>CM051028.1:8942500-9157500 GCA_027627225.1 Congeria kusceri
TGTCTGTCTGTCTGTCTGTGTCTTTGCCTGTATGCCTGTCTGTCTGTCTGTCTGCCTATCTGTATGTTGTCTCTCTGTCTGTCTGAGACTGTCTGTCTGAGTTTGTCCGTCTGAGACTGTCTATCTGAGACTGTCCGTCTGAGATTGTATGTCTGTCTGTGTCTGTCTGTCTGTGACTGTCTGAGTCTGTCTGTGACAGACTATGACTGTCTGTGACTGTCTGTGACTGTCTGTGACTGTCTGTGACTGTCTGTGACTGTCTTTGACTGTCTGTGACGGTCTATGACAGTCTGTGACTGTCTCTGACAGTCTGTGACTGTCTGTCTGTCTGTTTGTCTGTCTGTCTGTCTGTCCGTCTATCTGTCTGTCAGTCTGTGTCTGCCTGTGCCTGCATCTGATTGCCTATGACTGTCTGTGACTGTCTGTGACTGTATGTGACCGTCTGTGACTGTCTGTGACTGTCTGTGAATGTCTGTGACTGTCTGCGACTGTCTGTGATTGTCTGTGACTGTCTGTGACTGTCTGTGACAGTCTGTGACTGTATGTGACTGTTTGTGACTGTCTGTGTCTGTCTGTGAGAGTCTGTGACTGTCTGTGACTGTCTGTGACTGTCCGTGACTATTAGTGACAGTCTGTGACTGTCTGTCTGTCTGTCTGTCTGTCTGTCTGATTGTCTGCCTGTCTGTCTGTCTGTCTGTCTGTCTGTCTGTCTGTCTGTCTGTCTGTCTGTCTGCCTGTCTGAGACTGTCTGTCTGAGACTGTCCATCTGAGACTGTCCGTCTGAGACTGTCTGTCTGAGAATGTCCGTCTGAAACTATCTGTATGAAACTGATTGTCTGAGACTGTCTGTCTGAGTCTGTCCGTCTGAGACTGTCTGTCTGCGACTGTCCGTCTGAGACTGTCTGTCTGTCTGTCTGTGACTGTCTGTCTGTCTGCGTGTGTCTGTCTGTCTGTGACTGTCTGTCTGTCTGTGACTGTCTGTCTGTCTGTGACTGTCTGTCTGTCTGTGACTGTCCGTCTGTGACTGTCTGTGTCTGGGTGTGACTGTCTGTGTCTGCCTGTGTCTGTCTGTGTCTGTCTGTGACTGTCTGTGACTGTCTCTGACTGTCTGTGACGACTGTCTGTGACTGTCTCTGACACTCTGTGACTGTATGTTTCAGTCTGTCTGTCTGTCTGTCTGTTTGTCTCTCTGTCTGTATGTCTGTCTGTCTGTCTGCCTGTGTCTGCCTGTGATTGTCTATGACTGTCTGTGACTGTCTGTGACTATCTGTGATTGTCTGTGACTGTCTGTGACTGTCTGTGACTGTCTGTGACTTTCTGTGACTGTCTGTGACTGTCTGTGACTGTCTGTGACTGTCCGTGACTGTCTGTGATTGTCCGAGACTGTTTGTGACTGTCTGCGTCTGGCTGTCTGTCTGTCTGTCCGTCTGTCTCTCTGTCTGTCTGTCTGTCTGTCTGTCTGTCGGTCGGTCTGTCTGTCTGTCTGTCTGTCTGTCTGACTGTCTGTCTGTCTGTCTGTCTGTCTGTCTGTCTGTTTTTCTCTCTGTCTGATACTGTCTGTCTGAGATTGTCTGTCTGAGACTGTCTGTCTGAGACTGTCCGTCTGAGACTGTCTGTCTGAGACAGTCCGTCTGAGACTGTCTGTCTGAGTCTGTCCGTCAGAGACTGTCTGTCTGAGACTGTCTGTCTGTCTGAGACGGTCCGTCTGAGACTGTCTGTCTGTCTGTGACTGTCTGTATGTCTTTGACTGTCTGTCTGTGACTGTCTGTCTGTCTGTGACTGTCTGTATGTGACTGTCTCTGTCTGTCTGTGACTGTATGTGTCTGTTGTGTCTGTCTGATACTGTCTGTTAATGTCGGTGACTGTCTGCGACTGTCTGAGACTGTCTATGACTGTCTGTGACTGTCTGTGACTGTCTGTGACTGTCTGTGACTGTCTTTGACTGTCTGTGACAGTCTCTGACTGTCTGCGACTGTCTGTGACTGTCTGTCTGTCTGTCTGACTGTTTGACTGTCTTTCTTTCTGTCTGTCTGTCTGTCTGTCTGTGTCTGCCTGTGTCTGCCTCTGATTATCTATGACTGTCTGTGACTGTCTGTGACTGTATGTGACGGTCTGTGAATGTCTGTGGCTGTCTCCGACTGTCTTTGACTGTCTGTGACTGTCTGTCTGTCTGTCTGTTTGTATGTCTGTCTGTCTGTCTGTCTGTGTCTGCCTGTGTCTGCCTGTGATTGTCTGTGACAGTCTGTGACTGTCTGTGACTCTCGGTGACTGTTTGTGACTGTCTGTGACTGTCTGTGACGTTCTGAGACTGCCTGTGACTGTCCGAAACTGTTTGTGACTGTCTGTGACTGAATGCCTCTCTGTCTGTCTGTCTGTCAGACTGTCTGAGTGTGTGTCTGCCTGTCTGCCTGTCTGTCTGTAAGTCTGTTTGTCTGTTTGTCTGTTTGTCTGTCTGTCTGTCTGTCTGTCTGAGACTGTCTGTCTGAGACTATCCGTCTGAACTGTCCGTCTGAGACTTTCCGTCTGAGACTGTCCGTCTGAGACTGTCCGTCTGAGACAGTGTGTCTGAAACTGTCCGTCTGAGACTGTCTGTCTGAGACTGTCTGTCTGAGACTGTATGTCTGAGACTGTCCGTCTGAGACTGTCTGTCTGAGTCTGTCTGTCTGAGACTGTCTGTCTGAGACTGTCAGTCTGAGACAGTCTGTCTGTCTGAAACGGTCCGTCTGAGACTGTCTGACTGTCCGTCTGTGACTGTCTGTCTGTCTGTGAGTGTCTTTCTGTGACTGTCTGTCTGTCTGTGTCTGTCTGTCTGTGACTGTCTGTCTGTCTGTCTGTCTGAGTCTGCCTGTGTCTGCCTGTGATTATCTATGACTGTCTGTGACTGTCTGTGACTGTATGTGACGGTCTGTGACTGTCTGTGACTGTCTCCGACTGTCTTTGACTGTCTGTGACTGTCTGTCTGTCTGTCTGTTTGTATGTCTGTCTGTCTGTCTGTCTGTGTCTGCCTGTGTCTGCATGTGATTGTCTGTGACTGTCTGTGACTGTCTGTGACTGTCTGTGACTGACTGTGACTGTCTGTGACTGTCTGAGACTGTCTGTGACTGTCTGTGACTGTTTGTGACTGTCTGTGACTATCTGTGACTGTCTGTGACTGTCTGTTTGTCTGTCTGAGACTGTCCGTCTGAGACTGTCCGTCTGTGACTGTCCGTCTGAGACTGTCCGTCTGAGACTGTCCGTTTGAGACTGTCCGTCTGAGACTGTCCGTCTGAGAATGCGTGCCTGAGACTGTCCGTCTGAGACTGTCTGTCTGAGACTGTCCGTCTGAAACTATCTGTCGGAGTTTGATTGTCTGAGTCTGTCTGTCTGAGTCTGTCCGTCTGAGACAGCCTGTCAGAGACTGTCCGTCTGAGACTCTCCGTCTGTCTGTCTGTGACTGTCTGTCTGTCTGCGTGTGTCTGTCTGTCTGTGACTGTCTGTCTGTCTGTGACTGTCTGTCTGTCTGTGACTGTCTGTCTGTCTGTGACTGTCCGTCTGTGACTGTCTGTGTCTGGGTGTGACTGTCTGTGTCTGCCTGTGTCTGTCTGTGTCTGTCTGTGACTGTCTGTGACTTTCTCTGACTGTCTGTGACTGTCTGTGACTGTCTGTGACTGTCTGTGACTGTCTCTGACACACTGTGACTGTATGTTTCAGTCTGTCTGTCTGTCTGTCTGTCTGTCTCTCTGTCTATATGTCTGTCTGTCTGTCTGCCTATGTCTGCCTGTGATTGTCTATGACTGTCTGTGACTGTCTGTGACTGTCTGTGATTGTCTGTGACTGTCTGTGACTGTCTGTGAGTGTCTGTGAGTGTCTGTGACTGTCTGTGACTGTCTGTGACTGTCTGTGACTTTCTGTGACTGTCTGTGATTGTCCGTGACTGTTTGTGACTGTCTGTGTCTGTCTGTCTGTCTGTCTGTCCGTCTGACTCTCTGTCTGTCTGTCTGTCTGTCTGTCTGTCGGTCGGTCTGTCTGTCTGTCTGTCTGTCTGTTTGTCTGTCTGTCTGTCTGTCTGTCTGTCTGTCTGTCTGTCTGTTTTTCTGTCTGTCTGAGACTGTCTGTCTGAGACTGTCCGTCTGAGACTGTCTGTCTGAGACTGTCCGTCTGAGACAGTCTGTCTGAGACAGTCCGTCTGAGACTGTCTGTCTGAGTCTGTCCGTCAGAGACTGTCTGTCTGAGACTGTCTGTCTGTCTGAGACGGTCCGTCTGAGACTGTCTGTCTGTCTGTCTGTTACTGTCTGTATGACTTTGACTGTCTGTCTGTGACTGTCTGTCTGTCTGTGACTGTCTGTATGTGACTGTCTGTGTCTGTCTGTGACTGTATGTGTCTGTTTGTGTCTGTCTGATACTGTCTGTGATTGTCGGTGACTGTCTCCGACTGTCTGAGACTGTCTATGACTGTCTGTGACTGTCTGTGACTGTCTGTGACTGTCTGTGACTGTCTGTGACTGTCTTTGACTGTCCGTGACTGTCTCCGACTGTCTGTGACTGTCTGTGACTGTCTGTCTGTCTGTCTGTCTGTCTGTCTGTCTGTCTGACTGTTTGTCTGTCTTTCTGTCTGTCTGTCTGTCTGTCTGTCTGTATGTGTCTGCCTGTGTCTGCCTGTGATTATCTATGACTGTCTGTGACTGTCTGTGACTGTATGTGACGGTCTGTGACTGTCTGTGACTGTCTCCGAATGTCTTTGACTGTCTGTGACTGTCTGTCTGTCTGTTTGTATGTCTGTCTGTCTGTCTGCCCGTCTGTGTCTGCCTGTGTCTGCCTGTGATTGTCTGTGACAGTCTGTGACTGTCTGTGACTGTCTGTGACTGTTTGTGACTGTCTGTGACTGTCTGTGACTTTCTGAGACTGCCTGGGACTGTCCGAAACTGTTTGTGACTGTCTGTGACTGTCTGCCTCTCTGTCTGTCTGTCTGTCAGACTGTCTGAGTGTGTGTCTGTCTGTCTGTCTGTCTGTAAGTCTGTCTGTCTGTTTGTCTGTTTGTCTGTCTGTCTGTCTGTCTGTCTGAGACTGTCTGTCTGAGACTATCCGTCTGAACTGTCCGTCTGAGACTGTCCGTCTGAGACTTTCCGTCTGAGACTGTCCGTCTGAGACAATCCGTCTGAGACTGTGTGTCTGTAACTGTCCGTCTGAGACTGTCTGTCTCAGACTGTCCGTCTGAGACTGTATGTCTGAGACTGTCCGTCTGAGACTGTCTGTCTGAGTCTGTCTTTCTGAGACTGTCTGTCTGAGACTGTCCGTCTGAGACTGTCTGTCTGTCTGAAACGGTCCGTCTGAGACTGTCTGACTGTCTGTCTGTGACTGTCTGTCTGTCTGTGAGTGTCTGTCTGTGACTGTCTGTCTGTCTGTGTCTGTCTGTCTGTCTGAGACTGTCTGTCTGTCTGTGTCTGTATGTCTGTGAATGTCTGTGTCTGTCTGTGACTGTCTGTGACTCTATTAGACTGTCTGCGACTGTCTGAGACTGCCTGTGTCTGTCTGTGACTGTCTGTGATTGTCTATGACTGTCTGTGACTGTGTGTGACTGTCTGTGGCGGTCTCTGACTGTTTGTGACTGTCTGTGACTGTCTGTGACTGTCTGTGACTGTCTGTGACTGTCTGTGACTGTCTGTGACTGTCAGTCTGTCTGTCTGTCTGTCTGTCTGTCTGTCTAACTGTCTCTCTGTATGTGTCTGCCTGTGTCTGCCTGTGATTGTCCATGACTGTCAGTGACTGTCTGTGACTGTCTGTGACTGTCAATGACTGTATGTGACTGTCTGTGACTGTCTGTGACTGTCTGTGACTGTCTGTGACTGTCTGTGACTGTCTGTGACTGTTTGAGACTGTCTGTGACTGTCCGCGACTGTTTGTGACAGACTGTAACTGTCTGTCTGTCTGTCTGTCTGTCTGTCTGTCTGTCTGTCTGTCTGTCTCTCTGTCTGTCTGCCTGTCTGTCTGTCTGTCTCTCTGTCTGTCTGTGTTTGTGTGTGTGTGTCTGTCTGTCTGTCTGTCTGTCTGTCTGTCTGTCTGTCTGTCTGTATGTCTGTCTGTCTGCGTCTGCCTGTTTCTGCCTGTGATTATCTATGACTCTCTGTGATTGTCTGTGACTGTATGTGACGGTCTGTGACTGTCTCCGATTGTCTTTGACTGTCTGTGACTGTCTGTCTGTCTGTCTGTCTGTTTGTATGTCTGTCTGTCTGTCTGTCTGTCTGTGAGTGTCTGCCTGTCTGTGACTGTCTGTCTGTCTGTGACGCTCTGTCTGTCTGTGACTGTCTGTCTGTCTGTGACTGTCTGTCTGTCTGTGACTGTCTGTCTGTGACTGTCTATGTCTGTGTGTGACTGTATGTGTCTGTCTGCGTCTGTCTGTGACAGTCTGAGACTTTCTGTGTCTGTCTGTGACTCTCTGTGTCTGTCTGTGACTGTCTGTCTGTCTGTCTCTCTGTCTGCCTGTCTGTGTGTTTGCCTGTATGCCTGTCTGTCTGTCTGTCTGCCTATCTGTCTGTTGTCGGTCTGTCTGTCTGAGACTGTCTGTCTGAGTTTGTCCGTCTGAGACTGTCTATCTGAGACTGTCCGTCTGAGATTGTATGTCTGTCTGTGACTGTCTGTCTGTGACTGTCTGAGTCTGTCTGTGACTGTCTGTGACTGTCTGTGACTGTCTGCGACTGTCTGTGACTGTCTGTGACTGTCTGTGACTGTCTGTGACTGTCTGTGACAGTCTGTGACTGTATGTGACTGTTTGTGACTGTCTGTGTCTGTCTGTGACTGTCTGTGACTGTCTGTGACTGTCCGTGACTATTTGTGACAGTCTGTGACTGTCTGTCTGTCTGTCTAAGTGTCTGCCTGTCTGTCTGTCTGTCTGTCTGTCTGCCTGTCTGAGACTGTCTGTCTGAGACTGTCCGTCTGAGACTGTCCGTCTGAGACTGTCAGTCTGAGAATGTCCGTCTGAGACTGTCTGTCTGAGACTGTCCGTCTGAGACTGTCTGTCTGAGTCTGTCCGTCTGATACTGTCGGTCTGAGACTGTCCATCTGAGATTGTCTGTTTGTCTGAGACGGTCCGTCTGAGACTGTCTGTCTGTCTGTCTGTGACTGTCTGTCTGTCTGTGACTGACTATCTGTCTGGGACGTTCCGTCTGATACTGTCTGTCTGTGACTGTCTTTGTCTGTCTGTGACTGTCTGTGTCTGTCAGTGTCTGTCTGTGACTGTCTGTGACTGTCTGTGAGTGTCTGTGACTGTCTGAGACTGTCTGCGACTGTCTGTGACTGTCTGTGATTGTCGGTGACTGTCTGTGACTGTCTGTGACTGTCTGTGACTGTCTGTGTCTGTCTGTGACTGTCTGTGACTGTCTGAGACTGTCTGTGACTGTCTGTGACTGCCTGTGACTGGCTTGGACTGTCTGTGACTGTCTCTGACAGTATGTGACTGTCTGTGACTGTCTGAGACTGTCTCTGACACACTGTGACTGTATGTTTCAGTCTGTCTGTCTGTCTGTCTGTTTGTCTCTCTGTCTGTATGTCTGTCTGTCTGTCTGCCTGTGTCTGCCTGTGATTGTCAATGACAGTCTGTGACTGTCTGTGACTCTCTGTGATTGTCTGTGACTGTCTGATACTGTCTGTGACTGTCTGTGACTGTCTGTGACTGTCTGTGACTGTCTGTGGATGTCTGTTACTGTCTGTGACTGTCTGTGAATGTCTGTGACTGTCTGACTGTCTGTCTGTCTGTCTGTTTGTCTGTCTGTCTGTCTGTCTGTCTGTCTGTCTGTCTGTCTGTGTCTGCCTGTGTCTGCCTGTGATTATCTATGACTGTCTGTGACTGTCTGTCTGTATGTGACGGTCTCTGACTGTCAATGACTGTCTCCGACTGTCTTTGACTGTCCGTGACTGTCTGTCTGTCTGTCTCTCTGTCTGTCTGTCTGTCTGTCTGTCTGACTGTCTGTCTGTTTTTCTGTTTGTCTGTCTGTCTGTCTGTCTGTCTGAGAAAGTCTGTCTGAGACTGTCTGTCTGAACTGTCCGTCTGAGACTGTCCGTCTGAGACTTTCAGTCTGAGACTGTCCGTCTGAGACTGTCCGTCTGAGACTGTGTGTCTGAAACTGTCCGTCTGAGACTGTCTGTCTGAGACTGTCCGTCTGAGACTGTCTGTCTGAGACTGTCCGTCTGAGAGTGTCTGTCAGAGTCTGTCCGTCTGAGACTGTCTGTCTGAGACTGTCAGTCTGAGACTGTCTGTCTGTCTGAGACGGTCCGTCTGAGACTGTCTGACTGTCTGTCTGTGACTGTCTGTCTGTCTGTGAGTGTCTGTCTGTGACTGTCTGTCTGTCTGTGTCTGTCTGTCTGTCTGTGACTGTCTGTGACTGTCTGTGTCTGTATGTTTGTGACTGTCTGTTTCTGTCTGTGACTGTCTGTGACTCTATTAGACTTTCTTCTACTGTCTATGACTGCCTGTGTCTGTCTGTGACTGTCTGTGACTGTCTCTGACTGTCTGTGACTGTGTGTGACTGTCTGTGGCTGTCTCTGACTGTCTGTGACTGTCTGTGACTGTCTGTGACTGTCTGTGACTGTCTGTGACTCTCTGTCTGTCTGTCTGTCTGTATGTTTGTCTGTCTGTCTGTCTGTCTAACTGCCTCTCTGTATGTGTCTGCCTGTGATTGTCCATGACTGTCTGTGACTGTCTGTGACTGTCTGTGACTGTCTGTGACTGTATGTGACTGTCTGTGACTGCCTGTGACTGTCTGTGACTGTCTGTGACTGTCTGTGACTGTCTGTGACTGTCTGTGACTTTTTGAGACTGTCTGTGACTGTCCGCGACTGTTTGTGACAGTCTGTATCTGTCTGTCTGTCTGTCTGTCTGTCTGTCTGTCTGTCTGTCTGTCTGTCTGTCTGTCTGTCTGTCTGTCTGTCTCTCTGTCTGTCTGTCTGTCTGTCTGTCTCTCTGTCTGTCTGTGTGTGTGTGTGTGTGTCTGTCTGTCTGTCTGTCTGTCTGTCTGTCTGTCTGTCTGTCTGTCTGTCTGTCTGTATGTCTCTCTGTCTGTCTGTATGTCTCTCTGTCTGTCTGTCTGTCTGTCTGTCTGTCTGTCTGTCTGTCTGTCTGTCTGTCTGTCTGTCTGTCTGTCTGTCTGTCTGTCTGTCTGTCTGTCTGTCTGTCTGTCTGTCTGTCTGTCTGAGACTGTCTGTCTGAGTTTGTCCGTCTGAGACTGTCTGTCTGAGACTGTTCGTCTATGACTGTCCGTCTGAGACAGTACGTCTGAGACTGTCCGTCTGAGCCTGTCCGTCTGAGACTGTCCGTCTGAGACTGTGTGTCTGAGACTGTCCGTCCGATACTGTCTGTCTGTGTCTGTCCGTCTGAGACTGTCTGTCTGAGACTGTCCGTCGGAGACTGTCTGTCTGAGACGGTCCGTCTGAGACTGTCTGTCTGTCTGTCTGTCTGTGACTCTCTGTCTGTCTGTGACTGTCTGTCTGTCTGTGACTGTCTGTCTGTCTGTGACTGTCTGTCTGTGACTGTCTATGTCTGTGTGTGACTGTATGTGTCTGTCTGTGTCTGTCTCTGACAGTCTGAGTCTGTTTGTGTCTGTCTGTGACTCTCTGTGTCATTCTGTGACTGTCTGTCTGTCTGTCTCTCTGTCTGTCTGTCTGTCTGTGTGTTTGCCTGTATGCCTGTCTGTCTGTCTCTCTGTCTATCTGTCTGTCTGTCTGTCTGAGACTGTCTGTCTGAGTTTGTCCGACTGAGACTGTCTATCTGAGACTGTCCGTCTGAGACTGTATGTCTGTCTGTGACTGTCTGTCTGTCTGTGACTGTCTGTCTGTCTGTGACTGTCTGTCAGTCTCTGAGATTGTCTGTGACTGTCTGTTTCTGTCTGGGATTGTCTGAGACTGTCTGTCTGAGTCTGTCCGAGACAGTCTGTCCGAGACTCTCTGTCTGAGACTGTCCGTCTGAGACTGTCTGTCTGTCTGAGGCGGTCCGTCTGAGACTGTCTGTCTGTGACTGTCTGCCCGTCTGTGAGTGTCTGTCTGTCTGTCTGTCTGTGACTGTCTGTCTCTCTGTGACTGTCTGTCTGTGACTGTCTGTGTCTGTCTGTGACTGTCTGTGTCTGTCTGTGTCTGACTGTGACTGTCTGTGACTGTATGTGACTTTCTGAGACAGTCTGTCACTGTCTGTGACTGTCTGTCTGTCTGTCTGTCTGTCTGTCTCTCTGTCTGTCTGTCTGTCTGTCTGTCTGTCTGTCTGTCTGTCTGAGACTGTCTGTCTGTCTGAGACTGTCTGTCTGAGTTTGTCCGTCTGAGACTGTCTATCTGAGACTGTCCGTCTGAGACTCTACGTCTGTCTGTGACTGTCTGTCTGTCTGTGACTGTCTGTCAGTCTCTGAGATTGTCTGTGACTGTCTGTTTCTGTCTGGGATTGTCTGGGATCGACAAAATTATTCCGTTCCCACGACATACCACGAGTTAATTATCTCGTTCCCAGGACTTAATAATGATACACCCCAGGTGTTATAGTAAAACTTACCTTTTTATTTAATTATTGACAGCCTTTGAAGTACGAACTTATGACATTTTTTTACTAGATTTAACAATTGACAAAATTTACAACTGTGTATATGTAATCTTAATATCACCAGTATCATAATCTTGAAGTCATCCATCCATTCCTAATGTTTTGCTGTTCCATAATTGTTTGTTTCACAATTTCGTACATACCGCCAGCTTTACCTTTTTCTCCATTTGGCACCCTGTAAAAAAATTTGGTAGCCATTTGTGTTGTTGAATTCTGGGTAATTTCCTTTCCAGAAAGTCACCTTGGAAGTTGAACTCCTTGGTTGTTTTAAGATGTTTCACATAAAAGTAAATACAATTTTGGCACTTTAAATATTTTATTGTATTTCTAATTTAGGCGCCATGTTGTCTTATTGTTATGACGTTTGATAAATTACGTCATGTATTGACCCGTTTTGGTCATTATTGCGACCAAATATTTGGTCAGTCACGTGACCGGCCATGTTTGGCCGTAAGTGCCCAGATATATGGCCATTAATGACCATATTTCTGGTCACTGACCTTCTTTGGGCATATTTTCGTTCGACAATAAGGCAGAATAGCAGGCAGTTGAGCTTAAGTTCGAAACCTGAGTGGACGTGAATTTATATCCGTCTTGAAGATCTTTTGAAGTAAATAACACTCAGTGTTCATTACTGTATATCTATTTTAATGTATTAATCCATGATTTATATAACTTGATACGTTTATTTAACACTGGTTTTGTAAGCTTTTATAAGAGTTTTCTCGAGTTATTTGTCTTTGTGCGAAAACAACGCTGTGACTGTCTGCATAAAAGGGAGATCACTGATCGACATTTTTCATACGCGTCACCCTACTATAATTGTTGACAGGCTGGCGGTTACCAATATTTAACCAATATTCAATGACCAAATCTAACAATTTATATATGTCAAAGTTAACTATATTCATATCTGCAACTGAATAAATTGTTGTCTGAACGTTACACATGACTCTTTTATAAACGTTGCTTTCGTGGAAACACATCGACATCATATTAAATTTACTGAGTTAAGCAACGATATAATTGCGGGCTGTTGTCAGTAGAATAACATCAAACCATCAAAGCGCAAGCCCGTAACAATATGTCGTTACCACGACATAATTATGTCGTTCCCACGAGATAAGATATCGTTCCCACGACTTAATATGTCGTGGGAACGACATAAATAAAAACATGCACATGTCACATCTATGCCACCGTATTTTTCTAACGATTCCATCAATATATTATAGCTACTAGAAAAAAAATGGGAATATGAGTTGTTTAATATATGTCTATATTTATGGGAAATACCGTCGATATGCCCCTTGAAATTTTTTAAAAAGCAATTATTTCTTTATCCCATCAAATCCAAACAATGTGCCTGGATGCTTAACACATTCAAGGCATCACTACATAAGAACATGTTGTCAAGAGAGACTACTTTCGAATCAAAGTGTTAAATATTTTATTCGAGTTGCGTCTCTAAAAAATCAGCGATAAATTACCCACTATGATGGCCTTTTATTGACTGTTTTGGTAATTTGAACGATTATATTACAAATTCAATCAACACTGGCACAAATACAAGTATTATTTGAATTTTACAATCTGAATAATAGACAACATAATTTTTAATATCGTCGCCTGGAAGTAAAAAAATCCTTAGGCGTAAAAATCCTTTGCAGCCGTATTCAGTTTGAATACGTTATTTAGTAACGAATAATTTCAGTACGTATACAGCTATCGCTTAAGTTAGAATTGAAGTTGAATAAGAACATGATTTGCGAACATATCTTTTCTCTGCAAATACAAGTAGCCGCATACATTTAAATTGGACTATACATCCTATCTAACGATTGAGGTAGAAGGAACCAGTGTCTTATTCCTTATTCAAACCCGAATAGGGAACTGAAAATTTCGTTGAAAAATTGCATTGATTATTATTTTTGTATTCATATAACAAATGCAAATTACTAAACGTGTCTTTTAATCGTTATAATCGGTTACCTTAAAATGCATATGCCAGTAGGCATTAAAGGGACCTGTTCACAGATTGGCAGGTTTGTCTCATATCCCAAAGAGAAAAATACATTATATATAAACAAGCGAAATAATACTACTGTTATAGAAACATATTGGAAATATAGTGTCGTTTATGAAAAATCATCAAATGAAATGGATACAATTATAAAGCGTTTGTAGCGCTTTTCATCGGTATTTTGGGAAACACGTGTATAGTTCACGTAGCGTTCAAAATTTGCCACTGTATTCGTAAGTCAGAATAGCCGAGTGGTCAGCGCGACGTCGTTCGAATCCCTTCGAAGGCAATTTTTTTTCTTTATTTTTTTTTCTTTATACAATATTTGATTTTGGTTAGTCCAACTGCTTTAGGTCTTGCAGTTAAGACATTAAATGGCATTTTTCAAAAATACGAAAATCTGTGAACAAGTCCCATTAAAGTTGAATTAGGAACATAGGTTTTCCAGACTTTTATTTTCTCAGTCCAAACAAGCAATTAAATACAAGACTAAACTCAAATGCATTTAATTTGGATAGTACATCATTTTAGCGAATGAGGAATAAGAAACTGATTCCTTATTCTTTATTCAACCTCAAATAAGAAACTGGAATGTTCAAACAAGTACATTCATTATTGTTTGCTCCATGTAAAAGTACTAAAACCTGTATGAAATGTGGTAGAAAACAATAATTGGGCACATATATACGATGCAACTTTATAAAAGGGTTACATCTAAATACACAAAACATTTTAAAAATACCATTTCAGTTGCACCAGGAACGCGTTTTCATAAAATATTTTTTATCTGCAAATACACGGTCTGTATCTTATAAATGCACGCTCAGAAGATAATGCAGGCTTCAGCGGAGGAGCAGACAGTTGGGTACGTCAGTTTATGTATAATTGTCGTTTTACCATTACCCCATGCATTCTTTTTGCGATATATGTATTATCCATTATCTATCTACAGGTACTCTAATTTTGGAAAATGTTCTTCAGATAAACGTATGAATCGAGAAAGGAGTACAAAACAACGCCAAAATCATCGGAAAAAAGTATATTTTAATTATTTAAAAATATATGTAAAAGTTTGTTTTTTTATTAAACGTGTGTAAAGAAAGCCCAATCTTCGACAATGAACATGCAGTCTTGCTTGGTTCAGTAACATACGTACGTTTCTAAACAAATGGATTTTCCCCAAGCTATCGAATCGGATAATTGCTTGCTACATGGTAGATAATGATAGGCTAAAATAAAAAATAAATGGATAATGATCTAGCTGCATTTTTTATCAATGATTTGAAAAATTTGATTCAGCTTTATTCTTGAAATATTAATAATATGGTATGTTTAAAGTCACATAAAGTACATTGTATCCTACATCATTTCTCTATATTCTAGTACACCCACTAATATGTACGAGTAGGGTATGAACATTAGCGTTATAAGCATGCAAACAATGTGATATCCAGTATTCATTTTACGGTCATAGAAATGCAATATGTTATCGAGCTACTCTGCTTTATTATATGAGGCAGTGCATAATAAAATATTTTTTATCCCAGGAAACAAAGTATATATTTAATGGTAGACCTACCCGTTATTAGAATATTTCATGTCGAGCCATTAGTACGTTTATGCACACTCTAAAATACAGAATACAATACAAATTTGAATAAAATCATGCTTAGAGCTTAAACGAATATTATGAAAATTATAGTACATTGTATAGCTCTTAGTAATCTTTTACTCGCAAATGGGGCAGTCTATAACAAGGGAGGTACCGATGTAAGACATTAAAATCTATTCACATAATTATAGAGAGACATATGATGACTACTTAAACCCTGACATGTGTCAGTGGATTGTGCAATAGGTTTTGATATTTACAAATATGTTATTTCATTATCTCCTGCTTGTAAGTAAATATTTGTTTGAGAATTTGTACTCTTCGATACGTTAGCTTGGAAGGGATTTTGGTAGAGGTGAGTTGTATTCATATTCGAATATATACTATACAATGGCAGCTATTGATGTTGTTTTAGCCTTCGGGAGAACATAACATAAAAGATTCTGAGAGGTTCTAATAATTAACAATTAACAATATAATTTATTGCGGTAATTATTCGTGTGAGTGCATGTACTTTGGGACCGGCAAATGGGGCCATTCAAATTCTGATCAGGTAATAGACAGAGACAGTCAAATACTTGTACCATTTTGGGGAAAATGTGTATAAATCCGCACACGTCTATCACACGATATATAGGAATTTACATCCCACCCCTGAGGTATTCTCAATACGATTTCCGACAGAAGACAGACACACTGACGGACGGACGGACGGACAGACTGAGACAGAGAAATTGACACATAAAGGGGAAGAAAGACAGGTACACAGAGACTATAAAGCTGTAAATAAGCATGATAAAAAGGCAAGCTCGATCATTATCCAAGTTAAGCATGCCATTATCTTCTTGATTTTATCGTGTAGCACGCCATTATCTAATTGGGCGCATATAGCCTGGGAGAAATCCATTTGTTTAGAAACGTACGTATGTTACTGAACCAAGCATGACTGCATTTTCATTGTCAATGATTGGGCTTTGTTTACACAAGCTTAATTTAAAAAAACACGCTTACATGTATTTTTAAATGATTATAATATACCGTTTTCCGCTGATTTGGGTGATGTTTTTTTTAATCATTTCTCTATTCATACGGTTTTGTTACGTTTATCTGACTAAATAGTTCGAAAGTAAGGGTATCTGTACATGATAAATGGATCGCTAATTCATATCGATCGCAAAAAGAATGCATGGGGTAAGGGTAAAACGACAATTATACATAAACTGACTTATTCCACTATCTGCTCATCCGCTGAAGCCTGCATTATCTTCTGCGCATGCATTATCTTCTGAGCCAGCATTATCAGGATACAGACCGTGAAATACCAACTACATAAAATATAATACACCGTTTTAAAATATTTTATCTCCTGTCCAATGCATTGAATTTGAAAAATACGTCATTTCGTTCAAACCCGAGTAAGGAACTGGAACTTTCGTTTAAACACGCGAAATCTTCATTGTTCTTATCAAAAAAAAAATTTGACATAACACGCTTATTTGGCACACATACAGGATACATTATATAAAGGAGGTAATAATGAACGTACGTGTCCATTCGGGGTTCAATAAGGATTAAAGAACCAGTTGCTTATTCCTTATTCGTAACACATGATATATAGTGCGTAATGAATACCTTCGAGAATACATTGCATTGTTTTGCATATAGCTGTTCGTATTTGAAGATAAAATAAAATAAATTTCGGAAAGCATGTTCCTTGCTCAATTTAAATGCTAAATGTCCATGTATGTAAACGTAACCGAATATAAATATTATTATAAATGTAATATTATTTATTTACTTAAGTCGTGTTTTTTCTGTCACTTTTCTACTACCATTTCATATTACAGAAGCAACAGTTCCTTATTCGGAGTTGAATAGGAATTATGGAACCATTTATCCTACTTGTTCCTTATTAAGTAAATTTATACCTTAACTGTTTATAAAAAAATGTATGTTTGATACCAAACGAATTTTTTTTATTACGGTTCCCTGTAGATCAAATACGGTTGAACGGTATAATATGCGCGCATGTTGCACTAGTTTTTCAGTTCCTTGTTCGTTATTCGTTAAATTGAAGTAGGAACCGATTTCTTTTAGTATCTTTCTGATTTACCTAAAGACTTTAAGCTATTTGTATTTGTTGAAAACTAACATAAAATATATATTCTTTATTCCTTATTCAAATAAGGAATAAGGAACAATGAATAAGGAAACAACTTACTGTCCAAGTAGAACTAGTGTAAATAATAATATTCTGGGGCCATGTCCACAAAGATCCTGAGGAAGATCTTAACTTTGGTCATTTTTAAGTGAAAATTTCAACTACAATTTTAATTGTGAAAATCAATAATTTCTATTTGAAAAATTGTAAAACAAGAAACAACTGTAGCTTCTTTATAAGATTTAAACCATTTAAGACAAAACTTTAAATAAACCAGAGGCAGACTTATGGAAGTTTACGATTTTGAGAAAGTTACTTAAGTTTTCACTAAGGAGCTTTGTGGATATGGGCCCCGGCCAATAGGCCTCTGTTTATCATAGATTACAAAAACAAACAAACAAAGACTAAATCGTGGGTTTAAAATATTTGATAACCAAGTCCTCCATATATGATATAAATTTTTGTGCTTTTAAAGATATACCACAAGATCCAAAATGTATAATTTCCGAAAAGCTACCACTACTTTTCAGTGCAGCCATTAAAGACTGGAATTCCCTACCAACTTATATTAAAATGATAATATAGAAAATATATCAACATATTAAAACGGTGTTATGGATCATATTTTAAGCATTGCATCAAATACCTGAATTGCATCGTATTTGTAATGTATATGAGGCGTATCGTGGGCAAACCGGGCTTAATGTATATGCGTAAAGTGTCGTCCGCACGGGCTAATCCGGGACGGCACTTTCCGCCTACAGTGGAATTTTGTTTAGAAGATACTCCCTTGAAAAATAAAATACCATAATAGCGGAAAGTGCCATCCCGGATCTGCCTGTGCAGTTCGGAACGACACTTTACGCACATGCATTAAGCCTGGTTTTCCCACCACACGCCTCATATGTACTTTATATGCGTGAAAATTATTACTGCTCAGCGAAACTGATCTTTAAAAACATAAAACTTTGCCCTTCCTTTATGAAAGACAATTTTGTGCTTGTTAAAGATATGAACCATTATTCAAATAGATCCCAGATGTACAATTTTAATGTTCCTATACGATACGATAAAGCTTACACTGCATTCTTTAGTGTAGTCATTAATGCCTGGAATTCTTTACCAGATTACATTAAAAGGATAGATAAAATCGTCTTTTAACATTGCAACAAATGACTGAATTGTACGCTGATGTACATGTACTTTAATGTTTATGTAAAAATGCTATTGCCTAGGTTAAACCGAACACATTTTACAGAATATGCTATAGAAACATAATAATTTATGAAACTTCCAATTTCCAAAATCTTAAATATGTTTATGTTGTTTTTGTTAACTTAAGTAAGTATTGTTATCCAAGGACCCCATCGGAAATAAGCTTTCAAGCTTTCATGGGTTATCCTAGGTTACTACACACTATGACTAACTTCCATCTATTTGTTCGTATTTATTGATTCAAACAAATGTTATCTTGCCTCGTAATAGCTGTTCCCATAGCATATTCAATTGAGTTAATTCAAGTGTTATTGCTTTTGATTGTTTTAAGAATCACTCGTAAGTTATAGCATTGTTTATGTAATATGTGTTGTAAACTTGTGTTTAAATTGAATAAATCTATTACAACTTTGAGTGAAAATTTGATTTGAAAATTGTGTGTTAAGTTTTATGTATATTGACATTAGTTCTATGTCAATAATAAAAATATATGGAGATAAAGGACAACATTGTCTTACGCCCTTTTTGACACCGAACAAAAATCAGAAAAAATATCCATTATTTGTAACGCATGTCTTTGCATCTTAATAGATAATATAATCCATTGTACTATTAGTAGTTTGTTCGTTAAATCCGTAATGGTGAAGATATTTAAGCATTCATTTGCGATCTTCTGTCAAAAACATGTTTAAAGTCACAAAGAAATATGAGGCCGACTTTATAAGGTCCATCGAGTTTTTCAATACTTCTTGTAATATTCTTATATTTTCACCGATGTTCCTTCCTTGATGAATTCGATTTGATTTGTACTGATAATATGATTTAATTAAAAAAAATAATCGAATTTGAGTTGTTTATCTGTAAATAAACAATGATTTTGAGTTCCGATGCGTAGGAATTAACGCGTTTAATATACGCGGTTCAAAACGAGTTTAAACAATATTCCGTACATGTTGTTGAAACTTGTACTTATCCGTTTGCATCTCGAAGTAGTAATACTATATCAAATTAAAACACGTTATGCAAAATGTTTGCAGCTCAAATGACACAGCATTCAGCGTCGTGTCGGTATACATGTGTCAGACAAAGAGCTGCAACACGCTCTATGCGCTTTGTATAAACAATGTAATGTTTAAGGTAACATACTATTTACTTTAAAGAAAAGAGTGAAATTGCATCGTTGTGGTAAACTAAACTTCTTTTAAGTGATTAGAAACAACCGTTCTCAAATATCGTGAACACTACCCAATCGCAGAGAGTATAATACAACTTGGTCCACGTTACATAATATTATCCATTCGGTAGTTCCGGTTCACTAACGACAAAACCGCTATATTCATTTTAAATGTACCTTCAATCACGTAAACCTAATATACTTTGGAAGACAGATATCTCAGCATCAATATGCGTGTTTGAAACATTTGGTAACACTACGAATAGTTGTTAAATATTTTTTTGAACTGTATGCACTGATTTCGGGGATTCCGAATCAATTACGTGTGTTTCGGGTCACAGCATTTTTAACTGTTATTCTGACTATGTAGTTGTCAAACAACACCATTAGGAAGATATATTCATTTCTCAAAACCGGACAACACATATACAGAACATAATAGTTAGGGCATATTGACGATTTTCCCACGTTTGTCATCTTCTTTATATTTCATGTAGGATGCGGGTCAATATGTGAACAGGAGCTAACATAGTAATTCAGATGTAAGACTGAAAGAATAATTACACCTTATAGTTTATCAACGTTTGTCCATGCCTTTGACTGGTAATATTATACATGAAAATACCAGTTAAAGAAATAAAATAATCCGCGAAATTAAATGAAATCTGTAAATAAACCGGAATGCAATAAACAATCCAAAATTCATTCACGTACGCAATGTGTTAATTGTATATAGTTTTCAAACATACATGTATCACCAGTAACAACCAGATAAATTTGATTACAATCATAAGCATATTGATAAAATTAACAACCTAAGCATATACAAGTAACAAAACACATAATGATAGCATAAGATATAGCACCATTCCAATGGTAACTTCAACACTCTGAAACACATACATACTACAGCAAAATGATGATATGTCATCTGTTAACATAAAGCTGAATGGTACTCTAGACTTTTATGTGGAGGACACTTTAGATTATTGTTTATAAAAGAATAAAAAAAACTCACAGTCTCTACTTCTATTAAAGACAGTATTTAACAATCTGACAGCGTTTGAATACATACAATTAATATAACATACACGTAAACTATACTTTCTTACATCGATCAACTGTAATAATGATATTAATGAGATAACCTATCTAAAAACAATAAAACATTGAAGGGTCTTCTTTGTTCGCCCAATTGCTAGCATCAGTATTCAGTTTGAAAGACAATGAAAAGCTGTTATGTTATTTATTACTAATAGACTGGATAATCAAATCTATGAGAAGCATAACTATAATAAACCCTTATTTGTGTAACAAATAATTCATATTGGTGTTACCTGTGTATTTTAATATATCAATAGTTTATATTTGTAATGTATGCATTATTTTTTTTTGTGTTTTGTATTGCCAGGAGACAATATTTCCTGGAGGAGGGAGTATGTTACCTGTGTAACACACAGTGTGTAGTGTTTTTAACTGTTTTTAATTCTTAACACTGTTGAGCTAGTACTGATTGGATAATTGTCTGATACATGGTGAACACATATCTTAGAGATTGATTGAAACTGGGTTTGTTAGTTCTGAGTAAAATTCATATTCCTGATTGGGACTATATAGATCTTGATTTGTATCAATTTTTGCTATTGAAGTAATTTAGCAGTTGAAAAGTGAATTTATATTCCTGTGATATTAATATATTTTTTACATCTGTATCTGTCTGGCTTTGTCCTTATGAAACTTTGTTTGGAGAATTAAAAACATTGAACTTGTTCTTGAATCGTTATAAATACAATTCCAACGACATAGAACCTGTAACATTGGTCAATAAATCATTGTCTTACATGCTGCAAGAGTCTACTGACCTAACCAACCTATGGAGATATTTCAGAAAGCATATACATAAGACACTGTTTGACATATCCCCCCTTAAACAATGATGTCCGTTCAAGTGACCCGGAACACTCCAATAGACATGTGTTGTTGATATAACTGTTGTTTTCTACAGTAATTTGGAAAGCAGGTGTTTTCTTATGTTTAAATTACACAGAATATACATTTATTTACCAATTGATACCATAAATGTGCCCATTTACCAGACATTTTCGATGCTTTGTCGCAATGAATAAACCATACCCAAGTTTCTGCAACCGGTGTTCAAATAGAGTTTTCAACATGTATTAGTCATAATACCCCATTTCGGTTCAGTGATCAGCATACATAGTTGAAACTTTGGTGACTTACTGCAAATGTATTGCCGTTCAAACACCAGTTAATAAAAAGCTAAATGGGAAGGTTTCAATTATTTTCAGAACAATTAATCTTAAAGTGACCAGGAATTACCAGTATTTCGGAATTTCTTCAATGACTGTATACAAATATAATAATACACTTTAAAATTAAAACCATACGCACGAATGATGCGGAGACAAAGAACAACATATATGAATCTTGGCAATCCGTTGTTGTGTCTACAATTCCCACTTGAAGTTTTATTAACATTTCAACTCAGCACCACCCCACAGCCTCATTAAAACAATCGCAGAAAATTAACCAAACTAATAAATAATTACCAACATGTAATAGGTGTTTGAAGAAATTAATACTCGTATATGTGATCACCGGCAGTCGTTGTACACTTTATAATGAGAAGTGTTATAAACTCAGATCGTTAAAACATGTCAGTGAATATACATTTTTTTACAAAGGTATCAACTTATAAAAAGCATACAGCCTTTATTTTGGTAAATAGTTTTAGGATTCTTCGAACGAGTGTTCTTTTCACCATTCCTTCTGGTATTAACATTCGCCGAATGTTGAAAATAATACAATATTGGAAGTCCAGTTTAATGTTTACAATATTTTTAGTAATTATTTACTCCATCGGACCACCTCGGATGTCACCTACGGACATTTTCTTGACACCTCCATATGAGGTGGTCTGGTGAGTCTCCTAACCATGTGAGCTATAGATTTACGCGACCTGCATTGTAACGTAGATACTAAAGGGAACATTGAACAAAAAGTTTGTCGATTTAAATTTAGATTTTTGGGAATTAAACTATTTATTGAGACAAAATTGTTTAAACTCGAAAGTAGTCATTGATTTGACTTGAATTAGAAACTTATAAATTCCTTCTATGTGGTATCCTGTGCCTTTGGTGTATTGCATATGACATCTTTATATTATATAGGAATTTATAAAATAAAACAATATCATCCACAAATAAAGGCATATATACCCATTGTCTATAATTTCTAGTTTTCGCTGAACTTTGGCGCCGTATTACGATGTACGTAAGAAATCGTAGGGGGCAAGCTAGGTCGGTTATGTATGATTAACGTTAATGTGTATAATTGGTTCAAAAGTGAGCGAGCGAAGACATTTTAAGCATACTTTATCCAGTTTTGACCGTTTTATAGATGTACATATAAGTATGGTCCTGGAGTTTTAGGGGGGGGTGGACGCGCCGGGTGCGCCCCCCCTGGATCCGCTAGTGGAACTGATGTCGATCTGAAAGTTGATCCGATATGGATCTGCAGGTGGATCTGATGTGGATCTGTATGTGGATCTGAAGGCTGATCTGATGTGGAACTGATGTGGATCTGTTGTAGATCTGCATGTGGAACTGATGTGCGTATGCATCTAAATCTGTATGTTGATCTGATGTAGATCTGATATGGAACTGATGTGGATCTATATTAGGTGGATAGGTAGGTGGATCTGATGCGGAACTGATGTCGATCTGAAAGTTGATATGATGTGGATCTGCAGGTGGATCATATGTGGATTTGCAGGTAGGGCTGAAGATGGATCTTTTGTGGATATGATGTGGTCCTGCGGATGGATCTCAAGTGGATATGCAGGTGGATTTTATGTGGTCTGCAGGTGGATTTGAAGATGGATTTTATGTGGATCTGCGGATGGATCGGATGGTTGATCTAAATATGGACATAGAGGTTGATCTGATATGGAGCTTAGGATGGATCTGAGGTAGATCAGTAAGTGCATCTGATTCGGATATGAAGATGGATCTGATGCAGATAGGTAGGTAGATTAAATGTGACAGAAAAATCAGCTTGCATTACCGTGAACGCCCTAAAGTTCAATATTTCAAAGTGTTTTTGTTTTCGAAACTTCGTTGCTGGTGTGTTTAAGCGATATGCTGAGTAGTACATGTTTCAATATCAATTGATGTCAAACATCATTTAAGAGTTGATGCAGTTTGTTTACATTTTTTCCTACACCCACAGTTATTCATAATATATGATAACGAAATCTAATGTATTTAAATGCATTTAGTTTTCAAGTTGCAGAATCATTTGATACAAACATTAATTTTGTCAAACACACCTGATCGCTTCGTTTACTCGGTTAATGGGAAGAGCATTTGTTTGTTTTGGATTTTTTCGCCGTTTCTAACAGTATTTCACGGCGGTTAGTAAACCTACTTACACTTTTCCTGGGCAAGCTTAGCCAATATAAGCGGTTTACCAGTACCAAGTGCACATACTTATGCCAGTAACTGAAAACTGCCCTATTTGAATCAGGGGTAGGTGGAGAATTACCAATCCCCACACAAATGATGTGGCCGGGCTTGGGCTCGAACTCACGATCCCCGGATTGACAGTTCAGCGCTTTATCAACTAAGCTAGCCGGGCCCGGCGGAAAGAGCATAACCTTTTGAGAAATAATGAAAGAATTTAAAGGGACTATATCAACGAAAAATTGGTTTCTTTATGCCCTATAAATGATATTATATTATAGAAAAATGCACGATACGAACGCATAGATATGAAATAAAGAATAAAGAATATAACACATAGATAAGATATTTGATAAAAACAAATCAAAATCAAATAAAAAATACGTTTTAAAAGAATTAAAACCCCAAGTAGTTATCGAACTCACGACAAAGGTGTTATAACAAGAAATGACAGTTGCCAGCGCTTTAACCAACTGCGCTATTCAGCTTTGTAAGAACAAGTATGTAAAACAGTTTTAAAATCTTTATTTCTGGTTTATTTAGGTAATTGCCTCTCTGGAGGCCCGTTTCATTCACATAGTCCCTGTAACTTCAAAGTATTTTGAAATAAACCTGACCTACCTTGCAAATATTAGGAAAGTGTGTTGCGACATTTATCGCCTTCGCCGGAATATGATCAGCTGTAAATGCTTTCAGTAAAATACAAATATTATAATCGAGTTTGTACCATACATGAAAAGGAAAATGAGCCAATTAGGCCAATCACAAACAGGACCCGTAATTTATGGGAAGAAAACACACGTTTTGCGCCACATACTACCTGTATCTAAAGTTTACACTTGGTGACCGCGTACAATATTTACTTCAGACGTTCCAACAAGGAACTTGCCTTATGTCACATTTTCAACTGTACTTTGCTGGTATTTTAAAATAATTGTAATGGATAGAAAAAAACCACGTGATTTGTATATCGTCCAAACAAAACAGATGTGGAACAAGTGTGGTTCGTTTAACCTACGCAATAGTGAGACATGCACACGTGTTTCTTTGCACGGCGCAGTATAAACAGATATACTTTATACGGATTATTTACATCCAGAATACAATTGTTCGTAATTTTGAACATTTCTAATTCATAATTGAGGCGCGTCGTGTGAAAACCGGACTTAATGCATGTGCGTAAAGTGTCGCACAGGCTGATCCGGGACGGCACTTTCCGCTTTTATGGTATTTTCTGTTTCGAGAAAGTCTCTTCTAAACATAAATCAACTGTAGGCGGAAAGTACTGTCCTGCATTAGCCTGTGCGGACTTTACAGGCTAATCCGGGACGACACTTTACGCACATGCATTAAGACCGGTTTTCTCACGACACGCCACAATTATACTCGTAGTTATGTGTACGAGCCAGCCTAGTTTATTATGTGTTTCGGGTATAGGGGTTAGTTGCTACTAAAAATGTCGGGCATGTAGGCTTGGGGTGTCGGAGTTAGTTGTTGTGCCAATTGTCAGTCGAGTATTGTTAAAGACGACATCAATGTTGGTTTGCGTATTCGGGAAATTTGTTGTCTAACTGACATTAATGTCGGTTTATGGGATGAGTAAAATTGTATGACTGGCATCAGTGTCGATTTATGAGATAAGTAAAATCTGTGGTCAAACTGACATCAACGTTGGCGTATGGTATTGGTAAAATATATTGTCTAACTGACATCAATGTCGGTTTATGGTATAGGTAAAATATGTTGTCTAACTGACATCAATGTCGGTTTATGGTATATGTAAAAACTGTTGTCTAACTGACATCAATGTCGGTTTCTGGTAGTGGTAAAATATGTTGTCTAACTGACATCAATGTCGGTTTATATGATATAGGTAAATCGATGGTCTAACTGACATCAATGTCGGTTTATGGTATAGGTAAAAACTGTTGTTTAACTCACATCAATGTCGGTTTATGGTAGTGGTAAAATGGTGTATAACGACATCTATGTCGGTTCAAGAGATAGGTAAAATATGTTGTCTGACATCAATGTTGGTTGATGGTGTAGGAACAATCTGATGTCTAACTGATATCAAATTCGGTTTATGGTATAGGTAAAGTTTGTTGTCGAACTGACATCAATGTCGGTTTATGGTATAGGTAAATCTGTTGTCTTTTTGACATCAATTTGGGTTTATGGCATATCTAAAATCTGGTGTATAACTGATATCAATGTCAGTTTATGGTATAGGTAAAAACTGTTGTCTAACTGATATCAATGTCGGTTTATGGTATAGGTAAAATCTGTTGTCCAACTAACATCAATGTCGGTTTATGGTATAGGTAAAATCTGGTGTATAACTTACACCACTGTCGGTTTGTGGTATAGGTAAAGTCTGTTGTCTAACTGACGTCAATGTCGGTTTACGGTATAGGCAAAATCTGTTGTCTAACTAACATCAGTGTCGGTTTATGGTATAGGTTAAATCTGTTGTCAACTGACATAAATTTTGGTTTATGGTAAAGGTCAAATCTGCTGTCTAACTGACATCATTGTCGGTTTATGCTATAGGTAAAATTTGTTGTCTAACTGATATCAATGACGGTTTATGGTATAGGTAAAAATGTTGTCTAACTGACAATAATGTCGGTTTATGGTTTAGGGAAAATCTGTTGTCAAACTAACATCAATAACGATTTATGGTATAGGAAAAAATGTCGTCAGATTGACATCAATATCAGTTTAAATTATAGAGGAAATCTGTTGTTCACATTGACATCGATTTCGGCTAGTGGTATTTGGATAGGTTTTTCTTAAAATGACATAAATGTCGTTCTATGTTTATTAAGAAGTATAAAATGATACCATAAAAAAGGGGGATATAAATGATCAAAATCATAATACAGTACAAGATTTAATACGCTTTCTCATTTGTTATTAACGTGTAATACAATGACAATATTTATTTGTTTATTACATCATAACATGTGCACGTGCAAAACTATTTCATAAGGAAAAACAAAGGCACATAAAGTTTTAATTAACAATAAAATCAACAAAGTACTTCTATTATAAATGTAATGTACTATTTATAACTTTTGAGAATATTGGATTTCACTAATAAAATGAGTTTTTCACAGATTTTTGTATTTTTTGAAGTATGCAATAACATGTCTTAACTTAACTGATTTAAGCACCGGAACTAAATAGCTTAACTATAATAGTTTACGAAAAGGATAAAAAAAAGAAAAGAACAAAATAATTTCTCCTACCGGGGTTCTAACCTCAGTCCTCCGGATCGAAAGACTAACGCCTTATCCACTCGGCCATTCCGATTTCCATTTCGTACTTTAAATAAGTGATCCACGTGTTGTCAACAATTTTAACGAAAACAACAGAAGCCGTCGAAATTATTCAATCGTTGCGCCTTACAAACGCTTATTTATTTTATTTTTCAACTGACGATTACTCATTAACGAAACGGTATTTACAACGTATTTCTATGTCCGTCTTGTTATTTCGCTACTTTATATACACTGATATTTTATTTTTTAAATCTGTGACAAAAACTTGGAAAGTTGTCAATTCGTCAATCTACGAACAGGTCCCTTTAAACAATGCAACCCGAATTGTAGTTTGTTGTAGCAAAGAAAGACACGAGGCAATAACATTTATACTGATAAAGGTGGTGATCGTATACATGATTCATGTATCAAATTATGCTTTAGACCCTAGATTTGTAAAGAGATGATGATTACAATCTTATGGATTATGCATGTATCAAATTATGCTTTAACCCCTAGATTTGTGAAGAGATGATGATTACAATCTTATGGATGATTCATGTATCAAATTATGCTTTAACCCCTAGATTTGTGAAGAGATGATGATTACAATCTTATGAATGATTCATGTATCAAATTATGCTTTAAACCCTAGATTTGTGAAGAGATGATGATTACAATCTTATGAATGATTCATGTATCAAATTATGCTTTAACCCCTAGATTTGTGAAGAGATGATGATTACAATCTTATGGATGATTCATATATCAAATTATGCTTTAACCCCTAGATTTGTGAAGAGATGATGATTACAATCTTAAGAATGATTCATGTATCAAATTATGCTTTAACACCTAGATTTGTGAAGAGATGATGATTACAATCTTATGGATTAGTCATGTATCAAATTATGCTTTAACCCCTAGATTTGTGAAGAGATGATGATTACAATCTTATGAATGATTCATGTATCAAATTATGCTTTAACCCCTAGATTTGTGAAGAGATGATGATTACAATCTTATGGATTATTCATATATCAAATTATGCATTAACCCCTAGATTTGTGAAGAGATGATGATTACAATCTTATGGATTATTCATGTATCAAATTATGCTTTAACCCCTAGATTTGTGAAGAGATGATGACTACAATCTTATGGATTATTCATGTATCAAATTATGCTTTAGCCCCTAGATTTGTGAAGAGATGATGATTACAATCTTATGAATTATTCATGTATCAAATTATGCTTTAGCCCCTAGATTTGTGAAGAGATGATGATTACAATCTTATGGATGATTCATGTATCAAATTATGCTTTAGCCACTAGATTTGTGAAGAGATGATGATTACAATCTTATGAATTATTAATGTATCAAATTATGCCTTAGCCCCTAGATTTGTGAAGAGATGATGATTACAATCTTATGGACTATTCATGTATTAAATTATGCTTTAACCCCTAGATTTGTGAAGAGATGATGATTACAATCTTATGAATTATTCATGTATCAAATTATGCTTTAACCCCTAGATTTGTGAAGAGATGATGATTACAATCTTATGAATGATGCATGTATCAAATTATGCTTTAACCCCTAGATTTGTGAAGAGATGATGATTACAATCTTATGGATTATTCATGTATCAAATTATGCTTTAACCCCTAGATTTGTGAAGAGATGATGATTACAATCTTATGGATTATTCATGTATCCAATTATGCTTTAACCCCTAGATTTGTGTAGAGATGACGATTACAATCTTATGAATTATTCCTGTATCAAATTATGCTTTAACCCCTAGATTTGTGAAGAGATGATGATTACAATCTTATGGATTATTCATGTATCAAATTATGCTTCAACCCCTAGATTTGTGAAGAGATGATGATTACAATCTTATGAATGATTCATGTATCGAATTATGCATTAACCCCTAGATTTGTGAAGAGATGATGATTACAATCTTATGGATGATTCATGTATCAAATTATGCTTTAACCCCTAGATTTGTGAAGAGATGATCATTACAATCTTATGAATGATTTATGTATCAAATTATTTTTTAACCCATAGATTTTTGAAGATATGATGATTACAATCTTATGGATTATTCATTTATCAAATTATGCTTTAACCCCTAAATTTGTGAAGAGCTGATGATTACAATCTTATGGATTATTCATGTAGCAAATTATGCTTTAGCCACTAGATTTGTGAAGAGATGATGATTACAATCTTATGGATGATTCATGTATCAAATTATGCTTTAACCCTTAGATTTGTGAAGAGATGATGATTACAATCTTATGAATGATTCATGTATCAAATTATGCTTTAACCCCTAGATTTGTGAAGAGATGATGATTACAATCTTATAGATTATTCATGTATCAAATTATGCTTTAACCCCTAGATTTGTGAAGAGATGATGATTACAATCTTATGGATTATTCATGTATCAAATTATGCTTTAACCCCTAGATTTGTGAAGAGATGATGATTACAATCTTATGGATTACTCATGTATCAAATTATGCTTTAACCCCTAGATTTGTGAAGAGATAATGATTACAATCTTATGAATGATGCATGTATCAAATTATGCTTTAGCCCCTAGATTTGTGAAGAGATGATTATTACAATCTTATGAATTATTCATGTATCAAATTCACAGTGTGGCAAACATTTCGGATTTGACCACGCTGAACAAAACCGGCGATTCAAGTGAATATTTCTAGTTAGTGATGTAGCTCTTTATGTAAATCACCCGCTTCGATTAATTTACATAAACACAATAATAGAAAAAATACACATAACGGAAATTAAAGTATGGGCTAATTAAACTAAAAACATGTTAAACCTGGGTTTGGTTTATAAATGTCATATAATAATTTTTTAACTAATCTCCAGGGATCAATACAGTACACAGTTAACGAAAGTACATTAAACAACAATAGTTTTAAAAATTTATAAACACTTGGTGTCATAGTGTAAATAACTATATACTCTTGCATTGCATTCAGTAAAACTAAACAAATTATATCTATAATCTTTGGTTAACTAAATAACAACATATTTAGTCTGCAACAAACAAAACGAATAACGCACACAACGTAACAACATTATCATATTATAATAGTAAGCAGTTGTAAAGAAAGACGATCCCTTAATTCTGTATCAGTTTCCATAGCAACATCATTTACCATGCTATCACATATGCTCGGATGGCAATGAATGTTCACCCGTCATACATAGGTTACACAAAACACACACATTAATGTGTATTAATTAATAAAATTGATTCAATTGAATAGAACAATGAAGAATTAACGCTATGTGATTTACAAAGAAATTCAACAGATTGGGCGCGTCGTGAGAAAACCGGGTTTAATGCATGTGCGGAAAGTGTCGTCCCGGATCAGTCTGTGCATTCCGCACAGGTAAATCCGGTACGACACTTTCCGCTTTTATGGTATTTTCTGTTTCAAGGAAGTCTCTTCTAAAGATAAATCAAATGTAGGCGGAAAGTGCCGTCTTAACTGTTGGGCTTAAATCAACACATACATGTTGATAATAAACTATGTTCAGAAATGCGAGGTAAAAGAAAAATTTCATACTCAAATAATACTTCGCTGCGCAGAGAACTATTATATACATGTTTACTTGTATATTTACATATTTTAGATAAGACAAATAGTTTTTGTCGATGTTGACGTTTATTTACGTTATATAACACGCTTTTTGTTAGTAGGTAACGCAAGAGACATGAAATAAATATGAGGGGCGTCGTGGGAAAACCGGACTTAATGCATGTGCGTAAAGTGTCGTCCCGGATTAGCCTGTGCAGTCCGCACAGGCTAATTCGGGACGGCACTTTCCGCTTTTATGGTATTTTCTGTTTCAATGAAGTCTCTTCTAAACATAAATCCACTGTATGCGGCCGTCCTGGATTAGCCTGTGCGGACTGCACAGGCTAATCCGGGACGACACTTTACGCACATGCATTAAGTCCGGTTTTCCCACGACGCACCACATATATAAAAATCAGACAGTCCCTCTTTAACACGTTAAAAAACCTAGTACGTGAACGCAAATGTCACATTTAATGTGATATTTCATAAAACGAAATTGCACATGATTATGACAAAATTGCATAACTTAGCGTCCTGTCTCGCAGCCAAAGTAAAAACCATAATTCTAGAATTCAACGAGAAAATAATAATAACTGTATCCAAACGCATACGAATTTATTATTTTAAGCGACTGCACTCCAGATGGTCCAATCGTAAAAACGAAAGAAGATTGTCAAAAATACATGATTTTCTTACATAATCGTATAGAACACATTAAAAAATTAGACACGTATGTTTTTTATTGTGTGTGACTGCAAAAATGTTTATAAGATTTTTTTGGCGGAAGCTTACGTCGTGAGTTATTATTAGAACATTATACAATATTTAAAACCGTGAGAAAACAAACCTCATATTTACTCAATAATATAATACCTCAATGCAATAATGAGGCATATCGTTACAAAAAGCGAAATAACTGCTTTTCTCCTGTTTATATACATACATGTATCGTCACCTTAAAGCAATAACTCAATATCTGCAATGCACAAATATAAGCACTTATTAAGTTCTGGAACAAAGGTGACGATATATATTATATATATTTAATAATCGAACTGTCATTCACATTATCATAGCAATAAATACAACCTGAGGTATAAACCAACAAAACACTCCCACATACTTCATTCATATCTTCAGAAAAATCTTGACAATTTTAAGTGTCATCATCATAGACGGTGAGCGATAGAAAAGGATACGGGATACGACTAAGTTTCGGTTAAAGGGATATATACAGACTGCGGAAATGAGGCAGACTTCTATAAATACAAGAAGCCTAAGAAAAGAGATACGCCATCCGGAAATAATCCCCCCACCCAGATATAATCTCTTTCGCGCCATTTTACGGTTTGTTTGTATTTAACAGTATTTCAGTTATATAACGGCGGTCAATCACTAGGCGGATCCTTGGGGAGGGGGGGCGCACCCGCCCTCCCCCCCCCCCCCCCCCCAGTAAAACTCGCGGACCTTACATTTATGGACATTAATATAAAACGGTAAAACTGGATAAATATGCTACTTTTGTGTTCGCTCGCTTCGTTCGCGCATTTTCTTTTACAGATACATACAAACTTCAGTAAAACATATTCGGCCTAGCCCGCCGCCTACGATTTCTTATGTACACCGTAGGACCGGCGCCAAAGTTCAAACGATAAATGTATATATACCTTTATTTGTATATGATATTGTTTCTTTTTGAAATTCATATATTATATACAGATGTCAGATGCAATACACCGTTGGCACTAGAAACCGCATAAAAGACATTTATACGATTCGAATAAATATGATTTAAAGTCGAAATTCAAGTCGAATTAATGACTACTTTCGAGTTGAAACAGTTTTGTCTAAATAAATAGTTTAGTTCCCAAAAATATAAATAAACGTTTTGTTCAATGTTCCATTAATTAGCAATCACACCAAACTGCTTAGAGTTTTTTTTATGCATTCATAAAACAGATATAAAGTGATAAAGTAGAGGGGTGTCCACAACGTAGGCTCCCATTCCTGACGATTTCATATTTTTGCCGGCACCATATGTCAGCGAAATTGAAACTACGTCGGCATCACTTGCCGTATTATTTCATACGTGTATCTTTCACAATATATTTTTGTAAAAAAACACATCTGTCTGTCTGTCCGTTAGTTCGGTTCGATGAAAAATACACAGTGCACATCATATTTCAAGACAATTGATGAGCATGACTGTGAACGTGTGAGTTATTTAATGACAATCACTTCGAAAGGAGACCATTACACTTCGGTAAATGAATATTACAAAATTTCTCAATGCGTGTGTGTTTGAATTTAATCATGTTTATACATGTTTAAAGATGTTTCTGATATATATAATATTGAATGTCAAATACGTATTAAGTGGATAGGCACTTCAAACAAGGGCAATTTACTGCCAAAACAGGTGCATAAATTACAGATGAACCAACATGTCTTTCGAGCATAATACGGTAGAGTATGAATTTATTCAGTGAAACAAAAAGCATTAATTTTGATGATGATGATGATGATGATTTTTATCATATATCTTTGATACGGATCTGCAGTTGATCACTGCAGGCCCACAGACAACATAAAGGTTTATAACTGCACGGTCAAAAGTTACGCCCCCTAACCCGAAATCCTGGATCCGCCCCCTGTCAATTAACCTGCTCACACTTTTCCTGGCCATGCTTAGCCAATTAAGCGGTTTACCAGCACCAAGTGCACATACTTATGCCATTTTACGGACACGGACAAAAACGAACCCGTTGGTTAAAGACGCATACATACCCCCCCCCCCACCCCCCCCACCCACACACACCACACACACACACATCAATATTTGAAAACCGCGCTTGTACTATATGCCAAAATAACAGTTAAAGATTTGCTTATTCGGCAACAAAATAATGAACAATCGCACATATATACGTCGGCTAATTAATTTTAATTAAATTTATTATATAATTAAAGTAAAAAATATACTAAAAGACTTAATAATTATATACTTGTTTGTTTTCAGTGGGGAGATGTGGTTCGGCGGGGTGTAACATTATCGGGAGGGATTATGTCGGGTGTGCAAAAATGATCAGAAGGGATTTTGTCCGTGGCGATTAATTCCGGGATTGATACGGCATGCGTACTTAACCAAGTATGTCTCTTAAATCATGCTTGATTCTAACTTACTTCGCAACTTAATAACTGATACTTTGGCGGAGACTTCAGGGAACAGTGATTAACTTCATATGATAATGAGTATGAACGACGCACAACGCAAACAGGTATCTGAAAGAAAATCGAACCCATGGCGTAAGAATTACGATCTAATATATTGGTCATAGCCTTGTTATAGTAGAATGTATCTATAAGACACTATTAATTATTTTGTTATGGAATATCAAATTTAACTTTTACCTCTCTTAAAAGGTACTGGAGACAACTTTCGTATAAATCATTTGGCTAACAACTCAAACAATGAATATTTTTAAAAGAAAACCTGACACGATAATGTATTCACGTCAAAACTACCACGCGTCGGATATATTAGACAGGTTTCTCTGCAATCAGTTCCATAGTTCAATGACAGGTCCGTACGTCATCATACCGGACAGCTGGGGTTTCTTCTTGGTACTACACCCCACACCCTTCCCCTTCTCGGCATCACAAGACCACGCCAATACATATTTCAATAAAAAAATATTACTAGACCTCTAGCCGGAAATTACAGCTATGATTGGAAATAAGTCAAAATTTGTATGTCAGAAAAAAAGTCAATTAGGTGGATGTAGTCTCTACACCGGGTCCACATACAATGTAGCTTCGGTGCTAATAAACTAACTAAACAAGAGCTGTCTCAGGACAGCGCGCTCGACTATATACATGCCGCTTTGTCAGAATTATGGGCCTTGGTCAGTAACCTTACATAATGACCATAAAGACATGTGTGAAGTTTTGATTGAATAGTTGTAGTAGATATGTGTTTTAAGTTTGCAACCGAGACGATGAGTCATAATTTAAAATGTAACTGTATAGTTTCTGTTTTCGAGTAACTTTATATATGGACTTATAAACTGCGCAATACACACACACAGACACGCACACACACAATAACTACCTCATCAGACAAAAACTAACTGCTGTAGAATGCTTAGAGGACCAATTCATCTAAACACGCAAACACTCATATCAGTTTATAATCTTTATGGGAAAAAAAATGGACTAAAAGCAAAATAGTATCATTGAACCAGCAACAAAAACGCTCCAGATAATTGGATAGCCTTGTTGACATAAAAAAACGCATGCGTTTACATTTTATCAATGATGAAAGGAATTGGCGAACTTAGCCAAACATTGGCAATGGTATTTTTTCTAGATACGTAGCACATAACCAGCGCCAGTAACCATATATCAGCGAAAATTACGTTTTAATAATTATGACTTTCCTTGAATTGGTATATACACTAGTCTGAACTTTTCAATGTGCATTTTGTGCTATTAAACCAATGTATTACTATATAGATCTTATACTAATCACGTTTTAATAATTAAGACTGTCCGTAAATTGGTTTATACGCAAGCCTGAACTTTGCAATGTGCATTTCGTACTATTGAACCAATTAATTTTTAAATAGATCTTATACTAAAAAAAGATTTTTATTATCCTTGAATATAAATTATACTATTGCAGATGAAAATTAATATTATATGTAAACATCTTTTATTCGTCAAAACAATAGGTTTTTTCTTGACGAAAAAGATATAATAACACAATTAATTATAAAACTAATATTATTAGAAAATACGTTAGTGTTCACTTTGATGAAGTAAGCTTTAATGAAACATATTTGTATTCTTAACTGCAAGATGATATGACAGATTCATGTCATGATAAACACTTAGCGAGTACGTGCATTAAATTGTAAAACATAGCTTCATATCATATTTACGTGCAAAAGTATGCACCACCAAAAAAACAAACATAAGGAAACTATAACAACAATTGAGCCTTTACAAATGGGACTAATTGACCGTGGGCACAGATTGAAGACTAATAAGGATGGATGGATTGATGCTTCTTTGAAAAGCAGTTTACCAGCGTATGAGCAAACCCATCGTCGAAACCCACGTTCGCTCCAATACGCTATATGCTTCTTGATCGACCGTGGGCGATTAGGCTAGCAAAACTTCGTACTCATGAATAATTAATGAGACATCTCATTGGTTCCGTGTCCAAGTCGGCACGGAAAATTCAACCAATCGAAAATACGCGGTATTAAAACAGTCGCATCTAAGCGGTGTTCGCTTTTATAATATTTACCGTTGTCGGTTTTAGAGCAATGTGTACTCAATGACTTAGTAACCGGTCGTCAGTTAATTGTTTTCCAGACTTCATTCGAGGAGAATTCAACGTATTCATTGTAATTTCATTGGTCAGCAGGTGGCTCACCAATATTCATGAAAACGAACGTTTGACAGCCAATTCTCCCACGGTATATAATGTAGTGGTAACGGAATATATACCGTTGGTTTCGACGATGGAGCAAACATTGTACAGAAATACGTTTGCTAGACGCATAACAAGCACATCATAAGACCGCATTTATAACATAAAGTGGCGAAATACATTCAATCCATTACATCTCCATTATAAGAAAAATGAAACTCCAGAGACATCACAAGATGAGAAACCCTTATTAACATCTGCTGGTCTTTTATTTGAGGCAGGTGACCAATTGCCTATACGATACAGGACAATACGCATAACACAACACAAAACATAAATATTATTAAAACTGAGGTCATGGTCTTGAAACGGTCAATGCAAAGCATTGGGGGTTTAAATCGGGTTGAAAACATGCCGAACCTCACACTTAGCCCAGAATTAATCACAATACACACACTTGTGAATAAATTAAACCTTATAGCATTCCAAGCCAAGTAAGCTAGACACCGTGTATGAATCTAGTTTAATCTGATTAAAATCAACTCCAGTCTGACGCTACTATTTAGGCTACCCGCTGACTGGATCTGATGACTTCGCATTAGGGGTCACGTTCAGACGACCTTTTCTTGAGCGAATCAAATTTTGCCTTCAAAATGTTGTGGTATAACTTTTTATGTAAACCACAAAAACTATGCACGAAATTAACGTGAACTGTGGATGTGTTCACTCGCCTAAGCACTATATCCATTGTTATCCACTTGACAATTAACTGTAAATGATTTATTCCCGAGGATCAGCTGGAAATGTATCACCTTTTCAAAAACCGTGACCAAACTTTGCTGTGCAAAAAGCAATTTCATGGGGCGCAGCAGGGCTAATATTTTATTGTTCGGAAGGTGATTTGAACGTGACTTGTTATACGTTGTCTTCGGATCCTTACAACGTTAGGATTTGATTTTAATGATATTGGAATCCAGTTGAGCATAACTTGCCTGCGCTAATTTTACGAAAAGAATTTTGCTTGAATAGCAAGTTACTCTATTTTTTCCATCGCTATTCTGTACAAAACACAAACTCCCAACAAGGGATAAAAGCTAAAATCCTAGCAGGGCTTTTCGAGGTTTTGGGTTTTGGGAATGGCGCACATAACGATGTCAATGTAGCAAAAAACGATACAAGAGTAGATGACATGTATCATTCAAGTAAGAAACGATGAATTGACCAGAAGATACTTGTCAATCAAAGATTGAGTTGACCAATTATGGGTTTATATTTAAGTGGTAAATACTGGCACATGGTTGCATAATAGACTCAATTTACTTCAAATCCTTGGACAAACAACCTTAGACAAACAGAAAGTCCGAGAGATCTATGTTCGTGTACTGGTTAATTGAATAAGACTGAACATTTGCCATTCCTCAAAGAATGCAACCGATTGCCTTTGAACAGTGAATTTTGTATTGATTTATTCAACCTTAAATGATACATCAAAAAGAGAACAAATACGCTGGCATTTCTAAGGAAAGCAGGAGATTCGGAATTGGTGTATTCATCAAAGGAATGCCAATCAAAAAACGATATAACGCTATGGAACATGCAAAACCGTCATACGTTCTCAACCAGCCTATTATGAGAATATAAGTTGCAAATGCTACTTCACGGCAAACAGAAACCCACTACCAATATCATTAATTTCACTTTCTAGAATGTTAATGTGATGATTATCGAGAACAGGAGCCGTATTCCAGAAACATCAAGGAAGTATAATCCTTAACTTTAAACTCATATGTTTTCTTATCCTTTATTTCACGTGCATATGACATAATGTTCAGTTTATATTAATTATTATCCACGTTGCTTACTATAGTTGTTTACTAATTTGTAAAGGGAATCGCAAATTTATATATAGTTTTAGAAAAAGTGCACTACCAAAAGTTTAACTTATTTGAAAACATTTTATGACACGCTTACAATTTTCTGTAATACGGACCCTGGGACCCGTCTTATTAAACAGCGTACTACAGTTGGGCATATTTACATTACGATACAATTTTCGAAGAAGCATAAATGCTAAGCACAAACATATTTGATTACTGTATTTCAGTAATTCTATTCATTTCCTTGGTATCTTTCAGGAACATACTGATCATAAATGTCTAATTCTAACTTAAACTTGTCGTAAGATCTTTGATAAGACAGGGTCCTGGTGTACTGGGTACAAGATAATGGAGACATCTTAACGATGTTCTTCTTTCCTTCTGAAAAGTATTTTATTGAGCTCGTTTATAGAGATTTCGTTCGTGAGAATGACCCAACAAAATTGTATATGCCGTTTGGAGTAAATTACACGCCCGAAGTTCTAAACCGGCAGTGGGTTATTGTGACGATTGATTTTGATATATTCAACAGTAACCATCAGGAAAAGAACTAGCATGTACGGTAGCAACAAAGTATGTGAAGCTTCTCTTTCTTTTATTATGTGTAAAATAAGTATTAATTTTTTCGCCATTTTTAATTATGAAAGAAACAAGAATTATGCTGAATTCCCTCCTTTTCCATTGTATGCTTAAATCAGCGGTGTAAACACTACAATCATCTGATCATGCTTAAATAATATCTGAACTTCCCTCGTTTTGAATTCATGACCAACTTACATCACTTGTAAGTAAACTTAATAATGCACAAGTGATATTTAAACTCCATCTTTTGCATTATAATGTATATATTAACATAACCATAAAAAGCGCATGTAAGTTAACTATAATAATAATAGTGCATAAATAATATTTGAACTTAACATTTTTACATTATGTATAAATTATAATTATGCATAAATAATATTGGAGCTTCGCGTGATTACATTATGCATAAATTATAATTATGCATAAATAATATTGGAACTTCGCATGATTACATTATGTATAAATTATAATTATGCATAAATAATATTGGAACTTCGCATGATTACATTATGTATAAATTATAATTATGCATAAATAATATTGGAACTTCGCATGATTACATTATGTATAAATTATAATTATGCATAAATAATATTGGAACTTCTCATGATTACATTATGTATAAATTATAATTATGCATAAAAATCATTTGAACCTGCCATTTTGCTTCCTCAAGCTTTCTGAGCCGAAAGCACATAATTATGCATGTAAAACAAGAATTATGCTTAAATTATAAAATGACCAAGTTGCACTATTTGTAAATAAGAATTATGCTTAAATTATAAAATGACCACTTTGCACTATTTGTAAATAAAGACTATGCTTAAATTATACAATCACAAAGTTGCACTATTTATAAACAAGAATTATGTTTAAATTAAAAAAATCACGACGATGCGCTACAGTCTACTTGTAAATAAAAATTATGCTACAAAAATAAAATAATATTTGTGTGTTCCTTTTTGTATTATATCCATGTATATGCTAAAGGCATGGGAACTAGAAGTATGCGTAAATTCGTGTTTGATATCGTTGCAAACAATTTATAAACTATAAATGCTGAAACGATATAAATGTTCTACGTTAAGCCGTTCATGCCTTGCAAAAAGTGTTACTCCATAAAACAATAACTGAATGCTGCATAAAAAATCATAATCTACTGAAACTAAACTCGGCTAAAATGCGAACATTCTACGTAGAACTATTTCAGATGTGAATAAGGCATAACATGAATAATGATTTGGTTTCGGCACCGCGATTCATGCCAACAAAAGGCGGGGAGGCGGGGGGGGGGGGTGGGGGGTGGTAGAAACCAGTTTTAATACATATATTATTTAGAATTGTACCCGACAGGGTAACTGGTTACAAGCGCATTCTGTATGCGACAGAATGCAGACCGAGAAGAGGAATCGCAAATATTTCCGTTGTAGTTCTGACGTTCAAAATAAACAAAAAATATATATGAAATAATCAATATTTTACTTTTTCGGATTTCATCCAAAGTTTGTTTATTCATTTACAAAAACGTTCATGAAAACCTATTATAAATAAACTGTTACGTTTTACTCCTTCCTCGGAAAACCCCCAAATATAGGCTATATTTGGGGGGTTTCCGAGGAAGCAGTAAATCATAGCAGTTTACTTTAGACCTAATTGACTCAGACTAACATAAAATGTCTGTTTATTAATATATCTTAGGACATATTTAAGCGCATAAAGCGCAATGAACTCTACACAAAGTATTTTAATACTGTCAAATACCCTAACTTATTGCCTACCCACAAATCACCGGTGCTATCAATAGTCATAGAGAACGGGGAACTTGTTCCCATGAATATGGCCCGCTTCCCCATCTCCGTGTCCATGACGAGGAACCCCCGGAACCTCCCTAAAGGGTCCAGCACGTGCACGGTATGGTTTGTGTAGTCCACGCACAGAATCTGCCCAAAGCGGTCGCACCGGATGGACTCGGGGGCGAACAGGTGCCGAGTGGAAATACTGGGGCCGGAGTATTCCGATTTAAGAGACCCGTCTTGGTGGAATATCACAATAGAGCCCTTGTTTCGATCTGAGACGCAAATTTCATCGTTGTCGTTTATTGTTATTCTACACGGCTGTAGTAGATTGTCGCCGCATGGTAGTACTGACTTTGACCCTGAGGTAACGTCCAGTCGCACAATTTGGTTTCTATCATTGTTTTTCCTGTGCATACTTTCAACTTCACATATAACCACCTCGTTTTGGCTGTTTGCGTAGATCCCCCTGGGAATAAGCGCTGTTTCGAACGTCCGCAGCACTTCAAATTTTTTATTTAGCACTTTAATACATTTCTGCATATGACAAGAAACGGCATAGCCTTCTTTCAGCGTGCAGATTCCGTCCATTTTACTTTCCATATTTACTGACTTCTTGATGCTGCCGTCCTTGTTTACCAGGTAAATGAGGGGTCCCCACTGCCATACTACCAAAATCTCGCCATTTCCCGCGCGACACATCGTGGTCACACACCGGGCACTTATCCCTTCGGGTCTGAAAGACGTTATTCTTTTAACTTCTATTCTCCAAGGCACGGTATATTTTGAGTACTCCCCCAATATTTCTTGGGGAGTTGATATCACATCGTTATTAACTTCCGGGATGGCCATAAGTAGGGAAATAGAACGTTCCGTTAGGCACTCTGGTAATGACATTTCAACTGTACGTATTGATTTAACTATAGATGTGCAATCTGATATTAAACTCTCGTTATTTAAAGATTCAATCAAGCGTTCGGAAGTTATCACGCATGACTTTGCGGATGATACAAAGTTATTAAATTCATGTATTTTGGTTTCCATTCTCGCGTATTCTGTATCATGGTCCGTTCTTATATCGTTTATTAATACATCAGCAACACATTTGTCATCTTCGGACAACAGCTGAGCTCGAGATATTATCTCGTTCGAGATGTATAAGTAATGAGTATGCGACCGGTCAATATTATGCTGTAAATCATGTATAACTAAACTGGAGTAGCGTATAAGGTTCTTCAATTTTTCAAGTTCATTTGCAATTCTATTTGAAGCTAAATATCTCGCCTTTTCTATCGTGAAAACTTTATGTTTCATGTGTACAGTTTCGCATTCCAAACATATAATTCGCTCACAATCGCTGCAAAAGCGACCTGGATGTAGATCACTGTGAAGGTCACATACACTGGAAATAGACAACGTACTTAATTTTACCTCCATCTGATTATCACTGGATGTTCGTCTGCTACCACTACCACTAGCGTGAATTCCGTTTTGGTGACCATTTTCAATTATTCCTATACTATCGAACTCGATTTTTTTTCTTCTTCATAGTTATCTATGTATACATCGTTTAATAATTCAATACAATTACCCCACTCGAAAGCGAACCGGACGCAAGCTTTGTACTTCGCAATGCACATTTCGTTGTGTTTACATCACGTGACCAGCAGAGTACATGTATGCTTTCACCGATCGAATGCTTTCCTCGTTATCGACCCGTTTATGAAATAAACCGAGGTGTGTAAAGTTGCTGTTGACTTCGTTACACTTTATAAAATTTTACTTGCCATACAATATTTTCACGCATAATCCACGTGAACAACTAAGCATTTTTGTCGTTTGTAAAAGGTTGACTATTTTAATATAACGGAAGCATTCTTCATTAACCTAATCACATTTAATTTGCTGCAATTTTGTCATTTAAAAGTAGTGTGAGAGACTAAGATTGGCAGAAACCACATGCCATGTGAGGAGATATGAGTGGGCTTCTTGTGTTGGTTTTCTTTGTCTGCTAAGACAATAATTTATAATTAACATTATAAAAATGACAGTTCGACCGAGCTTACCCTCTGTTAGTGTCTCTGTTGTTGTTAAAATAAACAACAGACAGGCCATTCCGAGGTGAGCTTGGATGCTCCAAATATGGCAACAGTTATAATTAGATCAGATGTTTAGGGGCCATTCTTGAAATTCGATTGGTCAGGCCTATAATTATGCATATTAATTATTTTGAATTTTCTCTTGTAAGTCGCCCAACTCTTCAGTGTACCCGAAACCTTAAAATCAGTAGGTTGGTCACTCATGTGCTAGTTTAGACTCTGAAACTAGTGGGTCTGGCACAACTGTTTGTCATTCGTTTGGGGACTACAGATAGGAATATGCAGTAAGTAATATATATTTTCTTTGGTATCTCATAATTGTCAGTTTTTTATGAGAGAAATAATTGTTCTTCATTGATAGTATTTCCTAATATTTTCTTAGTACATTTTTTGATATTCAGTTAAGTTTACATTTTTTGGTAAAGGGCAGGAAAACCACACATAATTTTATATGTAACTTTATTGCTTTGATACATGTGATCGGTATGAATGTATATGTATTCATAAGATATTGTTTGTATATTGACATTTATGACCTTTGTTAAATCATGTATTTTTTAATATAATGCACGCGTTTGATTGAATGATATGCTATGTCTAGGTAACATTGTTACTTTCAGATAACCGTCTTTATAGTCGTCTAATGACAACGTCTTGATAATCGTCTTGAATTCAACATCATTTAACAACCAATAACTTCGTCTTTAACACCTGTTGACGACATTCCATTAATGAAGCGAAGAATACTATTAAGACGCGTGTGTTGCCTTGTGTCTTAACCCCCCAAAGATGACCGTGACACTGAAAGCCAAGTAAAAAGGGCATAGTTAACTGCCGAGTGCAGCCACAGTTATTGCATAATCTGTGAAAAGACATATTGCAAACATGGATATAAGTGCAGACGGGGAGGTGGAGTTTGCCGGCAACCGCCAAGAAGCAAGTGCAGAGGGAGCCACCTCAGACAAGGGGTCGTTGCGCAGCAAGACGAGCAGCTGCAGAAGACGCCGTGCCGAGCTAAAGCTCGAACAAGCCAGAAGGCGCCAAGAGCTCGAACGCCGGCGCCTAGAGCTCGAACGCCAAGAAGTCGAGCTACGACAACAGATCGAGATCCAGGACCTGGAAGAAGCCATGGCCAACGCAGAGGTCGATGCGCGGTCTTCAGCCTCATCCGGATCCGGACCATCAACATCCAACGAAGTCGGTGCCACGGGGACGACGTTGCCACATACAGCTATGAACAGTGACATTAAAGTGGAGGAATACTTGTCAGGACTTCAAAAATTCACTAACAACTTACAGGACAACATGAACCTTCCAAAACCGGAATTATTAACATTCTCAGGAAACCCATTGGATTATTGCAAATTTCTTTGTAATTTTGAAACAAACATTGAGTGCAGAATAACAGACGATCGACTTAAGTTAGGTTATTTAATTCAATTTTGTAAGGGTGAAGCAAAACGTGCAATTGAGGATTGTGTGGTTCTTCCTCCCTTAGATGGATATTTAAGGGCTAAGGAAATTCTTCTCAACAGGTATGGTAAGCCCCACTTAGTTGCTAGGTCACATGTTGAACGTTTAATTAATGGCCCTAACATCCGATCTAATGATGTCCAAAGCTTAATGGATCTGTCACTTGACATGGAAAAATGCGATATAACACTGTCGACGTTGGGTTATTCATCTGATATTAATAACACGGAAAACTTGCTTAAGATTGTAAGGAGACTCCCCACACATATCAAGTCAAAATGGGTTGAGCGGGCAAGTAATTCGATAGAACAGGGAACTGAGCCGGCATTTAAAGACTTGCTCAGCTTCATTCAACAGAGGGCTCTGGTAGCTAATACAATGTATGGCAGAGATCTTGCATGTGAGTCTAAGCAGCCGATTTCTCGATCAGTGGTCAGTTCTAGGTCGCATCAGGTCAATTCTAGGGACCGTGGGAAAGCTGTTACGTTATCTACAACAGGTAGAGAGGGCCAGGCACGAGCCAGTAATGGGTTTAAACCAATGCATGCTAGGCGTTTATCATGTGTGTATTGTCAAGGGAGCCATAAATTGATCGACTGTGAGAGGTTCAAAACAATCAATGTCGATGGTAGATTAGCTGTTGTGAGAGAGAAGAGAATGTGTGAAAATTGTTTGAAATTTTAAACACAATAGTAGTTTGTGTAGTAAGGGTAGTCAGTGTGAAGTAAGTAATTGTGGAGAAAAGCACCACACATTATTACACAGACCTTTGACTGTAGAAAACCAGAACCTGGTAGGCCACAGTAATTGCTGCACTGAGATTGATGTCTCCATACCTAGTAAGGTAAGCCTACGCATTGTACCTGTCATTGTGCAATACGGCTTAAGGAAAGCTGAGACATATGCCTTACTAGATGAGGGTAGCGATATAACATTGTGCAGCGATAGTCTGGTTAAGAAATTAGAGGCGAAAGGCGTTTCTCGCCAATTCACCATTACCACGGTGAACCAGTCTGCAGAGCAGCGAACTGGTGTAGAAGTGCAGCTTAAGGTAAGTTCTTTAGATGACAGAGAATGCCTTAACATTAGGAGAGCCTGGTCAGTACCGGAGCTACCTATATCGGTGGAGTCTCTCCCCAAAGAAAATGATATAGGTAAGTGGAAACACCTTGCAGGTATCAAATTACCTCAGGTAAGTTCTTTTAAGGTGGAGTTACTTATTGGAAGTGACTGCCCAGAAGCTTTCTGGGTTGAAGAAGAGCGACGGGGAAAGAGGGGCGATCCTTATGCGATACGGTCTCCCCTTGGCTGGACAATATTAGGTCCAACAGGTAAGGGCACGTCCTCCAATGGAAATGTAAATTTTCAGCGCAGTGCAAACACGCAGGAACAGATTGACAAGTTGTGGACAACTGATTTTCCTGACTGTGGCTTGGACAATAAGGTTGGAATGTCCAGAGAAGACCACCGAGCTCTATCGTCCATGGTAAGTTCCGTGGAGAAGGTAGGTAAGCACCACAAAATTGGTCTACCGTGGCGCCAAGAACAAGTAAGTTTGCCAAACAACAAGGTTTTAGCTGTTACACGTCTTGGGCAGTTAAGCCGAAAGCTATCAAGAGACCCGAACTTACATACTCTGTATACTGAAACGATGAATTGCTATATTGAGAAGGGCTATGCGAAACCTGTGAAAAACACTGGTGAGATGGAACCAACAAGAGTATGGTACCTCCCACATCACCCAGTGTGCAACCCAAACAAACCAGGTAAGGTGAGGATAGTCTTTGACTGTGCGGCAAAGTACAGAGGTACATCTTTAAATGACAACCTCTTGCAAGGACCAGATCTAGTTAACAGCTTAATAGGCGTGTTGATAAGATTTCGAGAGCAACCAGTAGCCTTGGTTGCCGACATTGAAGCCATGTTCCACCAGGTCAAGGTCAGTGACAAAGATAGAGATGCACTAAGATTTCTTTGGTGGCCTGGTGGAGATATGAAACAGCCATCTGGTGAGTACTGTATGACTGTCCACCTGTTTGGTGCGACATCATCGCCTAGCTGTGCAGCGTACAGCTTGAGGTGCACAGCAAGAGAGAATGCTGACAGCTTCAGTCCAGCAGCCGTAGAGACGGTAGAAAGAAACTTCTATGTTGATGACCTGTTGAAGTCTGTACCAGATGTTCAGGTAGGTATAGATTTGTCTGCTGAACTGAGAGAACTATTGTCAAACGGGGGATTCAAGTTGACAAAGTGGATTTCGAACAGTAATAGGGTTCTCGACACGATCCCCGAATCTGACAGGGCAGTTAAGTGCACAAAGGTTGACCTTGATAGGACAAACAGTTTGAACGTGCTCTTGGTTTGCACTGGTATGTAGAGAAGGACACCTTTGTATTTGATATAGACCTGCCAGATAAATGCCACACGCGACGTGGTATATTGTCAGTAGCAAGCTCGCTATACGACCCACTTGGATTGGTGGCACCCATCACTCTCATCCCAAAACTTATCCTACAGAATGCATGCCGCAAAAAGCTGCAGTGGGATGACAAAATTTGTGACAAGGACGTCGAAAAGTGGTCACAGTGGTTGGAGAAACTACCTGCATTATCACATGTAAGTATTGATAGATGTTTCAAGCCGGTCGCTGTGGATGGCCCATCGAAAGTTGAACTGCACATGTTCAGCGATGCATCAGAATATGCATATGGGGCTGCGGTGTACATCAAGATATACGATGCCAACCGCAACTGCAAAATCAGCCTTGTTATGGGTAAGTCGAGATTGGCGCCAATCAAGGCGATGTCTATACCACGCCTAGAGTTGGCCGCAGCAGTTGTAGCTGTAAAGCTGTACCAGCTAGTATCACAGGAACTGGACTTCAACATTGATGAAAGGTATTTTTGGACCGATTCGATGATAGTTTTAGGCTACATCAAAAATGAAACTCGACGCTTCAAGACATTTGTAGCAAATAGGCTTGCAGCAATACATGACGTCACATCGCCTGCAGAGTGGAGATATGTACCTTCACAAATAAACCCGGCTGATATAGCATCAAGGGGACTGTTTCCAAATGAAACAGATAAACTGGGAAGCTGGCTAAGGGGCCCAGACTTTCTACAGACAGGTAAGGTGGACTGGTCACAGAATCCACAGTATGTAGCCATTTTAGAAGACGATGCTGAAATCAAGCAGGTATGTAATACACATGCCACTCAAATGAAACCTGATACCGTACTTGATAGTCTGATGATTAGGTACTCTAACTGGCATCAACTGCAGAGGTCAGTGGCATGGTTACTCAGGTTCAAATCATACCTGGTGCAGAGACATTTAAGAAGAAAGCTAGCACACTGTAAAAATGGCACATTGACAGTAGGTGATCTACGGAAAGCCACACATGCCATTATATCGTTTGTGCAAAAGTGTGAGTATAGCAATGAAATCTGTAGTGTTCTGAATTCACGACATGTTTCAGGGAAAAGTGCTCTGGCCAAACTTAGCCCAGTTTTCACGGATGGTCTACTCAAGGTAGGTGGTCGCCTCGAAAATGCCCACTTGAGTAACGACGCCAAACATCAGGTCATTCTACCAGGTAATCACCAAGTGACAAGAATTCTTATCAGGTCATACCATGAAACGAATGCTCACATGGGGCCACATCACATATTGTCCTTGCTGAGACAACGGTATTGGATTAAACCGGGTCTCAAATCAGTTAAGTCTGTGGTCAGCAAATGTATTGATTGTAAGAGACGACAGCAGCAGCCAGAAACTCAACAGATGGGTCCACTTCCTGTTGAGCGGCTTGAGCCAGATAAGCCGCCATTTACCTACGTTGGAGTTGATTTCTTTGGTCCAATGTTCGTGAAATCTGGCAGGAGGCAGCTGAAAAGGTATGGCTGTCTGTTTACTTGTTTGTGTACCAGAGCGGTACACGTTGAGATTACGCACAGTCTGAATACCGACTCTTTCATTGGTGCGTTACAGCGTTTTGAGAGTCGAAGAGGCAGACCGGAAAAGATTTTTAGTGACAATGGCACAAATCTGACAGCAGGTGAACGGGAACTGCGTGAGTCGATACAGCAGTGGAATCATAGCCACATCTCTGAGCATCTGAACCAGAAAGGTATCGCATGGCATTTCAACCCTCCATATGCAAGTCATATGGGAGGAGTTTGGGAGAGGTTGGTTCGATCCTTCAAAAATTCATTGAAGTCAGTTGTGCGTGAACAGCTTCTTTGCGACGAAGCCCTGGCAACTTTGGCCACCGAGGTCGAGAAAGTCTTGAATGACCGACCAATTACACAGGTAAGCGATGATCACCGTGACCCACAAGCACTTTCTCCGAACACACTGTTGTTGTTGCGCCCCAATAGGTGTTTCCCTCCAGGTGTGTTTGATAAGACCGACAATTACTGCCGACGGTGGTGGAGGCAAGTCCAGTACTTGGCCAATATCTTCTGGAGGCGTTGGCAAAAAGAATACCTCCCAGCATTGCAGGTAAGATCGAAGTGGCAACACAGCAGACGAAATTTAGCTGTGAATGACCTTGTACTCGTGTGTGACGAGACTTCTTCACGCGGACATTGGCCTTTGGGACTTGTGCAGGAGGTAAGAAAAGGTAGAGATGGTCTTGTGCGGACATGCGAGGTTAGAGTGAACGGAACTACAAAGGTAAGGCCAGTGACACAGTTGTGCTTGTTAGAGCAAGCTGCCTAGTATTTGTCACTCTAGTTATTTAGACTATGACGTCTTCTTGTAGTGTTAATGGATAGTAGAAACTTAGTTCATTTGCATTTCTTAGAGTATTTAGTTATGTATTCATTTCGTTGTGTATCTGTATGAAAGTTGTTTATGGACATATATGGTCATAGCTTAGTCTCTAATTATTAAAGTAAAATGAACTTATATGGTAAGTTCATTGGGTGGCGGTGTGAGAGACTAAGATTGGCAGAAACCACATGCCATGTGAGGAGATATGAGTGGGCTTCTTATGTTGGTTTTCTTTGTCTGCTAAGACAATAATTTATAATTAACATTATAAAAATGACAGTTCGACCGAGCTTACCCTCTGTTAGTGTCTCTGTTGTTGTTAAAATAAACAACAGACAGGCCATTCCGAGGTGAGCTTGGATGCTCCAAATATGGCAACAGTTATAATTAGATCAGATGTTTAGGGGCCATTCTTGAAATTCGATTGGTCAGGCCTATAATTATGCATATTAATTATTTTGAATTTTCTCTTGTAAGTCGCCCAACTCTTCAGTGTACCCGAAACCTTAAAATCAGTAGGTTGGTCACTCATGTGCTAGTTTAGACTCTGAAACTAGTGGGTCTGGCACAACTGTTTGTCATTCGTTTGGGGACTACAGATAGGAATATGCAGTAAGTAATATATATTTTCTTTGGTATCTCATAATTGTCAGTTTTTTATGAGAGAAATAATTGTTCTTCATTGATAGTATTTCCTAATATTTTCTTAGTACATTTTTTGATATTCAGTTAAGTTTACATTTTTTGGTAAAGGGCAGGAAAACCACACATAATTTTATATGTAACTTTATTGCTTTGATACATGTGATCGGTATGAATGTATATGTATTCATAAGATATTGTTTGTATATTGACATTTATGACCTTTGTTAAATCATGTATTTTTTAATATAATGCACGCGTTTGATTGAATGATATGCTATGTCTAGGTAACATTGTTACTTTCAGATAACCGTCTTTATAGTCGTCTAATGACAACGTCTTGATAATCGTCTTGAATTCAACATCATTTAACAACCAATAACTTCGTCTTTAACACCTGTTGACGACATTCCATTAATGAAGCGAAGAATACTATTAAGACGCGTGTGTTGCCTTGTGTCTTAACCCCCCAAAGATGACCGTGACACTGAAAGCCAAGTAAAAAGGGCATAGTTAACTGCCGAGTGCAGCACAAGTAGGTCTCCGAACAAGTATGTATTAACTTTATAGTGCACACTATTTCCTCGAATATAATCAAAATATATATCACATAACGATACTTCGTACTGAATTGTGCGCACAGAACGAACGCTTATAATAATTACCCCCTTTAAGTTAACTGAAAACTCTGGATCGAAGTCATTTAGCAAATTATTTCCTCACGATAATAGTATTTGCTAGGCGACCAATTTCCAACGATATTCGTAAATTGTTGATCTTTATGTTGTTTCATTGGAACGCTAGATCCCAATTCGCGAATTCATGGCCACGACTCTGAAATCCGCAGCGAATCTGCCCTACTTGATTGAACTGGGATCGGTATCGGTATCGGCGAGTCATCGATCAGTTGATGAATATGTTCTTCTTCTAGGTGGCTCCGAAGCTTATCAGGAACAAAATAAATAATCTACGTTAATACAAAAAAAACGTTATATATGTGTTGGTGTATTGATCATCATCAGCATCATCATGATCATCATGATCATCATCATCATCATCAACAACATTAACAACAACAATAACAATTGCATCATTATTTTAATTGTATACATATATTCTTTATTATTAAATTATAATTACAGGCTGAATCAAATGAGTTTCATTTTATTAACATATTTATATCATCATTATTAGTACCATCATCATAACACCACCATCATCGTCAACATCATAATTATCACTATCATCATCATCATCATCACCTTCATCATTATCATCATCATCATCGTCATCATCATCATCATCATCATCATCATCACCAAATTCATCATCAACATAATCAACATCATTATAATTATCATCACCATCATCATCATCGTCATTATTATCATCATCATTATTAGTTATTAACCTCATTGGTGTCATGATATACAAAGTCATCATGAGCAGACAAATGTTATTACCTTATGCAACTTTTACCTTATGCAACTTTGTCGACCGCAGTTATAGATCTACCTAAATTTTGTATTGTGAATCAAAACGAATTGTAAATGCCGTCACCGAAATACTTTCAAAGGAAATGACGTCAGTCAGCGTCACGTCACTACATAACGCGCAAATATCGGCAAATATTAGGTAGGCGTATATGTGATTGTTTATGAATCCGGTATATATTTTATTCATCTTGAAATTTCGGTTTTTGCGAATTCTTAAAAAGAAACATTCCCAGACACAATTTCCGATCTGACGTCATGAAAAGAGTATTCATGAAATATCCTTGCGGCAGGAATTTGCACACGAGCTACTTTCCTTGCGTTTGTAAAGATGTAAGCAAATAGTACTACCACTACTATTACTACTACTACTACAACTGCTGCTGCTGTTGCTGCTGCTGCTGCTACTACTACTACTACTAATAATAATAATAATAATCATCATCATAATAATGATAATAATAATAATAATTATTATTATTATTATTATTATATAACAATTACAACTACTACTAATACAACAACAACAACAACAACTACTACTACTACTACTACTACTACTACTACTACTACTACTACTACTACTTTTACTTCTACTTCTACTACAACTACTAATAATAATAAGAAGAAGAAGAAGAGGAGGAAGACGATGAAGTAGAAAGGGAGGAGGAAGAAAGAGAAATAGAAAAAGAGGAGGAAGAAGAAGATGATGATGACGTACTACTTAGTATATTTATTAGTAGCATTGCGCAACAAATTTTATAAATAAAAGAGAAAATACATTATTTTGTATATACTGCTCGTAGTTTTTGAAGTAATTCCAAAGAGCTGTATTTCTCCATTTCAACTTATTTTAATATGTGGTTGTGGTGATAACGAATTCAAGCCTTTTTATACTTCAGTCGATTTAAGAGTTGAGGCAATGACGCGATAAGATGCTTTGTATATTAAATTTCTTTTACATTTGCTACCAAAGGCATCTAATTGATACTTCAACCATCCAAAGAACGTTAAATGCCGTGACAGGTCTTTGTCAATTTGTGCCAGATATATTAAACCAGAAGCTAATTTTGTTGTTAAATTCCGTTGGCTATTTTCGTCGAAAGTAGATTGTAAGGCTCGCCTCCGCGAATCCGTAAACGCTCTATTAAGTTTAGTCTTAGTGAATATGTATACAAGCCTGGTGCGTTTGCCCATCTGTCTGAGTGTCTGTCCGCCACTAACATTGTCTGCCCCAAACCTTTTAACCACTTTGAAAAAGGAATTCGAGTACATACGACAGTGATGTGTTTAAATCGATAGTATTCGCCTGTATCTCGTATGTTCTTCATTGATTCATATTTGTGTTGTAATTTGCAAATAAATGATATTCTTCGTTTATTAAATACATTAGTATATACATATAATTTCTACGCTAAATGTCCTTTCAACAAAACTAGCCTGGGCCCCGTTGCTCAAAACTTTAACGGCCAATTAAGCTAACAAACGTTAACTTTTGGATTAAATTATTTATGAAAATTAAATGTTCAAGTTTAAACCTGTGACTTTATTCAAAATAAAATGAAATGCGTAAATAATTTTCAAATGTTTGATAGCCAAGTTGCTGGTAATATTAATTTTATTAACATCTAAAGTTAACGGCTGTTAGCTTAATTGGCCCTTAAAGTTTTGAGCAACTGGGCCCTGGACTCGAAAATTGGCATTTCGACAAAAGTAGTCTACATTCTAGTAAACGCAGGTTGTTTTGCTAACAAATAGTGTCAGTTGCTCAGGAGAATTTTCTCTCGACATTAGTAAATAGTCTGAAAGCATTGTCAGGATAATGGCAGATATTTGCGCGAATAAAATACAAATTTGGCATTAATGGATCACTAGGGAATATGAGAGACAATAATTAATAGGCTGGAAACCGATATGTGTTAAACATAAACTAGGTATGTCCTGGAAGAATCGGACTGAATGCATTAGCGTAAGTAAAGTCCCGGATTAGCCTGTGCATTCCGCACAGGCTAATCCGGGACGAAACTTTCCGCCTAATGTGGATTTATGTTTAGAAGAGTCTTCATTGGAACGGAAAATACCATACAAGCGGAAAGTGTCGTCCTGGATTAGCCTGTGCGGACCGCACATGTTAATCCGGGACAACACTTTGCGCACAAGCATTAAGTCCGATTTTCCCACGACACGCCTCAAATGTATTTTTGTTGTTATTAAGTGTTTTGCTGATACGCCTGATGCATTTTGGAGACATGACAGAAAAGTAACGCATGCATATTTAAACTATGTGATTTAGTCCACTTTTTGTTTGTCATTGTATTATTTCGACTTCCTTGCTGATTTTTATCCGGACAAAAATCGGTGCATGCTGCTTAAATTTCCGGTCAATTTACTGTTGAGAATGCGTTTTCAGAGGCATAAACATGATAATATATTGGCTGCTTTCTTTAAATATAGTTTACATAGACTTATAAGTCTTCATATACTTATTCAAGTTTCCGATGAACATTAACGCATGTATTAAAAGGACTATGTCAACGAAAAAATGGCTTCCTATTGCACTATAAATTACATTTTTTGATAAAAATGCGCTTGAAGAAGACATTTGCATTAAATAAATAAAAATAGTTTAATATACAATAAGCTATTTGATAAAAACAAATTAGCAAAAAAGCCTGAAAAAATTAAAACCCAAAGCGGGTATTGAACTCACTACGTAGGAGATATACGAAGAAATGACAGTGGACAGTGCTTTAACCAACTGCGCTATCATGCTTGGTAACGAGTCCTTTGTAATTTACAAATTGTAAACTATGGTTATACAAAATGCTCACAATTCTGACGTCAAAATGAAGACAGGAAAATGGCCAAACAAACACAACCCATATTATAAATTGATTTTTATCTCAGAATACGTACACTATTTTCCTATTATATATACCCTGTTTTAACCGTTGTTATATGCCAGTATTAATATCTAAATTTCAGAATTAAAAAATAAGAAATTGTCCCCCTTGAGGCCATTTTCGATGACAGTCCCTTTAAGGCTGTATATCCACAGGAATGCATTACCTATTGCATTCAGACATATGTGTAGAAGATAAATATTATCAATAATTATCAAAAATATAGTTAATATAGAAATAAAACAAGCACTATTTTGTCATAGAAGTTCTCGTCAGTAACGCATATATTCATATATACTGCGCGCATTACCGACATATTTTTTCCTCGGTATTGTAGTCTGAAAGCCCTGCGAAGATAAGACAGAATCTGTCTGAGCACAAGCTATAAACGCATTGCATTAATGGATCACTTGAGAATATTAGAGACAATATTAAATACTTGAAACCAATATGTTTTGTACATTCCTGTGTTTTGTTGTTGTTTTTGTTGTTATTAGGTGGTTTTTGCTGACAATTGTGGAATGCAACTTACGAACGCGTAGAGTCTGAACACTATTGCAATGTTTGGACTGTTGCCGGAAGCCAGTGGTCTCTAGCAGGGCGATTTCGAGAGATCGAATAGCATGACCTACTTTTTACTGTGCAGCCTACGAAGCACTAACAATCAAATTATTACGCTCCGTCGGCTATCAGCTCGTTCAGGATTAGTCGAAACATTTACTGTTATGCATACTATTGCGTTTGCATTGAGCAGATTGCATAAAAGCTATGTATCTATCAAGACGTTGAGTGCAGGGAGAATAACAATTAGTAGTTCGATTTGTCTTGTGTCAAAATGGCTTTGCAGAAATTTAATTTCATTCAAACAAATGTGTCCTTTTGAGAAACATTTGGTCACCTGGGGCAAGGAAGGCGAGTTTGGTAAGGTTTGGGGCCATATCAATCCACATTGAAGGTGTAAAATCATGGATAAGTGACTTATAATTTGAACTGCGATGGTTGTGCTTACAGTGGTTGCTATGGTGATTCATAACATAATGTGTGACAAAGACTGTTGGAGAAACATTGTATATGCTGATTGGTTTATTGATCACCCCTCGTATAATTGCTAACGAGTCATGTAACTGATGTAAGATAAGTGAAATGTGTTAATAGGGTCAGTTTTTGCGACTAAAACTGATTCGATCGGCTTAATGTATGCCGTCGTTTGGATTTAAAACTGTTTGAAGTATGGCTGATATTTAGTTAACCCTTTCAGACAATTGGTAATCGTGTTCATATTAATGTTGAGGTTGCACTTTTGGAACTCTATGAAAACTGACATGGGATAAGGGGCCGTATTCCATAAACATCTTAAGTAAAACTTATATTTAATCTTAAAATCACCATGTTTTACTAACATTATTTTTTTAATATTTAAATTGCTTTGTTCTGGGTGCATAGTAATCAACTTATTATTAACTATTGTTTACTTAACTGTAAAGATATCTACGAATATGTAGTTTTAAAATTATTAAATTACAAACATTTGTACTTAAGAGAAAATATGTTAAAATAAACTTAAAATGTTTCTGGAATACGGACCCTGATTTTATATTTGTCTCTGCAACTTTCCTAAATGAGGGCAAAACGATTGGCATTTGTTATCACACTTTTCACATGCACATTGCCATTGTTCAAAGCTGCAATTGCGATAACACAGTCATATTGTCCAGAAATATCTCAATATGACATCCATTATCATCATTCGCAAATGACATAAATGGCTATGCATAAGAATCTCTGCATAAGAGTCAATTCTCCCACTTATCTCAATACAATGCAGAGGCGTAGCCAGGATTCTAAAATTTATACGCACACAAGAAAATATATTTGGGGGTGTGGGAGGGGGCGCTTCTCCTGCTGGTAGGGTCCTGGTGGTTTTCCCCGGGAAAAAAATGAACGCAATGGTGCATTCTAGAGCATTATAAGGTACCCTTCTGGCGTTAAAAGTAATTCTCTTCTCTAGTACAGTTATGTAGTATAGAAACTTATTTTCATAATGAAACCCATGAAAAGTAACCTTGACCTTCCAAAATTAAACGACTATGCATAATTTTTTTGGCTTCGTACTTTATTTGATTCGAAAGGTGAACAATTAATACCCTTCGAAATTGGTAGCTGGGAACTCTGTTTAAATGCTTTCAAAATCGATTGTTGCTCCTGTAGTGACGGCTCGAAATGTCATCGTGTTGACCGACATTATGAGCAATCGATGACAGCATTGTATCATTTTGCTCTAAAGCATACATGTTATTTAGACTTGGAATACATAAAGTCAGCTCGCCATTCTGTTGTTACTGTGTAAGAAAATACTTTTTGTATTTCGCACGTGCGTATTGTGCGTATAGGGCGATACGCCCTTGCAGTGTGTGTGATATGGTTTAATTAATGTACATCAGACATCCAGTCCGTGTGTATACATGAAACAGTAAACAAATATATATACCGGTAAACGCACGCATAGTGGTCATCTGAAAAATACTAATTTTCTACTGAATTAATTTAAGCATAAATAAATTACAACTGGCCAGGTATATAAATATAAATAATAACAATGCTATAATAAACAACAGCAAAATATCAATTTAATTTAGTATATAGTAGATATGCACAGCGACATGCGGAGCGAGAAGTCACGAGTGAATACAGTTTAACATTAATTGTAATAACATGTATACTGGTTTGTTTAAATAAACGCTTTATGGACATACATAGCTTAGTTTCTGTTATTAATTACATTGTCGGATTGCATTAATTCTATACATTTTGGTGCATTTGGTCTTTTTCAGTACTACAGCTTAATATATAATTTTCTAATACCATTATATAGTGAACATTCTAACCAAAAGTAAAACTCGTCTTCAAGAACATTGCAATGTTGATATTTTATTTCTTGAAGAAGTATAGGTTCAGGTTTATGCCAACGACCTGATTCGACTTCTAGCATATGTGAAGAAACACTCAATTTACAAAGATCGAATCTATATCTGTTAAAACTGATTTGTTTTAAATTCGGCTGAAATTCAAATTTACAAAACATATTCTAAATTTTTGCTCTAGATGAGTTATTTAGTTCTGTCATCCAACTTTATATGAATGCATCAGTTATTCTAGACTTTATTTATGACAAAAAACTTCGTTTAGCCATGCATAATGTAAACCCAAAGATCTATGAGTGGACATTTGGTCTACTTATTAGATTGCTACACCTAAGTAAATAAATACACTTTACATATTTATGCTCTTCTAACTGAACATTTTTTAACCAGTACCTTATTACATTAAGAGCTCTTTTGGTTTTCAAGGATGTTCTCCACATAATTAATATCGTTTTGCAAAACTTTAAATGAACTCTCTCTAGAATCATAAACACATTTAAACCCCAAAAACTCTGATCCATAATTTAAGAAGGGTAAATCAAACTGATCAAATAATTGCAACTTGGTATGTATAGAGATTAAAGAGAAATTAATTAAATATGAAGCCCGGCCTGCAAGTGTTTCAAAAGTACTTGCAAATGATCCTCCTGTAGTGAATACAATTCCTAAAAATGTAAGTTTCAACAATTTCCAATGCCTGGCCTTGATATATAAGTTTATAATGTTCCTTTAACTGACCGCCTTAAAAAAAATCATTACTTTTGTTTTATTTGAATTTACACATAGCTTCCATCTATCACAGTATTCTTCTAGCAAACACGTGATGCAGCAATGGAACCCAATAAACCAAACGCCATTATTCCCTGAAGAGTACGTGTCGAGGGCTATCTAAATATCCCAGACTACGGAGAGCGGAGATATCAAAGAAAGGATCAATGAAAAGACGTGGTTATTAATAGCTACACGATAAGGCATTTTGCTGAACGATATCTGGTAGACCATTACGTCCCATTTGTGCAAGAACTCAATAAGTGCTTATAGTTTACACTGCAGATAAAGAGTTTTTGTTATAAGGTGACGAAATTAAATGTATTTCACGAATAGTAAGACGTCGTCAACATATACATTATGTCAATAGCTTTATTCATCAGTTGACATCAGTTGACATCCACTTCCTTTTATGTATTGTGTGACTAAACGAGAACAGGAGCTCATGCATTCACTATAATTTATAAAGAAATATTTTGCTGCTGTGATTTAAATTAAGTATAAACCACAATCTATGATTTTCATACATTGGAATTATTACGAAAATGAACGTGTAAAGTTCTGAATTAAATGCGAAGTTAATTCTTTAGTTGTGTCAGTGCAAAGTTCGTAATAACAATGGCACCTAATTAACCAAACGTCATTATTCCCTGTATAGCTTGTGTCGAAGTCTATTCAAATCTCCGAGATTGCTGAGTCATTCTTAAGTTTTGAGATCAACTCAGTAAATGAGATTTGAGTGTTTACTGAACAGAGAATTGAATTCATCGAGGAGCTCACGAACGATCTAAAATCTCACCTTACCGTCCAGACCCAAATATTATTATTTGTTAATGATGAAAGCATCATTCTTAAAAAGGAGATTGACTTCTACCATTAGTACTGGAAACTATGTCAAATTTCTGTTTCGTCTGCAGCAAAAAACTCGAGGTTGAGTCGTAACCAAAACTAAAAAAAAACTTTGTGATAAACAAGTTGAGCATGAGATTCATACTCATCTCAAAAGTTGAGAAAAAACTCAAAATTGAGTAAGACTATGGATACTAGGCCCGGATGTATCAATGAACGGATCAATGATGAGAGTGGACAGCAGTAGCAACACAATGAGGCAATTTGTGGCATGGACGCAAGTGAATCAGTTGGTCACTGATAGTCGTCGTCAATGACTTCATTATTCCATCGCTGTCTGCTGTGTACATGACATGCGTCGTGAAACTATATGAAGCCCATTTGTTCTCATCAATTCATTAATTAAAAAAAAAAAAAACAGAATGTCATGTGCTTTGAACACATTAATAAATTATTTATGGTAAGAAAGTTTAAATCTTGTACAAAATAATTTTTTGGTTGGGAGCAAGTAACCATAGATTTATATAGAGGATATTTGTTGATTTCGGTGAATGATCGACTTTTATTTCATGAGTGGTTATACAAAAATAGTTTCACGAGTATTGTGACGAAACTTTACGCAAAAATGTTATGAACCGACTTGCATGAAATTTTCTGTACAGGTTTGAAATTGACCAATGAACAAAAGATACAGTTTTGGTGGGGATCCGGATCACCGTCTGGTTCCAGTATTATTTAAAAAAAATCCTTATTATTGCGAGAAAGGGGCCCGTATTCACCAACCTATTCTTAGACTTAAATCTTAAGAATAAAGAATATTCTTTAAACTATTTTGTTCTTGTAACGAAGTTAGTCTCAATCTTACGTGGTATTTGCCAACTCTAAATATAGATTTCATTGTTTAGAATGATTTGTAAATGATGTTGGTACCCGGCATATTTGTAAACATGTATTTTTTCTTGCGTCTATGTATTTTCTTTATTCTTAAGTCTAAGAATGGGTTGGAGAATACGGGCCAGGAATTGGAGGTAATCTATCGCTGGAAAATTCATTTAAATAGGTTACGTATCTTGACGTTGGTCCACGGTCACCTTGAGCTTCTAGTTTCAATGAATTCCAGTATGAAAGTACAAAATATATTTGGAGTTCTTACGATTTCTGGCATCACATTGAATAATATTGTATGTGAACACGTGTGATCAATATTTTTGTCTTTATGGTTCAGAGTTTATGCAAAACTTAGGAAAACACATTTTAAAATGGTGAAATATGCTCTGTGTATTTCGCGATTTTTATTGCGAATGTAGGTATTCATTTATAAGAATTATGAACATAACATAACCGGCATAATGTCAAGGGAGTTATGTAAAATCACGAACACTAATGAAATGTTCTTCACTGAGTAGTTCCCCGTTGTATATAGTTAGCTGACATGCAGTTAAACAGTTGACATTGATTTGATTTGATTACGGAAACATAACACGAATGGCTGCAGTTGACAAAGATATAATATGACTTTAATATATAATATATAGTTTGACTGAATTCAGACATCTAGAGATGCGCTTAAAACTGTTGAACTCAATCATTAAACAATGTGAGGCACATGCAATGTGTGGCAAGATCGGTAAAGACTTTTTAACACAAAGTCCCGTTTACAAGTTACATAAATTAATGCATTTAAAAGAAAAATATAATTCAATTTTTAGATTTATACATCTATTTAATATTTATTTCTCTCCCTCGTGGATTATTGAGAATATCGTGCAGCTTGCCGAAACTTACAGTGAATATTAAGAACTTATTAAACGGCAAAGTTGTGCCAGAAGTGGTTATTGGCACGATTAACCTGTATTAGCACGAGGGCTTTAACCCGAGTGCTAATACAGGTTTGGAGTGCCAATAATCACATCCGGCACGGCTTTACCGTTTAATGAGTTGTTTATTATACACCATTGTTATTAGATATATCTTTCAAAACATAAACAAAACTCGCGTGACTCAATTTTGCCAGAATAACACAGCATAAAAATTAAATGCATCTGACTTCTACTTGCCGTAGTTTTTCATCAATAAAAACGTCGTAAAGTCTAGTATTACAGAGGTTCTAGCTTCCATTATGAGTTATTAATCCAAACATGGCATAATCGATTAAGGTGAAAACAACATCTTCCTAAAGTTCCTTTCTTCCATTCCATCGGCATTTCAAACTAGTTGATGTAAGCGGGATCTTTCTTTGATCAAACAACAAGAAACGGTTTATTAATCAAAGAAATAACCCTTTACGTAATTTCCGTTGAACAGTGATATAACTGAACGAAGACATCAAATTTACTACATCTAAAACCTTTATTTTGGCTCCACCCACAAATAACCACTCCGGATATCCGAGTAGTCTACATTCTACTTTAATTGAAATGGGATTAGTCTCACCGGCTTCATTCGAGGCATATATAATTCCATACACTTTTTGATATAAATCTTTAGATATATTATCATAATCCATCTAAAACACAGACACACTAAGTATTGTATTCCGATTTTATTTTAAATTCCAACACACTCGCCTCCTAGCTTGACATGTATGTGGTTTATTTCAGAATACATTAGGCTTTAAGCCCATGAGTACACATACATATAATACACTATATTGTCAACAGTGGTCAATGACATGCAGGCATATAAATATACTGTCTTAAGCAATACCAATTTAAAATGTATAATGAAAGAATTGATAACCCTACAAACAGGCATATTCAAATAAAACAGCCATTTTTAACATTTTAACACTGTTTACCAATACTAATTTAAGGTAAATATATAATTTGCATATTGAATAACAAATCAGTATCTTATTCAAATAAAAATGAATGTTCGAAAAATGTGTATACATATAGCTATTAGTGCTATGACTAAGAAACAGACAGTACTATATGGAGAGAAACTATTGATAATATAATTCAGTTCTTAATTTAAATGCTTTAATAATAAATGTGGCAAGATTTTTAATTGTCTTTTTGTCGTCAGTTTGTAAGAGTTCGATAAATTTTATCATATTTGTGTGATTCCAATAATATCTATGTATATAATGTTTTCTAAGACTATTAAACAATGGACATTCAAGTAAAAAATGAAACTCATCGTCAAGGACGTTACAGTGCTTACATTTTCTGTTTTGATACGGTGTCTTTTCAGGCTTGTGCCATCGCCCTGCTTCGACTTCAAGTCTGTGAGCAGATACTCTTAAACGCGTTAACTCGGTTCTAAATTTTGATAAATTTACAATATTGAGATAAGGCTGAAATTTAAAATTTCCATAAATGCAGTAGTTTTTACCCCTTGTCGTTTGTTGTAAATCGGTTGTCCAGTTCTGAACATATATATCAGATATGCGTTGTTTTACAATAGATATAAAACAATTTACGTCTCCTACTCCCTGAAGAAACCATGCCTCACCAAAACCTAGTGTATCTAATATATGTTTAACAGATTTTACCCAAGAATTGTTTTCGGGATAAAGATCGAGATCATGTAATAACATATTATAAACAATTTTAATATATTTAACATCATCAGATTGTAATATTTTTAACCAATATTTTAAAACACAGACAATCCGTTTATTTATAAGGGGTTTACGCCCAAGTTCACCATAAATGAAATTATTTTGTGTTTGAAGTCGGACACCCAACACCTGTTTACAATAACGTAGGTGTATTCTTTCAATTTGTATGCTATTGTTTAATCCCCAAACTTCACAGCCATAACTTAAAATTGGTTCAATAAGCTTTTCGAATAATTCGATACTATGGCTAACTGAAATATTTGGAAATTTCACCAAATTTGATTTTAACTTGTATAGTGCTTTAAGGGCTTGCCCTGAAAGCGCATCATATGTTGCTGAAAAGGAACCCCCCGTTGTGAATACTATTCCAAGATATGTAAATTTATTAACAATTTCTAACTCGTTTCCTTGATAACTAAACTTCAAATTTCTTCTATTTTGTCCCCCTTTTTTAAAGATCATTATCTTGGTTTTGTTAATATTAACACAAAGCTTCCATTTCGCACAATACTCATCTAACAAATCTAATCCATTTTGTAAACTTACTTCCGATTCCGCAAAGAGAACTATGTCATCAGCATACAGCAATAAAAATAATGTTAACATACCAAGATCAACGCCTTCAAATTTGTTTAGCATGAAGTGTTCCTCGATGTCATTTAGATACATCGAAAATAAAAATGGCGATAATGATTCCCCTTGTCTTACCCCTAAAAAACATGTAAACGATTCATTACTTATTTCGTTATTATATTTTATTTTTGATTTAACCACATTATACATTGATCTTACTATATTCAAAATTTTACTCTTATACCTAATTTTATTAGTTTGTACCATATAATATCTCTAACTACATAATCAAATGCCTTTGTGAAATCAATAAATGCTGTATACAATTTCTTATTTTGATTTATAATGTGCGTAATTATACCTTGCAAGACGAATATATTATCAACTGTTCCCATGCTTTTCCTAAATCCGGCTTGGGCCTCTATGTAAACATGATATTTTTCCCCCCAAACATTTAATCGATTGTTAATAATTTTACTAAATAATTTTCCTATAGTGCTTAACAATGTAATTCCTCTGTAATTGGCCGTGTCGTCTAAATCCCCTTTCTTATGTATAGGGACAATTAACCCTTCGCTCCATGGCTCTGGAAAATAACCTAAGTTGAACATTTTATTAAAAAGTACAAACAAAACCCCCAAGAAGTGATTATTGGAAACGCCATGTATAAGAAACTCATTTAATACATAATCCGGACCCACCGACTTACCATTTTTTAAACAAATGCATGCTTTTTTAATTTCTTCTTGTGTAATCTCAGTATTTAGTTCTTCAAACATTACTTGTAATTCGCCATTCAAATATCGCTCATTAAAATAAATAATGTCTTCGTCTGGTTGGTAAAAGTGTGAATCTGGATCATTTATTGATTTAAAATACCTTATAAAGTCATCTGTATGCAATGTGTTCGATTTAGTTGGCTTGACTAATCCTTTTAACATATTCCAATATTTCTTTGCATCTGAATATCTATTTTGTTCTAGAATTTGTGTCTGTTCAGTATCATATTGATATTTATTTTTTCGAGCAAGGCATTTGTATACTGTGTAAACAAAAAACTCAACGGAATGACGTAAAACAAGAACATGCAATATTACGTCATTACGCGCATGTGAATTTTGGCGAGTTATTTGCACTAAACCGGAACTACCTGTATTGGCACGATAGCTAACGGTTATTGATTTTTTCCTGTACAATTGTGTTACCATTTATAGTAAGGTATATAATAATAAGAACTTATTAATCGGGAAAGCCGTGCCGGTAGTGGTTATTGGCACGATAAACCTGTACTAACGAGGACTTTAACCCGAGTGCTAATACAGGTTTGGAGTGTCAATAACCACTTCCGGCACGGCTTGTTCGGTTAATGAGTTGTTTATTATATATCATCGCTATTATCTGTCAAAACATAAACAAAACTCATGTGACTCAATACCGTAAAGACCGCGGAAAATCGCGCGCTCACGTCATTAATACATGTATATGACGTCGTAATAGGTTACTTCCAAAATAATTATACATGTTTTGTTTTCTCGATAGATAGTCTAGATCTAGGCCATTAGAGGTTGTTCAGAAATTAATAAAAACACGTTTTAAATGTGACGAATTATTAATATTGTACGCACGTAAATTAAATTAAATTAAACTATAATTCAGAAAAAAAGAGAGATTGCGTCATTACTCACACGTCAATTTTGGCGAGTTAATTTGCACTCGTGCAAATAACCGGAACTACCTGTAAGCCTATTGGCACGATAGCTAACATATGAAGGAATGTATCACAGCCGTCCATCGCCATATAGAGAAGTAATCGTAAAATGCTTACGGAGGCGGTCGGGCGGTGGCGGAATGATCGGGCGAGAGGTATGCCGAAGTCAACTGCAACTGAATAGTCCGCCGTCTTGGATATTTGTCGGGGAAGCAATGTGCTTAACATTACATATTGGATTTTTAAATGCTAAGAAGATGCTCGGTATGGAATTTGGGTAATGTGGTCATTATTTACTTAAAAGAAATTGACAGTACTATTTTGACATGAAAAAAACAGATATTTGAATGATGTTTCGATTTGACCTACTTAGCGACAAGCTCGCTAATAGCGATGCTAAAGCAGCGAGAGTAGTGTCCCTTGGAGGAAGCTCATGAATATTAATTAGTGGCGAAAAGCGGCCCAATGCTGGGACCATTTTATTTCGGTCTTACACTCATATAAAACGTAAATTTCCGGAACCAATCTACTTTGCATATAGTTATAAGATGATGAAATACCGGGAAAACCATAAAACAACCCACGTGAGTATTAGTTTTAGATACGAAAATTCCGCTGAAAAAGTATAAAATCCAATATTTCTTTAAAAAAGAGGATTTCGCTGGATTTCAGGCTACATATTTAACAATGAATTTGTTTTTTATTAAATGCTACCTTTCTTTAGAACGAATTTAAAAGCGAAGTTATTGTTTATGGGTCTTTTCCAAACCCATGTTAAACTGAACGCAATTCCAAGATGGCGGCGGTGTATATGCGGACGAATAACAATACGGAACAAATATCAATATTTGAGATATATTTGCTGTCGACACACTAGTAGGGATATATTGCATGCATTAAGATGGATCCTATATGTTAAACAAGGCATATGCGTTGTTAATTGTTTAATTATTTGAATTATACAACCAATTACGTCCAAACAATTCGTACCCAGTCGGTTCGTACATCTGTCTGTCTGGTATTTCAATTAATGTTAAACTGGATATTTACGAGCAATCGCTATAAATTTTCCAATTGCTGAAATATACACCGTTTTACACACATCTTTAGAGTATGGTTAAGAATTAAATTGGGGCACAATAATTGTTAATTATTATTATCAATTTACTAATTAATTATTAAATTAATAATATTAATAACATAAATAAATACTAATTAGTAATTACTAGCAGACACTTGTAGTATATGTCTTTCTGATTTGATATATGCATTAAAAACAAAGTTGCATAAAAAACATGTGTTACAGTTTCAAACAAATAAGTACAATGTTGACTATATATCATTTTTTTATTTAAAAATTATTGCGGCAATACAAGTCACATAAAGAACAGCTGATTTTGATAAAACCATCAATAAAATGTAATGCAAGAAACATGAACAATCATACCAACTAGTTTTTAAAATTAGGCTGCACGCATGGACATTATGTATTCAGCCTAATAATAAAAGCTCATAGTTGGTATTACTGTTTATGTTGTTTTTGCATTCATTTATTGCACCTTGACAGATGATGTACAAAAATAGTCATAACAATACTTCTATGTGAGATAAATTAAATTTTATTTCAGTTTTGTAATCAGGAAACATGCACCTTTACAAAATTACATTTTGGCTAAGTGTTTTATCGTAATAATGAAAAAAATGACAGTAGTCTTCGTTTATTTTTCATGTATTTTCCCAATTTGCGTCTTATTGCAGCCTTACGGGTGGTGTACAAAAATAGTCATAACAACACTTCTAAGTGAGATAATTATGATTTTATTTCAGTTTTGTAATCAGAAAACATGCACCATTTATAAAATACATTTCCCCCCATAGCTTTTAGCTTTATAAACACAAATTCATAGTTGGGCTGACTTTTCATGTTTTTTTCTTGTATAACGTTTTATTGCACTTTGACGGGTGCTGTACAAATATTGTCATACTTCACTTCCAAGTAAGATATTTTCATGCTCATTTCAGTTTTGTAATCAGAAAATATGTATCTTCTAGGAAATATATTGGGATTCATGATCAAAACATCCCCAAAAAATCATGTAGCCATGCTATCGCTAAGTTTGGTCCGACCATTGGTCGACTATTTTATAGAATAAATTATTATAATCTTCAAATAATGAATCATAAAGTGCGAAAGTAAACTAATGAATTAGTTCTATGTTGTACGTTACTTTGCCTCATTGTTAAATGAAATGCTGACTAACTTTCTAAAAATAGGTCACCAAATGGCAAATCACGGAATAGATTAACAGGTTACTTTCGTTTTCATTTCTGTTGATAGGATACTAGTGCACATGTAAATTATGATAGTGTAAGTGTATAAGATACTGAGTTTGTTACATTTTTTAAATGTCATCTTAAATAACAATAAAATTGAAGAGCCAGTCAGTTTCATTCTTATCCTCCAGTGACCTAATTCCGGTCACAGGGGCCTAAAACAATAAAAATACCCAATAGATAAATATTGATATAGGGGACCTCTCCTTCGTCGTCTGTCGTCTGTTGTCCGTGTGCCGTCAACAATTTGTTTCGTTCTCACGATAGACTCACTTTTTATCCAATCTTAACCAAACTTGCACAGGTTCGGTATGACCGTAAAATCTCAGACTAGATTGTTATTGGGCCAGATTACACTAGTAATTGCAGGGTTGTCACTATCAAATGAAACATGCGATTTTTATCTAAATCTAAGAGATTTGGTCAGGGGTCTAGGAGGCTCTTTTGTGATATTACTATTCGCAATTTTAAAGTTCCTGAAAAAAAAAGATTTTCTCATTATTTTAAACGATGAATTTGATCGGCAATCAGTTAATAATGACAACCCTGAATTGCTCCTTTTTTCATGCAAAAAAAGTGCAAAAATGCCCTTTTCCTATATATAGTCTTTATTTTCCATCAATTCTTAACCTAACTTTCACAGTTTGTGTATGACCATCAGATCTCAGCAGACCCCAAATACGGGCCAGATGGTGTTACTTAATGCCGGAGTTATTGCCCTTCGTTTATGAAAATATATTCAAAAATGGTCATAATTCAGGATAGAGACTTCATTTTTCATCCAATCTTCACCAATATTGCGCAGTTTGTCTATGACCATGATATTACAGTTGAAGTCGAATATAAGCAAGATCGGACCAGAAACATCGGAGTTATTGCCCTTTGTTTGTGAAAAAATATGCAAACATGGACATTATTCAGGATAGAGACTTCATATTTCATCCAATCTTCATCAGTCTTGCGCAGTTTGTCTTTGACCATAAGATTAAAGGTGAAATCGAATACAAGCAAAATCGGGCCAGAAACACTGGATTTATTGCCCTTAGTTTGTGAAAAAAAATACAAACATGGACATTGTTCAGAATAGAGACTGTATTTTTCATCCAAACTTCACCAATCTTGCACAGTTTGTCTATGAACGTAAGATAACAGGTGAAGTCGAGTATAAGCACAGCGTTTTTCCTCTATATTAACTTAGTATCCTAAAAAGGTACCTTCCCAATCCAATTTACCTACAAATTCTCCCAATTTGAAGATAAAAAACCCCCAAATATCTGGGAAACCGATCCTAAACAGATTCACTATATGTATTTAACTTTAATTTTAACTCCTGGAAACACGAGTACAAGTGAAAGAATCAATGAAAAAGCAGTTTTAGAGGTTATTTGTTGTTTCTAATTCTATTTGGCAGTTTTTGCAGAAACTGATAAAATCCCCAATTTGGTTGAAAACGTGGCAAATTTTCCGAATTTGACTGGTACAGGTACCATTCCCAAAGTAATGAGGAAAAAAAGCTGAAGCATAATCGGGCCAGCAACACCGGAGTTATTGTCCCTTGTGTGTGGAAAAAAACATCAACAAGTTATCAATGATTGGCTTGCACACACTATGTTTTATTCAATGTTGACCAAACTTACACAGTTTGCGTATGACCATAAAAATTGAACGATAAAATTTGATTTCCAACAATTGCAAACCTTATATGCAGTTATTTGTACATGCAACATTGATGACTTCAGAGCCTGCATTAACATCAGTTATCATTGGACAGAAAATTATCAAAGAAAAAGCCAAACTTGACCTTATAGCACAGCCATCGCGATTATCGCATTGCAACTAGATCTCCAAAACTGTCTGCGAAAAAGACATCAAAATCTACTGTTTTAGGTTTTTCCAGAATTGTCACTGACTTAATGAAAAAGGGTCAGGTAAGAATATGGAAAAAAATTATTTGAGAACCATACACGAAAACTCCACACATCCACTACCCAACTCGCACTTTAGTTGGCCCATTACACTTACTGATGTTTTAAATAAAACCGATCCTATCCCCCTTTGCAGAAACGTGTATTGTTCAGATACCTTAATTTTCAAACCTGTCACAACAGTATGGTCTTTATCTCTTCCAGTTCTCAGGTGAGCGCTTTGGACCATCATGGCCCTCTTGTTATTGTTCTAGGCCCCTATATTTATAGTATATATATAGGGTATTTTTATTGTTCTAGGCCCCTTTGATTCCGGTGACGCGCCTACAGTGTAATAAGGTAACAGCAAATGAATAACTAAGAATGATTTAATTCCAGTATAGGCTATTCCATCTCAAAATTATTTAGTTGTATGAAGTAATCCAATGCAGTAAGAAACAAGAAATGTCTTTCAAAACAGATATTTGGTGTCTGTGGTAATTTTGAAAATAAGGAATATAGATTGAACTTTTGACATAAAAAAACCTGACAAATGTGTAACTTTTTTAGCTCGACTATTTGAAGAATAGATGAGCTTTCCTACTACCCCTGGCGTCGGCGTAGGCGTCTGCGTCTGAATTTGGTTAAAGCTTTTATTCAAAAGTCTTGTAACTTCAAAACTGCATAAGTTATTCACTTGAAACTTGGAATATACCTTTGTCATCAACTCCAGTGTCAGGGGCAACATTCCCCATAACTCTGTTTTGTATTTGACAACGTTATGCCCCTTTTGCACTTAGATTTTCTGGTTAAAGTTTATATTCAAAAGTTTTGTAACTTCAAAACTACATAAGTTATTCACTTGAAACTTGTAACTAACCTTTGTCATCAACTCCAGTATCAAGGGCAACATTCCATATAACTCTGTTTTGTATTTTGACAGAGTTATGTCCCTTTTTCACATAGATTTTAGTTTATATTCACAAGTTTTGTAAATTCAAAACTACATAAGTTATTCACTTGAAACTTGGAACTAACCTTTATCATCAACTCTAGTACCAGGGGCAACATTACCCATAACGATGTTTTGTATTTTGACAGAGTTATGCCCCCTTTTCATTTAGATTTTCTGTTTAAAGTTTATATTCAAAAGTTGTGTAACTTCAAAACTACATAAGTTATTCACTTGAAACTTGGAACTAACCTTTGTCATCAACTCTAGTATCAGGGGCAACATTACCCATAACGATGTTTTGTATTTTGACATAGTTATGCCCCCTTTTCACTTAGATTTTCTGTTTAAAGTTTATATTCGAAAGTTTGGTAACTTCAAAACTACATAAGTTATTCACTTGAAACTTGGAACTAACCTTTGTCATCAACTCTTGTATCAGGGGCAACATTACCCATAATGATGTTTTGTATTTTGACAGAGTTATGCCCCTTTTTCACTTAGATTTCTGGTTAAAGTTTATATTCAAAAGTTTTGTTACTTAAAAACTACATAAGTTATTCACTTGAAACTTGGAACTAACCTTTGTCATCAACTCTAGTATCAGGGGCAACATTACCCATAACTCTGTATTGTATTTTGACAGAGTTAGCCCACTTTTTACACAGACTTGTTCCAAAAATTTATAAACTATACAAGGCTTCACTTAAAAATATTGTATTTGAACAAATTTATGCCCCTTTCACTATCCAAAATATGTACCAACTGAAATACTTCGAATAGTGGAGCGCGCTGTCCTCTGACAGCTCTTGTTCCATGTACAAGTATTTCACTTATCCGTTGCATTACTGACTAGACTCAAATGGCATATAATACTCGCATACGTATCTAAAACATACTAATTACTATTCACTTCCTTTAAATTAAAAGAATATTCAAAACAAAGAGAGTAACAAACAAAATAATCATAAATGTGTAGACGGTATATAATTAAATGCATAGGTCATCTGTACAAATACACTGCAAGGTATAACCGTATTTTATTAACTTTTATTTCGGAGTATACAAGTAGTTTAAAAGATTAAAATATTTAATTAATGCTAACTAGATTTCTGGTACTGTTCTTAGTGCCAAACAACGATAATTTGTCTAGTATTTCCCCATTCAGCTTCAAATATAGTTTATAGCTATATGACAAACTGACCAGGCACTGACCTTGAAGTCAGGATCGATTCATTCATGCATATCAGAGGTTAATAAGTACTAGCAATATACCCCATTATGTGGTGGGTACACTGTTTTAGACACAATTGCTATTCTTAGTGTATGGCACAGTGCCTATTGTGTACGAATTTAGAAGGGTCACTCAAAAGTTGTATTCACTAGTATTGAATATTTGCCAATCGCCATCCTCTATAATTATGGAATTGTGCACTCCTTTCATTATGATTAGTCTACTACGAATATTTTTTTAAATAAGCCGATGCAGTACTAGGATTTATTCATTTGGGACTACTGGCGGAAAATATTCACAACATTTAATTTGATATTTGGAAAGGTCAAAAGTTGGTTTAAACAGTTACGCCGAAAAATCCTCAGTGTAACATCGTTATAATAGGAAGTTCCTACAACCTAATGTCACCAATGTTGTTCTTGCTGTACAAATTCCACAGTGGTTGAAGTACAGTATAACTGATACTGCAGTACTAGATGGTATGCAATCGCAATGACAATCATACCAGTATCTGGTGTGTTTTGATGGCCAATGGCAATATAGCATATTGGCCTGGTAAGTTGATAATGGATAATATTTTATGTATTATTATAGTACTGTACTGTACAGTTGATGATATAGAGAGTAAAAAATAAATTTTATTCATGCTTTAAACCTATACATGTGGTACGTTATTAACAGGCCTACCAGTGTGGAAAACCTAAACAATATGACAACAGAATAACATGTTAAATGTAAAAATTGTCGTGTTAATTGGGGGTTGACTGTAACCACCATTTCATCATAGAATATATAATTGTATGTTAAAAAAATAGTGTTGGTCAATCAGGTCAAACTGAACAAAAAGTAGTTTTAATAATAATATGTTTATATCAGTGCTAAAAATAGCCGTAAAACATCAGTTGTCTGCTTGCGATGCTGTGTTTTCAGATGACCTTAACTAGCATGATGTGCTGTCCAATATTGACCGACTACAGTCCAACAGCAACCTCAGAAACACCAAAGATCAGCACAGTTTATTTGGTAGGGGTATCAATGAAATTGCTATTTTTGTAATGTAACTCGCGGAAACTCTTTAGAAAGAAGATAAAACAGCATTAAAGTTATCTCCCTTTCTGACTTTGTCACAAGTTGTAAACTGTTGCGAGTCAGAATTTGGCTGCGTTTTTGGATTGTGTACTATATTGACAATCATCTCAGAGTTTTAAGTGCCTGACATGTTAAATGTAAAAAATGTTGTGTGAATAGGTCACTTACTTTTACCACCATTTTATCATATACAATATATATTTTTAATATATAATTATATATTTAAAACTAGTGTTGGTCAAACTTAACAAAAAGTGATTTTAATTATAATATGTTGATATCAGTGCTAAAATAGCCATATAACGTAAGTTGTCTGCTTTTGACGCTGTGTTTTCAGATGACCTTAACTAGCATGATGTGGTTGGTGTCCAGTGTTAACCAACTACACTGCATCAGCTACCTCTGAGACACCAAAGATAAGCACTGTCCATTTGGGGTATCAATGAAATTGCTATTTTTATACCCCCACTACCAGTAGGGGGGTGTTATATAGGAATCACTGTCTCGTTGGTATGTCCCGAAACTTGTCCAGACTCTTAATTTCCCACGCATTAAAGGATTTCAAAATTACTTAGAAGAATTGTTAACCTCAGTGCTGTTTAAAGCCATTATTGGGTCATATTCCCAATGGCAAAAAGTATCCTTTTTAGCTCACCTGAGCACAACGTGCTCATGGTGAGCTTTTAGGATCGCCTTTTGTCTGTTGTCCGTCGTGTGTAAACATTTTCATTTAAAGAACATCTCCCAAACCACTGGGCAGATTTTCACCAAACTTCACAGGAATGATCCTTGGGTGACCCTCTTTCAAAATATTTCAAATCGTTCCGGTCCGCTGCACATGTAGGTCACCAGAGCTAAAAATAGATTTAAAAACTGAAAACTTTAAAAATCTTCTCAGAAACCACAAGGCTTGGAGCTTTCATATTTGATATGTGACATCCTCTAGTGGTCTTGTACAAAGATTGTTCAAATGATGCCCCTGGGATCAAAACTGGCCACGCCCCAGGGGTCACATGGTTTATATAGACTTGTATAGCAAAATGACTTTAAAAACTTCTTCCCTGAAACCGCAAGGCCTAGAGGTTTCATATTTGGTGTGTAACATTGTATAGTGGTCCTCTACAAAGATTGTTCAAATGATGCCCCTGGGGTTAAATTTGGCCACATCCCGGGGCTCACATGGTTTATATAGACTTGAATAGCAAAATGACTTGAAAAATCTTCTCCTCTGAAACCGCAAGGCCCAGAGGTTTCATATTTGGTATGTAACACTGTATAGTGGTCCTCTACAAAGATTGTTCAAATGATGCCCATGGGGTCAAAACTGGCCACACCCCGGGGGTCACATGGTTTATATAGACTTGAATAGCAAAATGACTTTAAAAATCTTCTCCTCTGAAACCGCAAGGCCCAGAGGTTTCATATTTGGTATGTAACATTGTTTGGTGGTCCCCTACAAAGATTGTTCAACTGATGCCCCTGGGGTCAAAACTGGCCACACCCCGGGGTCACATGGTTTATATAGACTTGAATAGCAAAATGACTTTAAAAATCTTCTCCTCTCAAACCGCAAGGCCCAGAGGTTTTATATTTGGTATGTAACATTGTTTAGTGGTCCTTTTCTAATGTCCATATGTGTACTGGGTGTCATGTAGTGCCTCTAAGTTATGTTATAAAATCTGCTCCGTAGAATAAAATGTGTTTCCTATATTTTATTTGTTTTGTATAGGTATTTATGGTTGGAAAAAACGAAAAATGAAATATATAGATGTGTTAATGATTCTAGTCGTTAGTATTAAAAGTGTATACAAGTTTCATAAAGATATGTACTTCTTAAATTCCATAAAGTGGATGAAAACCGTCTACCTCAGTTTACCATCAATTTCACAAAGTGAGATAGTAAAGTTGGGTAAACATGTGCATTTGGAGTTGTATCCCTTAGATTGATTTAGAATTTATAGCTCGACTTTTCGCCAAATAGTCCGAGCTAGTAGTCTACTGACCCGTTCATCATCAGTTAAAAACCGTTACCTGAGCACGCTGCTTAACATAGAAAACTTTGTGTGTATATAATATTCAACGTTTCCCCAAGTTACACGGGAACATACATTAATTATATAATATTACATGTAGTTTGCAGTGCAGGTGCAGTGCTTGTAATAAGAATCTATGCGTTTAAAATTAATAATATGTGTAAAAGACCTCAATGACGTGTATAAAACGCGATATTGAAAAATATAATACTAGGATGGTAAAATAAAACTTCGTTAAATATAGCTATACATTAAGATTTTATTATTAAATTACAGGAATTACCCCTGTAGATTATCACATCAATGCAAAAACGAGGCTGTGTGTAACATGTTCTGTAGATTTGCATACAGAGCTTGAACGTGGAAACGGATGGAAAAGGAAAAAATATAAAAAGCCTATTCAAATCCGTTAAGCCAAGCAGTGAAAAAAATTGAACATTTACATAATGTAAACACACTGTTTCTGTTTAATGAAAATTAGGGCATGCAAAGTTAAACAAAAATGGATTAAAGAATAATTATTTTGTGATATTTATATCATGTATATATTAATATACTGAATATCTATGCACTTAACAAATATAAATATGGTATTAATTGTTGTTTTATTTACTTTTATTGTCTGAATATATAGACTGAGAGAGAGATTGGGACAAATAACTCGGATTAGAATTTAATGATGGATGCACAAAGTGTTTTATGTACATGTGTGAACATTTTTCTAAACCCATTATGCATCATATGCTAATACGGTGTCCTAGGAGTCTTTGTTACAATTTGATTAAAGTTACTGTCAAACACAGTAATAGTCTTACTACTGGTATGATTTAAAACAATATTCAATACAAGTTAACTGATTGATAACTGGGTCCTCACCATTTTATATAGAATATAGATACTGCAATAAAAGGAGGTTTATTAAGACGTGGCAGATGTTACAGCAAAAAGCATATATAATAAATGGTTTAAAAGAAAAAATCCTTAATCAATCAGATTGGCCAAGGTTGAGGGGGGGGGGCTCTGCTAACAGCAGAAAATGTACATTTATTATATAACAATTCAATTTTGTTTATGGTGCTATTTTCCTCTGTGCTCATGTGCATGTACACAAATGGGTAAGAGGGGAGTAATAGGAAAAGATATAGAGGATATTTGTTGATTTCGTTGTAAGATCGTATTTTATTTCACAAGTGTTCATAGAAAATGATATTTTCACGAGTAGTGCAGCCACAAGTGAAAATATATATTTTCTATTATCACGATTGAAATAAAATACGATCTTACACCAAAATCAACACATTTTCATTTTATTTTATGCTTTTGGACAATAAATAAATGAAATTGCGTGAGATAAGCTAAAACGTCACAAGTTCCTGTATTCTGACGTCATAAAAATGATTCCAAAACTGTCACTCGTTAGTATGGTGGGAAAAAGGTGCCATATTTTGTGAGTCGTTGTTGCTAAATTTTAATTTTGTAGAATTTTATAATGTGTTTTATGTAAACACATGCATGTACATATATACATTTGCTAAGGCTTGTAAACCACTACTTGTAGATCGATGCTATTTATGGAAAAATAGTCAGTTTTATGTTATATTTTCACTGCAGAGTAAATATAAAATCATATATTTTCACTGCTCTAACAGTAAAAATATAAATTTTTATTTCACCAATAAAATTCGATATTTCACTGAAAAGCATATTATAAAGGGAGGACTTCCTACAGTGTTTATAAAGAAATGCAAGAAATATAGGTTTTGCATTGTAACTCATGCGAGAATGTTTAAACCTGCACTTTTAAACAGTTCACTATGCTAAAATAAGCAATATTTATTGTACTGATCACTTATAATTGTATAACAAACATGAGAAAGTGTTCAGATTACATTAATTCTCCAGAATATATTACAAGTAAAATTGTTAAGTATAAGGAGTAATGATAATAATGAGTCAATAACGATGTAAAATAGTGAAATCAGTTCGCAATGAAGATTTTCTCCAGATTTAAAATGGAGAAATGCGTTAAACAATAATAAGGGTAAAATCCGATTGCTGCAGGCCTGGATGGGAATCAATATTTAATAAGATTCCTATAAATTATGTAGTTTGGCTGAAATTTGCAAGAGTTGAATTTTCTGTTGGCTCGAAGTGTTTGTCACAGTCCCAGAAACCTAGTAACAGTTTTCATGCTTATAATTATGCCCCCCATCTAAGATGGCGTGGCAAATTGGTTTGCTAATGTCGGTCGGTCTGTCTGTCGGTCGTTTGGTAGACCACTTTTGTTTCCGTTCTCTAAGTTCGACAGTTTTCACCTGGTCTTCACGAAACTTCATGAAAATGTTTGTGACCATAATATCTAGGTCAGGTTCTATAATCAGCCGAATCCCCCTTGGAATTGTGGAGTAATGGTCCTTGAATTATCTAAAATTGGCCATTTTAGCCTTTTCCGCTCTCTAAGTCCAACAGTTGTCATCAAATCTTCACAAATCTTCATGAAAATGTGTGTAATAATAATATCTAAGTCAAGTTAGATAATCAGCCAAATCGCCGCAGGAATTGTGGAGTTATAGCCCTTGAATTATCTAAAATTAACATTTTTTGCCGTTTTCGCTTTCTAACAGTTTTCATTCAAATTCCACCAAACTTTGTGACAATTTTTGTAATAATAAAATCTAGGTCAAGTTCAATAATCAGCAGAATCACCCCAGGAATTTTGGAGTTATAGCCCTTTAATGATTTGAAATAGGCCTTTTTATCTGTTTCTGCTCTCTAAGTCCAACAGTTTTCATCCATACTTCACCAAACTTCATGAAAATGTTTGTTATAATATCTCGGCTATGTTTGATAACCAGTCAAATCAGCTTAGGTATTGTAAGTTATTGCTCACGGATTATCTGAAATATGCCTTTTTAGTGGTTTCTGCTCTCTCAGTCAAATACTGTTAATCCAATCTTCACCAAACTTCATGAACATCTTTGTGGGCATAATATCTTTGCCAGGTTTCAAAATCAGCCAAATGGCCCCAGTAATTGTGCAGTTATGGCCAGTGATTATCTAAAATTAGCCTTTTTAGCTATTTTAACCTAGAGGGGGGCTTAACTGTTTTACGAACAGCTCTTGTTGTATGTTTGGCTTGAACATGCTTTGGTCGCTTTGAGTCGGTAATCCATTAGTTGTGCTTGATAAGTGTTAAGTGTTTAGAGGAAACACTAGAATAATTAGTTTTAGGCTTTGTAAACTTACATTATATTTATAAAATATTTACACATGTACATATAAATATATGTTTGATGTGTGTTTATTACCATATGTATGTAGTACAGGTTTATGACTATCTGAATACTCTTCATTTGGAGTGTTGAAAATGAGCCAGACATATTTTCGCCTGTATTACACAATCATGTAGTTATAATAGTTCTGGTGGCTCAAAGGTTCCTTGCCATTCCCTGTTGACATTGTGCCATCTGTTGGGAGTGATCATTTCTCGTCATGCTCTACATGTTTGCCAAAAGCAAAATGCATGCTGTTTGCTGTAGCATTCTAAAACATGTTTGCAATATATGCATTTTTATTTCTGGATATAAAGAAAACATGGACGAGATGTTGAATTTGGAATAGGGGTTATTATTGGTCATTTAAGGCTTTGAAATAACAAGGTTTGACTTATATTTTAAAATTGTATAATGTTCATAGTAATGTGTAAAGTGTATTGACTGGGAATGCTCATGCCTCCTATCTTAATTATGTTGGTAATTGGTTCATTTAACTGTACTCTTGCTTAAGTTTGGTGCACATACATCGTTGAAAATGACTATATTTGATGGTTCAGTTAGAAATATCGGAATCAGCACAAAAGGTAAAACAAAATTAAACACTGCTAAGTATAACTACATATTAAGAAGTTAAGTTGCAAAGCATATCATGTCAAATCTCTTGCGACTGACTTTGCAGATTTAAATCGGAATGTAGAGCAATTGCTAACTCGCAAAAGCACAGCGACAGATCTATTAACATATTGTTCTTTAATGTATCTTTGGCACAAAGTTACAGTGCTACTTTGACACTTTTTGTTGAAAACAATGTGATTAACTTTAGCAGAAAAACTATGACTTTTAAACGTTCTATGGGACAACAAACAATAACGAAGTTTGAAACAAATCAGTAGACATCAGTAGACACTATAATATTTTAATAGCTCAGCAAATCCCCTCCCCAGTGAATTCCTTTGTGAAAAATGGTCCTGATAAAATAACCACAAGCTATGTCATACACAATTTTTTATTAAGTACACCATAAGTTAAGATATGTTAATAGGATATTTAAAAAGAATGGTCAAGGTTTTATATCCATTGTAATTGGCATTGTAAACTACTGATCAACATAATATACCATTTTGATAACTGTTTTAAATAAATCTTTGTGGGATTTGCTTATCAGATATTAAAAATTGTTTGCGACTCGTTGAGGTGCCCATTCTCATGATACTGTGCTTTTGAATTTCTTTCAATGCACATTGTACTTCAGAGACATTCAAGACCTAAACATTAAATCCACAATCAATGAATGCCTTGATCGAAATAGTTGTAATGGTTCAATATTAGAAATTATTCAGTTGGAAATTCCAAAATGTCTTGCAATTACACGATTTTATGAGAAATCTTAATTATAAGATCCACTGGAGATAAACAATCAAATAATACAAATGCAATACAAAAATAATGGATTTCATAATATACAAGATTCTTTTGAAACAATGTACATATACTGAATCATGGTATCATTGCATGACCTGAAAAAAGTAGGTGCTATTTATCTGTATCCCTAATTTATGGAGGGTGGCCTTTGGCAGTATTGAGATGGGAAAATGTATTTGAAATAGCGGTATTGAGTTTTAAATTGTTATTTTGGGTAAACCGCCCTACTTTAGACAGTCTGTTAAGCACAGTAATATTTTGGTAAAACTGATCATGGTCTTCCAGTTTTGGAGGAAAAGCAATACACAACTAAATTCTTGGTTTGGCACAGGATTGTCGTGGTATATAATGTTGTTGGTTTGGCACAGGATTGTCGTGGTATATAATGTTGTTGGTTTGGCACAGGATTGGCGTGGTATATAATGTTGTTGGTTTGGCACAGGATTGTCGTGGTATATAATGTTGTTGGTTTGGCACAGGATTGTCGTGGTATATAATGTTGTTGGTTTGGCACAGGATTGTCGTGGTATATAATGTTGTTGGTTTGGCACAGGATTGTCGTGGTATATAATGTTGTTGTTTGTTAGCTCACCTGAGCACAACGTACTCATGTTGAGCTTTTAGGAGCGCCTTTTGTCAGTCATCCGTCGTGCGTCAACATTTTCATTCAGTGAACATTCCCTCCTAAACCACTGGGCAGATTTTCATGAAACTTCACAGGAATAATCCTTGGGTGACCCTCTTTCAAAATTGTTCAAATCGTTCCGGTCCGCTGCATATGTAGGTCGCCAAAGCTAAAAATAGATTTAAAAAATGAAAACTTTAAAAATCTTCTCTGAAACAACAAGGCTTGGAGCTTTCATATTTGATATGTGACATCCTCTAGCGGTCCTCTACAAAGATTGTTCAAATGATGCCCCTGTGGTCAAAACTGGCCACACCCCGGGGGTCATATTGTTTATATAGACTTGTATAGCAAAATGACTTTTAAAATCTTCTTCTCTGAAACCGCAAGGACTTAAGGTTTCATATTTGGTATGTAACATTATAAAGATTGTTCAAATGATGCCCACTGGGTCAAAACTGGCCACACCCTGGGGTCACATGGTTTATATAGACTTGAATAGCAAAATGACTTGACTCTGTAAGCGCAAGGCCCAGAGGTTTCATATTTGGTATGTAACATTGTATAGTGGTCCTCTACAAAGATTGTTCAAATGATGCCCCTGGGGACAACACTGGCCACACCCTGGGGCTCACATGGTTTATATAGATTTGAATAGCAAAATGACTTTAAAAGTCTTCTTCTCTGAAACCGCAATGCCTAAAGGTTTAATATTTGGTATGTAACATTGTATAGTGGTCCTCTACAAAGATAGTTCAAATGATGCCCATGGGGTCAAAACTGGCCGCACCCTGGGGTCACATGGTTTATATAGACTTGAATTGCAAAATGACTTTAAAAATCTTCTACTCTGAAACCGCAAGGCCCAGTTGTTTCATATTTGGTATGTAGCATTGTATAGTGGTCCTCTACAAAGATTGTTCAAAGTGATGCCCCTGGGGTCAAAACTGGCCACACCTTGGGGTCACATGGTTTATATAGACTTAAATAGCAAAACAACTTTAAATATCTTCTCCTCTGAAACTTCAAGGCCTAGAGGTTTTATATTTGGTATGTAACATTGTGAAGTGGTCCTCTACAAAGATCGTTCAAATGATGCCCCTGGGGTCAAAGCTGGGCACACCCTGGGGGTCACATGGTTTATATAGACTTAAATAGCAAAATGACTTAAAATCTTCTCTGAAACCTCAAGGGCCAGAGTGGAGTCAAGGTCAAGGTCACTGTTACTAAAAATAGAAAAACAGTTCTCGCGCAATAACTGAGAACTTATTGAGATATTTTAATGAAACTTCATACATAGATATAAGGTGAGCGACCTAGGGCCATAGTAGCCCTCTTGTTTTCCCACATCCTTACCCAAAAGTCCCAATGGATGCTTTGACTTTCAGATGTTTGGAACAAAGAGGTGCTCAGTGTAGAAATTAGGACTGTCTAAAGTTGTACAAACCATTTTGCTGATTTGTTTTCATTCAGAACATTCTTTTTGGTGTAGTTTTATCAACAAATTATTATACTTTTATTCATCGAACAATCATACTTTTTCTCAATTTTAGGTGAATTGACACTAAAATTCCCAATTTCATAGGTATAGGTCAACTGTCACATTCCGGTAATGATGAAAGACCCTGTATGAGTCGATGAGATAGTATGTCGTGGAAGAACTGGATGGCAACATTTGAAGTCAAGGTCATACTTTGAGATCAAAGGTCAAAGTAGAGTACTATTGTCAAAATAGGGCTTCTCCGAGCGCTAACTTCCCCATGCATTGAAGGATTTAGAAATTACTTGGCACTAACATTAGCGTATATTATATTGTGTGTTGCATGCAATAAACAGATGGATACCTTTAAGGTCAAGGTCATGCTTTGAGTCAAAGGTCAAAATACATCTCTTTAACCTGTAAGAGACTGTGTGTTGCGCACAAGAACCGTATGGCTACCTTAAATGCCAAAGTCATACTTTGAGGTCATAGGTCACAATAGAGCGCTTTATCCAAATACATTTGTTCTGGCTCGTATTTTCCTTTGCATGGAAGGATTTTTTAAAATCACAATAATAATCTAGATAAGGCGTTGTGTCACACATAGGAATAAGATGGCTACCATACAGGTCAAGGTCAAACTTTGAGATCAAATGTCCCCAAAAAAAGGTTTATAATTGTCAAAATAGCGATGACTTTCCCATGCAGCATTGAAGGATTTTGAAATAACTTGGAACACATTTTAACCTATAAGAGACAGTGTGACAAGTGTGGTAAAAGTTTTTGTTCCAAAATCTTAAAATTTATAAACTATATAAGGTTTTTACTTTAAAATGTTGTATTTCAACAAATTAATGCCCATTCCACTTTCCAAAATATGTACCAACTGAAAAACTTTGAATGGTCGATTTCGCTGACAGCTCTTGTTTGTATTTAATCTGTTTTAGAAAAAAACATCATGGTTTTAAGACTGTCAGTAGGTGTAAAAGATTTGATTTCTTATTAACCAAATTACCTTAAATTGAAGGACCGGAGGTCCAGTTTACTTATAAATTTTCATGGACCAAGCAAAAAATTTGTGGACGCGGTCCATGGTCCACTGGTTAATATCGAAGACTGTAACTTGTACATTTTGTGTATGGCCATCAAATATTTGATGGTATCGATAATGGGCCAGATAAGACCTGGAACTTAGTTATTTCAAGGAAAAATGCAGACATAGCATTTGTATGCCCCCACAAAATGGAAGGCATTAAATTAAGCATTGCACTTGTCAGTACGTACGTATGTCTCGAAATGTTGTCTGTACGATCTTGTCCGGACTGTAACATCATCATTTATCAGGCAATTTTAATGATCTCTGTGTGGAGACGGCGTTTCGCGCGCACCACCTGTGCCCTTAGCTCAAAGGTCAAGGTCACACTTACAGGTCAAAGGTTACTTCATCATTCAGCAGGCAATTTTACATTAACTTGCCACAAATGATCACAGTGTGCAAACTGCTTGTCCTTTGTCCCTAGCTCAAAGGTCCGCCCTAGGTTAACGCTTTTCGGTCAACTAGTATCTCAGGAATGGCATGAGGGATTTCCTTCAAAACTTGAAACATAAATTCCCAAAATTAAAATGAACTCATAGTGCAAGTTTAGTAACTCTTAGTTTATTTTGAAATTTGTCATAATTATGGGCCTTTTTACACTTAGAAAATTAGATTGCATGCTATGTGGTTTGGTTTTTAGTTTTTCGGTTAGCTAGTATCTCAGGAATGGCTTGAGAGATTTTATTCAAACTAGAAACATTTATGCCTCATATTAAAATGAACCCATAGGCCAAGTTTGGTAACTCTAGTTTGCAATTTGTCAAAATTATAGGCCGTTTTACACTTAGAAAATTATAGTGCTTGCTATTTGGGTAGTTTTTCGTTAAGCTAGTTTCTCAGCAATGGCTTGAGGGATTTCATTTAAACTTAAAACACTTATTTCCTATATTGAAATGAACCCATATGCCAACTTTGATAACTCTAGTTTGAAATTTGTCTTCATTATCGACCTTGTCACACTTACACATTTTACATTCCCACAGGTGGTGTCAACTTTTGATTTCCATTCTCTAACTAAAGAGTGATTCTTCATACATAGATACCCTAAAGCAATACTTAACTTGGGACTGCATTTGGTGTGGGTTAGGTGGTTTCAAGGTCAAGGTCACTGTTACTAGAACAACAGTTTCTGTTCTATTACTGAAGAACAAATTGAAACTCAAGTTATATTCGGGGGAGGGAAGGGAGCATATAGTTGCCGCTTTGTCCATCCGTCCGTCCTTCCGTCCTGTTTTCATGTTGGGAGTATTTCTTAGCAACTACTGGCCAGAATTCAATAAAACTTCATGGGAAGCTTTATAGGAAGCTTCATTACCAAGTGTCAATGTGCACTGAACCAGGGTGATTTTTCTCAGAGTTATGGGACTTCTGAATTTCTTTAACTATTTCGTGCACAATTTTTGTCCATTCTGCAGCTCTATTGGATTTTAGTGATTTTAATATCTCAGCTCTTCTGATTGCATTCCCATTACTTATCAAAGCGCATTGGGGAGCATCCATCAGTGCACTGATATCCTTGACTTTATGTTAAAAGGTTGTGATTACTGATCAAGAGGTATGTAGTTTGCACGGCTTCAAAATAAGAAATACTTTATGATAATGACTTGCATGTTTGAAGATTTGCTGTATAAGAAGTTTAACATTGACCTCTTTGTTTGCATTTCAGTTTGTGGAACATACAAAACAAGTGTTTCTGGTCACAAGTAATGTATTGATGGAACATGAGACTCCAATGTGTAGTATACAGCTGATTGCGAGGTGTATAGGTGGAGAACCACACTTCTCGTGTAATGTATGACTGGTGTTGTATAATATCAGTATAAATTACATTGTAACCTTCTACAGACAATAACAGTGAAAATGACAGTTCAATGAGTAGCATCTACCTAGTCACAAGGAAGATCATTGAAAGTGCTTATCACCAGGGCCCAGTTGCTGAAAACTTTAACGGACAATTAAGCTAACAGCCGTTAACTTTTGGATGAAGTTTTTGATGTGAATTAAATGTTGAAATTTTAAAATTTGCATTTATTGTAAATAAATTGATATGCTCAAATAATTGTCAAATGTTTCACAAGCGAGTTTCTTGTAATATTTTTATTTACATCTGAAGTTAACAGGCCGTTAGCTTAACCGGCAGTTAAAGTTTTGAGCAACTGGGCCCAGGAGGATAAGTGGAAGTCCAATGAGTAGCCAACTGTCCGTCACAATGCAGATCAGTGGAAGTGACAGTCCAATGAGTAGCAAACAGTCATTCACAAGGAGGATCGGTAATAATAGTCACCAGGACAACCAACGATAAGAACATCCAATAGAGCCCATTGGGTCATGTATCAATGTATTGGTTAATTTTCAAAATTACTTAACATCAGCTTATTTATATATTTGACAGTTTTAGCTCGACTATTTGCAAAATAGGTGAGCTTTCCTACTCGCCCCGGTGTCTGCGTCTGAATTTGGTTAAAGTTTTTATTCAGAAGTCTTGTAACTTCCAAACTACATCATAAGTTATTGTCTTGAAACCTGGAATATACGTTTGTCATCAACTCCAGTATCAGGAGCAACGTTCCCAATAAATCTGTTTGTATTTTGCGTTATTCTCCTTTTTACATAGATTTTGAGATTAACTTCTAAACTCCACAATGTTTTCACTTGAAACTCGGAATGTACCTTTGTCATTAACTCCAGCATCAAGTGAAACATATTTCTCTGTATTGTATTATGGCAGACAGACAGATCTTTGTCCGTCAGTTGGTCCGTCTGTCTGTCCTGAAACGTGTCAGGACTCTAACTTCCCTATGCATTGAAGGATTTCGAAATAACTTGGCACAAATGTTAACCTCAACGAGATGGCGTGTCAAGCCCAAATACCAGATGGCTACCTTAAGGTCAAGGTTATGCTTTTAGGTCAAAGGTCAAAATAGAACACTTTATTGTTAAAATGGCACTTGACCGAGCTCTAACTTCCCCATGATGCATTGAAGGATTTTGAAATAACTTAACTCTTATGTGAGACAGCGTGTTGCGCGCAATAACCAGATGGCTACCTTAAAGGTCACAGTCGTACTTGGATGTTAAAGGTAGAAATAAAGTACCTTCTTGTAGTATTTTATTTCTGCTCTATAACTTTTGATTGCCTTAAAGGATTCAAGTATTACCCCCATGACCAAATGATGTGTCATGTGTCACTCTTGCATGTAGGTCAAAGGTCAAGGTCACAATTGAAGGTCAAATGTTTAGTATTTATAATTTGTTCCTCTCCATAACTTCTTAATGCCTAAACCGATTTTAATATTACTTCAAATTGTTACCCTACAGGACTAGACAATGTGTCACGCACATGTCCAATGCTTGTCGGTCAAAGGTCAAGGTCACAATTCAAGGTCAAAGATGTGTGAATAGTTTCCACTTGTACTCTTCTTTTTGCTTATCAAGACCGATTTTTCCTCTTAAGCAAGTCATTTTGTCAGTCAATACCTTGTTTTGTGCCAAAGCTCTTCATCTGTGTCCAAGTGGTATGTGTGGGTATTTATTACATTTAGTGATAGCTCTAGTAGTTTTACTGATTGAAGCTTACAAGTGACTATATATACCTGTCTATTCTAAAAATGGTAAAGATTTTACTAGGGTATCGTTAAGGTACTACGTTCATTTATAAACAAATCTATTTTTCTAGGTTTCTTTCTGCTGTCCACACGTTCAAACCAATGTGCCAACGTAAGAAATACATCATCTATATACCTCCAATAATTGAGGGTGCTGTCCTCTGACAGCTCTTCATAATTTACATTTAATACTGCAAAAATATGTTTTGATTTTCTGATCATGAGCATTTTCCTTAAACTTTCACACTGTCATGGTGTAAGGAAACATACCTACTTACTAAGTGGGAGATCTGGGTTCAATTCCCAGTGAAAGTAAAAGTCACAAGGAAAAATGCGTATCGTTTGCAGCACAAATAGTGTGAAATACACAAATACACATGTATTTCTTCATTCTATCATTTACTTATTGTATCAATCCTGTCAGTCAAATAAGGGCTTTAACCTGACTATAATTATGCCCAACATCCAAGATGTTTTGATAATATATTTGGTTTGCAAATGTACGTCAGTCAGTAGATCAAATTTATTTCTGCGAACACTTACAGGTCCTTACATTTCCTTATGTGGCTATATAAAAATCTTTGAAAATCTTCCTGTCAGAAACCGATTGCCGTATTTAAAACAAATTTGACAGAACTGTTCCTCGAGTGACATTACCAAATTCCTTCAAATCATTTGGATTTATTAAAAATCATGGCTGCCAGGGGGCAGTGGCATTTTCTGTATATGGCTATATGGAAAACTTTGAAAATCTTGTCAGAAACCGCATGCTGGATTTCAAACTTATTTCACAGAAATGGTCCTTAGGTAACACTAGTAAATTCCGCCTTTTGTCCTTCATTTGTCATTTGTCGTCTACATTTACCTTGTGAACACTCTACAGACAACATGTATAGGTTAGAGTTTATTAAGAGAATTCTTAAGGAATAAGAAGCCCTAAGTGAAGGAGCGCAGTGACCGAACGGGGCTTCTTATTTCTGAAGAATTCTCTTAATAAATTCTAACGTATTTAGTGTTAGCCCCTCAGACTCAAAGTCATTCCTCACCATTCCTCACCATGCCTGTCAATCCACTTTTCGCGGTACATATTAATCTACATTGAAATGGACGATTATACAGTATTACTTTGCAGGGGTGTAATGCTATTGCCTAAGTTTATTTTGTGTGTACATGCTACTGGTACTGTGTTCACATGCTACTGGTACTATGTTCACATGCTACTGGTACTGTGTTCACATGCTACTGGTACTGTGTTCACATGCTACTGGTACTATGTTCACATGCTACTGGTCCTGTGTTTACATGCTACTGGTACTGTGTTCACATGCTACTGGTACTGTGTTCACATGCTACTGGTACTGTGTTCACATGCTACTGGTACTGTGCTCACATGCTACTGGTACTATGTTTACATGCAATCTGACAAAAGAACAAACATTTCCTCAAATCGTTGCATATTTTAAGATGTGATTGTAATCAGATTGGTTTTAATGGCAGGGTTCGACCTTAACGCGTGTTCGTAGGTCCGTGACCAGTGATTTTTCGCTCGGACCGGTTATCTTCGAAGGACAGCCGGTCCGGTGAACAGTTGTTGTTGGACTGGTTCCAACTTTGCAAATGTATAATTAGTTATTTAGAATTCAGGGAACCTTCCGAGATGCTATTGTTTTTTTTTTCATTTACCGTAAGATCGTGTTTATAAGTCGCACCTTTACCGATTCAGCTTTCATTATCATTAATCATTAAGTTATAACAGCGTGTTATACGTTGTAAAATCAACTAAACACCAGAAATTTCATCTAACGGGCATTGTAGTAGCACTTTTAGAGAAGCTCCGTCCATATATACTAATAAACAAACCAGCAATTTACGACAGACATATATTTAATTACTGGGTATTATCATTTTAGTACTAAATTAATCAAACAACACATTTATGGACTTGGATATCGTTAAAATTACCCCTGGCTCAATAATAGTTGACCATAACAACTTATTCTCTCACTGCAAAACTTATTCTCTCACTTTTTTATAAAAGAACAATCTACGTAAACAAAATTCAAGTCAAAGTTTTCGTGTAGGAATGATTGAAAAAGGTTAAGGAACGAATAGCAAACTAACACTATTTTTTAATTATGTTTTTTGCATTAATTTTGGTTCCTCAGCACACGACAACTCATGTATGTCAAATTTATGTCAAGTTCAATGAGTTGTTATCTGATCTTTAACAATGTGCATGCAACATTTTTAGCTAAACTTTGATATGTTGTATTATATAATAAAAATATATTTTCATTTATGCTCAATATGTTTTCCGATTTCAATTATCAGATTCATTTCTTTTTCAACTATGCAATATGCAGTTTGATGTGTTTTGATGATTATCGGGACCAGTTAATACAGTATCGGACCAGTAGGTTTTGACGGTAGCCTGTCCTGTGGACCACCAATTCCCAAAGGTTAAGGTCAAATCCTGCAATGGTAACAGTATGTTGTGTGAAATTACCAGAGCCAGTGATTCTTGTAAATGCGTGTTAAACCGCGATTACTATGTTCTACAGCTGAGCAGATAGAGCAAACTCTTAATTGGTAAGAGACTGCGAAGAGCGTTCTTCATGAAATTAATCTTTCGAATTTTAACAAAATTGAGACATCTGATTGGCTAGAAAATTGGGACAAACGCTAATTATTGCCCAATCTTCATGAAATTAGCCCAGAACATTTGTTAAATTATATCTCAGACTAGTTCGGAATTGGGTCATGTTGGGTCAAAAACGAGGTCACTAGGGCAAATGAAAGAAAAAGCTTGTGAGCACTCTAGAAGCAACATTTGTTGCCCAATCAACATGAAACTTGCTTAGCCCCTCAGGTGAGTGACCTAGGGCTTTAGTCTTCTTGTTTGCATGGTGGCTCTGACTTAAACCACACACTTGGTTCTTGTGTGACACATCATCTCATGATATTGATCGTAAAGGGCATATACTTCAATAAATTAAGTTATGCTTTGAACAATGTGTGTGGGCGTTGCCTGCCATCTGCCAAGGGCATACCTGTAATGTTAGGCATATACAAGGCACCATTGACATTGACAAATTAATTGCCTATATGAAAATGACACATGAAGTCTGTAGTCAAGACATATAACATCTGATTACAAGTGGGAACGCCATCTTAGTATGGTCAATGCAAGCATAGGAAACTTTGACCAGACTGTATGGCTTATTTATCAAACCATAGATGCCATTAGATGGTGAAATAAATTATAAATATTGCCCAGCTTGTCCAAGAGTACTTATGTATGGACAAGTCTGAATTGGGCTGAATTAACTCTGTACATTTTTAAGTACTTTGGATACATATGGACGACACCACTTCAAACCTGAAATCAGATTTTGATACCACATGCATATTCTATACTTGGCCATAAAGTAATCCATACATGTACTTTTTAATGTCTGCCAAGACATTATCACCTTGATAAAAGCCTGATCATTGATGTGATGTTATCATGTTATCCATTTCTTTGTTTTCACGCAGTATGTTCATGTTAAATGAACACAGAAGTATCAAACTGCAATATATGTGCAGTATTATGCAATCGCCTTGATTGGGTATCGAACCATGGGCCTATTCCTTCATCGCAGGAACAGAGTCACCACATCCACTACATGCTATTTCAAGCTTGGTAGTTTCTGCATGTAATTGTTGTTTCCGTGAATTATTAATAAACATTTATAAATTAGTTTTATATTATTGAAAAAAAATCTGCTTAGAAATTTATCTATGAACATTCTCATACCATGCTGGAAGTACTTTTTTGCTAATTGTTGACTTGTTTGTTTGGATTTTTCGCCATATTTAACAGTATTTCAGTGATATAACGACTGTCAATTAACCTACTCAACTGGGCAAGCTTAGCCGATCTAAGAGCTTAACCAGTACCAAGTGCACATACTTATGCCAGTAACTGACAACTGCCATACTTAAATCAGACATCGGGGGAGAATGGCAGTATAAATTATTTCAAAAGTTATGTGTCGAGGCTGGGGCTTGCACTTACAAACCCTGGATTGAGAGTCCAGCGATCTACCAACTGAGCTAGCTGGGCCCGGCAATTAATTTTTGGTATTAAGTTTTTTGCATGGCTTTTAAAATATCAATGCAATCTCACATGACATCTCGTATGTAACACAAGAGTGTAAGTATGAACAATACCACAATGTTTACCCTTCAACAAATGGTATATATTATGTGTTTCTATACAACAATAATAATGATTGGATGGTACACTTTAACAAATATAAAAAATGTATACTTCATAGTATTGATATGTAAAAGTAACCTGCCAGTCATAAAATAAAGACCGTGAGCGAAGAAACATTATAAAATGTATTTGACATGCAAATTTGAATGAACTAATATGGAAACAAATCAATGTATAGATATTGCACCATTCTTCTTTTACAGGCGCTAACACGCAGTCAATTTATCAATTGTTCATTGTTCATTTGCGTATAATAATCACTACTGAATATAAATCTTAAACAGTTTGTTTGCTTGTTCCTTGTTTAAAGGTAAAACATAATGGTATCCGAAATTGGTTATATCCGAATTCATGCTCAAGAGCATCTACAATAATTTACTTAACTCAATTAATAACATAGTATTTTTGAATTATTCTCTTCATAATTACTTAAATAACGTTAATCAATCGATAAGGTGTATGATATATCGAACATATGAGTTATATTGACAGTTATAATTTGGTGGGCTACATTACACTAAATTGGCCAGCAATGTTCGAGATGAAACCACTTTGATAACAGATATAGAGTTGATAGTTTTAAACAAATGTTGGTTAAGGATTTATACACGAATATCGTAGTAACAATTACAATCATAAACAAATATAATGCCCAATTGTTGTTGTTTACTTTAAATATGTCTTAGGACACGCAGCGCTAAGCATATACTTACTTTATACGGACATGATCATCTAGTAGTTGGGTATCCCCTCAACCATGTTATTGCAAGCGCCAAGCATATACTCACTTTACGGACATGATCATCTAGTAGTTGGGTATCCCCGCAACCATGTTATTGCAAGCGCTAAGCATATACTCACTTTACGAACATGATCATCTAGTAGTTCGGTATCCCCGCAACCATGTTATTGCAAGCACCAAGCATATACTCACTTTACAGACATGATCATCTCATAGTTGGGTATCCCCGCAACACCATGTTATTGCAAGCGCTAAGCATATACTCACTTTACGAACATGATCATCTAGTAGTTCGGTATCCCCGCAACCATGTTATTGCAAGCACCAAGCATATACTCACTTTACAGACATGATCATCTCATAGTTGGGTATCCCCGCAACACCATGTTATTGCAAGCGCTAGGCATATACTCACTTTATGGACATGATCATCTAGTAGTTGGGTATACCCGCAACCATGTTATTGCAAGCGCTAAGCATATACTTACTTTATACGGACATGATCATCTAGTAGTTGGATATCACCGCAACCATGTTATTGCAAGCGCTAAACACATACTTACTTTATACGGACATGATCATCTAGTAGTTGAGTATACCCGCAACCATGTTATTGCAAGCGCTAAACATATACTCACTTTACGGACATGATCATCTAGTAGTTGGGTATACCCGCAACCATGTTATTGCAAGCGCTAAACATATACTCACTTTACGGACATGATCATCTAGTAGTTGAGTATACCCGCAACCATGTTATTGCAAGCGCTAAACACATACTTACTTTATACGGACATGATCATCTAGTAGTTGGGTATACCCGCAACCATGTTATTGCAAGCGCTAAACATACACACACTTTACGGACACAATCATGTGGTAGTTGGGTATCCCAACAAACCCCTTGTTATTACGAGCGTTTAAGAGTATACTCACTTTACGGACATGATCATCTGGTAGTTGGGTCCACCCACAACCCCAGGTTATTGCGAGCTCTAAGCATACACTCACTTTACGGACATGATCATCTAGTAGTTGGGTACCCCCGCAACCCATGTTATTGCGAGCTCTAAGTAAATACTAGTACTTAATTTGTAGACTTGAACACCCAGAAGTTGGGTACCTCTGCAACCCCATGTTATTGCGAGCTCTTAGCATACACTCACTTTACAGACATACACATCTAGTAGTTGGGTAACCCCGCAACCCTATGTTATTACGAGCGCTTAGTATACTCTCACGTTAAGGACATACACATCTAGTTGTTGGGTATTCCCGCAACCCCATGTTATTGCAAGCTCTTAGCAAATACTCACTTTGCGGACATGATCATCTAGTAGTTCGGTACCCCCGCCCCCCCATGTTATTGCTAGCGCTTAGCATGCACTCACTTTACGAACATGAACATCTAGTAGTTCGGTACCCCCGCACCCCCATGTTATTGCGAGCGCTCAGCATAAACTCACTTTACGGACATGAACATCTACTAGTTGGGTACCCCCGCACCCACATGTTATTGCGAGCGCTCAGCATACACTAACTTTACGGATATGAACATCTAGTAGTTGGGTACTCCCGCAACCCCATTTTATTATGAGCGCTTAGCATGCATTACTTTACGGACATGAGCATCTAGTAGTTGGGTACTCCCGCAACCTCATGTTATTGCGAGCTCTTAGCATCCACTCACTTTACGGACATGATCATCTAGTAGTTGTGTACTCCCGCAACCCCATTTTATTGCGAGCTCTTAAGCAAATACTTACTATCGACTTGAACATCCAGTAGTTGGGTACCATCGCAATCCCATGCTATTGCTAATGCTCAGCACACACACCCATGTTATTGCGAACTCTTAAGCAAATACCTACTTTGTGGACTGGAACATCGAGTAGTTGTGTACCGCCGCAATCCCATGTTATTTCTAGCGCTTAGCACACAATCACTTTACGGACACGAACATCTAGTAGTTGGGTACCCCCGCAACCCCATGTTATTGCGTGCGCTCAGCATACACTCACTTTACAGACATGAACATCTAGTAGTTGGGAACCCCCGCACCAACAGGTTATTGCGAGCGCTCAGCATACACTCACTTTACAGACATGAACATCTAGTAGTTGGGTACCCCCGTAACCCCATGTTATTGCGAGCGCTCAGCATACACTCACTTTACAGACATGAACATCTAGTAGTTGGGTACCCCCGCAACCCCATGTTATTGCGTGCGCTCAGCATACACTCACTTTACAGACATGAACATCTAGTAGTTGGGAACCCCCGCACCAACAGGTTATTGCGAGCGCTCAGCATACACTCACTTTACAGACATGAACATCTAGTAGTTGGGTACCCCCGTAACCCCATGTTATTGCGAGCGCTCAGCATACACTCACTTTACAGACATGAACATCTAGTAGTTGGGTACCCCCGTAACCCCATGTTATAGCGAGCGCTCAGCATACACTCACTTTACAGACATGAACATCTAGTAGTTGGGTACCCCCGTAACCCCATGTTATTGCGAGCGCTCAGCATACACTCACTTTACAGACATGAACATCTAGTAGTTGGGTACCCCCGTAACCCCATGTTATTGCGAGCGCTCAGCATACACTCACTTTACAGACATGAACATCTAGTAGTTGGGTACCCCCGTAACCCCATGTTATTGCGAGCGCTCAGCATACACTCACTTTACAGACATGAACATCTAGTAGTTGGGTACCCCCGTAACCCCATGTTATTGCGAGCGCTCAGCATACACTCACTTTACAGACATGAACATCTAGTAGTTGGGAACCCCCGCACCAACAGGTTATTGCGAGCGCTCAGCATACACTCACTTTACAGACATGAACATCTAGTAGTTGGGTACCCCCGTAACCCCATGTTATTGCGAGCGCTCAGCATACACTCACTTTACAGACATGAACATCTAGTAGTTGGGTACCCCCGTAACCCCATGTTATAGCGAGCGCTCAGCATACACTCACTTTACAGACATGAACATCTAGTAGTTGGGTACCCCCGTAACCCCATGTTATTGCGAGCGCTCAGCATACACTCACTTTACAGACATGAACATCTAGTAGTTGGGTACCCCCGTAACCCCATGTTATTGCGAGCGCTCAGCATACACTCACTTTACAGACATGAACATCTAGTAGTTGGGTACCCCCGTAACCCCATGTTATTGCGAGCGCTCAGCATACACTCACTTTACAGACATGAACATCTAGTAGTTGGGTACCCCCGTAACCCCATGTTATTGCGAGCGCTCAGCATACACTCACTTTACAGACATGAACATCTAGTAGTTGGGAACCCCCGCACCCCCATGTTATTGCGAGCGCTCAGCATACGCTCACTTTACGGACACGATAATCTAGCAATTAGGTACCCCAGCAAACCCATGGATGTTCAGTAGCGGTGTTGTTGTTGTTGACACGGGCCTACATGTAGATTAGCGGTAAGTTGTAATTGACACGTTCTGTATGTACAGTACCGATGTTGTTGTTGACACGGACCTTAATGTATAATAGCGATGTTGTAGCGGTGTTGTTGACATGAACCCTAATGCACAGTGTCGATACTGTTGTTGACACGTATTGACATGTACAGTAGCGGTCTTGTTGACACGTATTTACATGTGTATTAGCGGCGTTGTTGTTGACATTTACCTACATGTACAGTAGCGGTGTTGTCGACACGTATTTACAGGTAAAGTAGCAGCGTTGTTTTTGACATTTACCTTAATGTACAGTGGCGGTGTTGTTGACATGGACATTGTCCTTAATGTCCATTAGCGTCGTTGTTGACACGGACATACATGTGCAGTTGCGGTAAGTTGTTGTTGGCACGGACCTTAATGCACAGTGGCGATGTGGGCATACTACAGTTTACAAACAACATGTATCTTTTTTACAAATTTATTTGCGTAACACAAAACCATCACTATTGTTCAATTTGGATTGTTTTGAATTCCGAGAAATGCACGGAATATTGTCGTTATGTTGTTGTTCCGTTGTCATCATCTAGTGTACATTGTTCTTCACTGAAAATGAAACATGCATACTAGGGTATCTGCCGGCTGAAGTCAAAGCAACAATGGTGTTACACGACTTAGCCGTTGCCCGGTTCACGGCACGAGGAGCATACCCAAATGTGAACCATTCCAGTTTCTTTAAAGAACAAAAGTTTTTACAAAGTTGAAATAGGCAATCATATGTGTACACACAGATTAGTTTACGCGCTTTTTACCACATGTGAGCAGTAATTAAGTAAAGTCTCAGTGATTTTGTACATTTTAATGTATAATACTTTATTTGAAAATAAACATATTTGTGTGTTGCCCATATTCTTTACAATATACATTTAATATTGATGTCATTTCAACATATTAATTAGAGCTGCCTCGTTTTCGTTTGTAATAATGCAAAATATAGAAATTTCCAGATTCAAGGACAGAGATAATATTGCACTTAAGATGCTTTGTGAATGCCACCCCTGACCTCAGCAATAAAGTTGTACCTTCAAAATCATTATACAAACTAGCAACAAAATTGCTGCTGCATTTATCCAACTTCAAACAAATAAGAGTCAAAAAAAAATACGATATACTAGTAGTGTTGAAAATAATGATTCCTGTTATCTTGCCAAAAAGACCTTTTAAAACTGTATTACGTTGATTGGTGTCATGAAGCGATTGTAAAATTCGTTATATTTCTTAAATATTGAATTATAGAAACTAAATTATTAGTACGAATTAATATGAATTGTTTTATGTATGGTATATATTTAGGACCAGTATTATTTAAATCCACTTTCTCTATTAAGGAAATATTTCCATGCAGTCATATAAACATCAGTTGGTGGAGTTTCCAAGTATGAATTATAAATTTATAATAAACTTAAAATTAGCCTGTTGCATAAAACCTTCGTAAGCACCACTTTCAAAATAACGAAAATATACCGGCAACACTTCTATTTCATCAACTAGAAAGTGCAAAGAAAGGTTTCACTAGTACAATTTTAATTGCAGAATGTCTAGCCGCCTCAAATTTAAAAAAGCTCTGACTTTTGTCTGACAGGTACAATTTGTTGGTCGAACATCATGTATGTCCAGACACCTTCAGGAACATCAAATGTGTTACCAAACAATGGTGGTTCTAGTTTTAACCGCTGAAAAGGTAAAGAAAAATAATTATAATACAAATGGATGTATTAAAAAGTATTTATAAGTACACAGCTTCTTCAAACAAGAGGGCCAAATGGCCCTGGGTCGCTCACCTGAGTTTCATGAATCATAGTGGCTTATAGAAATGTAATTGTATGCTCAGAGGCGTTTAAAGTAAAATATTGACAAAAGACAAAATCAAAATTATCTGAAGGAATTTGGTACATTTTGTGGAGTTATTTTAAAATGCAGCAAGTGGTTTCTGAGCAAAAGATTGTAAAAGTTGCCTATATAACCATACAAGGGCAAACTGCCCCACCCTCTGGCAGCCATGCTTTTTTAACAGATCAAAATTAGAAGGAATTCATTTGAAATGAAGGCATTTGGTAAAAGGACAATCCCAGGAACATTCATGCCAGGTTTTGTTAAAATCCACCAACCGGTTTCAGAGAAGAAGATGTTGAAGTAAATTGTTGAAGACGGATGCCAGATGGTGACTGACCACAATAGCTCAGTCTTGAGCACTTTGAGCTCAGGTGTGCTAAAAAGCAATTATTATTGGTAGTGAAGGTATATCACAACATAATAATCATTTTCCAGTTGTGGCTTTGCTCATAAAACATGTTCATATTACAATTTTATTAAAGAATAGTCTTCAAACGATAATGAAACATGTATGCATTACATTTTTATTAATGAATTTTTTGTATAAAAATATTAGGTATCATAAAATAATTGTGTTGTTGTATTTATGAAATCTCAAAACCCAAACAAGAGTGCATTGTCACAAAGATACTGCCAGAATCGTTCCCATAATAGGTCCCGTTTTTCAATTATAAGTATAACAATTACCAAGTGATCTGGACATAAAACCTAATATGTTGTTTTCTCGTTCACCGCCTTGTCAGGTAAAACTGCCAGCCAGTCATCAAATGTTGGGAAGGAGTCATGGTACTGAATAAACAAACAAGCATTATCAACCATTAAATACCTGTGATTGGAATCAATTTCTGGATTATTTTAAAAGCTCACTATGTTGATACTAGAAGTTCATATTTTATGTCAAATTCATCTTTACAGTAAAGATGAATTTGACATAAAATATGAACTACTAGTGTACACATAGTTTAAACTTTACTTATACTCAATTTGTTTCACTCTAACTCTTGGTAAAGTTTACTAATACTCTAACTCTTTTGTTTTCATTCTCTTTTTGTCTAATTTAAGTAAGCCATTTCTTAATGTTTATACGGTAGTTGAAATGAATATGGTGCATATATAGTAGGGATGGCAAAACTATTTAAATATTCGAGTATTCGATTGAATGATCGTTATTTTAATAATTAAAATGCTATTCAAATTTTCGCAAATTTGCACTGCTTTTAAAAACAATAATTTATTGATTGTAGAAAGTAGTTTTCTTGTAACGTCAAAGCAGTATTTCACCAGTCGATACATCATAACACCGTGTTTTCAATAGATTAGATCCGTTTCATCAGTCAGAGAAAGATATTGAATATACGAGTCCGTGTCATTAGTCATCGTATAGTCGGTAATACACAATTACATCGAACGTTATGAAGCCATACAATTCAACAAGTAATTAAACCTGTAAAAAGATTAACAAACAAGACTCTGTGTTTGATAAAATACACATGCTTCCGGTGAGTGCTGGACAGCCCATTTGAATTATTCTAAGTCCAAACTAGAATTGTCACATGAATGACGGATATACCCCCACAATATGGCCTTGTCACAAAACTATGGCATCCATTCGAAAGACATTGACACAGAGAGAATGCTTTAATTTGTGAATGGTCAACAGTGTATTTGGAAATATTTAATTAAAAAAAAAAAGCCATAACTCTGTCAACATTTAGTGGTTTGTAACCAAAGTTGAACTAGATCTGTATTTTATGATGATGCACTTATGTAACAAAAATAATTTAAATATGTGAAGCCTTTCATGAGTTATTGTCCATGTAATTCGGGAATAACTGTGTCAAAATTTTGGTTTGTAACCAAAGTTGAACTTGACCTATATTTTATGATGCTACACATGTGTACCAATAAATTATATATATATATATCTATATAATTATTATAACCCTGCTCTTTTCACGAAAAGGCCACCATGCCCTTTTTCAGGCCCCCTGCCATTTTTTTATTCTGGCTAAATCCCTTATTAATGATTCAAATATGACAAACCATTGTTGAGTTATTGTTGAGGAAACTATGTGTTTAGGGAATTTAAGTCAAATAAAGGGCCATAACTCTGTCAAAATGTAGTGGTTTGTAACCAAAGTCGAGCTTGACCCGTATTTTATGATGCTACTCATGTATACCAAGATTTATTTCAATATGTCAAGCCACTCTTGAGTTATCGTCCAGAAATCATGTTTTTAGGGAATTTTAAGTCGAAAAGGAGCCATAACTCTGTCAAAATTTAGTGGTTTGTAACCAACATCGAACTTGACCTGTATTCTATGATGTTACACATGTGTACCAAACATTATTGGAATATGTCAAGCCTTTCTTGAGTTATCATCCGGAAACGAAAAACCAACAGACCGACAGACCAACAAGCTCACTCCTATATACCCCCCCCCCCAAACTTCGTTTGTGGGGGTATAATTAGGTCAAGGTCATAGTGAGGTTGGGTGATATGTGTGGATAGGGAATGGTCATCAGCAACAACTGTGTAAGTATCCAAGTGCTGTAGTAAGCGGTGCTGGTGCTAGACGAAACTGTAAAATATAGTTAACCAAGAAATATCCCATTTGAGTTATTCTAAGTCCAAATTAGGTCAAGGTCAAAGTGAGTTTGGGTGATATGGGTGGACTGGGAAGGTCACAAGTAACACCTGTGTAAATATCCAAGTGTTGTATTAAGCGGTGTTGGTGCTAGACGAAACGGTAAAGTCTATTTGACCTTGTTACGGACGGAAGGACGAACGGAAGGATGGACAGGACAATCACTATATGCCTCCCGCATCAAGATGCCGGGAACATAAAAAAAACATTTACTGGTGTGCGATCACACATTTGGCAGTCATTATAGCTGAGAAATGTTGCTCAAATTCACCGATAAACATATATACTTATCGACACGTTTCCCACATGACAAGAAATATGTGTATTGTAGATTTATTGCAAATATTCTTTACAAAAACACCAACACTTAACATGGGACTTCAGTGGTTTATGCTTTATGCCATTAACGCATTAACATGATATTGCTTTTTGTTAGTAAAGATACAGCGATAAAGTGTGCTAAAATTTGTACTATCATGGTGTCAGCTGGGTCACAAAGCTTAATGTAGTAAATATGAATCAATGCGAATATTCTATTAAATGAAAAAGCGAATATTTGAATATCGATGCCATCCCTAATATATAGACATATCAATAGTTACAATTAGCCTTATTCAACAGTTTTTGGACTTGTGTGAGTCAAATAGCAGTACATATATCTTTATAGGAAACCAATACACACACATGTATTTGATTTGATGGGTATAAAAGCCTACATAAAGTTAAGCTTCTTAGTTCAGACATGAAAGGAAAGTAATGTTAAACCCTCATATACATGTATCACCACAATTACTGACTATGAAAATGATCAATGATAGACTTGAATTGTATAAATGTTGTACATCATGTATTTCTAGGGAATGATGGTCGGCGCATGTCTTGCTGTTGCAACCTCTTTAATGGCATCGTTTCTCACGAGCAACATGTGAAATTATATGAACATCTAGCTGTCCAACACTATGGAACCTCTTCACATGACATCCAGTGGCAGGAATAGACCTTACAAACTAATACACATACCTGATGCAAAATAATACCCCCTCCCTCCCCCGCATACCGCTTTTTTTACAAGGATATTGAATTCAGGGGTTCTGTATTTTTTTAGGAAATGGCGGGACAACAAAAAATGAAAAAGGGGACTTACTCTGTTAATAATTTAGGTAGTTATAATTTCTTGTGCACTGCATTCTACCTCACAAACATCTATTCATGTATGATATTTGAGGTCAATCCCTTCAGTAGGAGAAGATTTTTAAAGTCATTTTGCTATTTTAGTCTATATAAACCATGTGACCCTGGGGCGTGGCCAGTTTTGACCCCAGGGGCATAATTTGAACAATCTTTGTAGAGGACCACTATACAATGTGACCCTGGGGCGTGGCCAGTTTTTACCCCAGGGGCATACTGTGAACAATCTTTGTAGAAGACCACTATACAATGTTACCAACCAAATACAAAACCTCTGGGCCTTACGGTTTCAGAGGAGAAGATTTTTAAAGTCGTTTTGCTGTATATGATGTTTCTATCAGTAACTAAGAAACAAAACATTTTCTTCAATATTGGCTGAAGTATGTTTATTTTACTGATTAAATGAACTATGTCAATGAAAAATTGTCTTCCTATTGCACTATAAATGATATTATTTGATCGAAATGCGCTAAACTAAGACATACGCATAACATAAATAAAAATAATATAATACACAATAAGATATTTGACAAAAACAAATTACCAAAAAAGCCAGAAAAAATTAAAACCCCAAGAGGGTATCAAACTCACGTCTTAGAGCCATACGAAGATGACAGTAGACATAACTGCGCTATCATGCTTGGTAAGGTGTCGTTTGTCAACTATGGTTATACAAAAGGCTCACAACTTTGAAAGTGTAAACAGGAAAAGGGCCAAACAAACACAACCCACCCATATTATAAATTAATTTTCTCAGAATGCGTACACTCTTTTCTTATCATATATACCCTATTTTAACCGCTATTATATGCCAGTATTAATATGTAAATTTCAGATTTGTTGAAGAAATCGCCCCATTGAGGCCCTTTTCGATGACATAGTCCCTTTCAGTAGCTTATGCTGTCAACGCATTGCAAGTAAGTATTTGATGACAAAATTGGTCTCAACATGTTTGATATACTTTTAACAAAAGAAGTACAACATACGGGTCATCTGTAATATACTTTACAGTATTTCTATGTATATTGCTCAATGATGTACAGTGTACAAAAATAAAACAATAGCAATAATAATACCACCTGAATGACATCAGCCAAAGACTTCCTTGGAGGGGCATCAACACTGGTAGCTAGTCACAGTCTATAGGGTAAGGTCCGTCACTTCGGTAACTGGCACTGACTGCATGTCATTGCAGACCGCGTCTCCAAACTGCTACGCGCACCACTGGCATTGAGATGAAGGCCGTCTGCAGAAAAGATGTTGCTCGTCTATTATTGAATGTACATTTACCAAAATCAAAGACATTGTTGTGGTACTTGTTCTACACATACATCTCCTCATGCTGAAAATTACAAAGTTTGAAAGGCCGTCTACAGGTCAAATAATTTTCAGAAAAGTCGATCTAACCAAAAAACTTACAGGGAACTGTTAAAATTTGTTGACATAGATCTCAAAAGAAAAATACATTATATTTATATTGGCAAAATAACACTCCTGAGCAAGAAATAGATTGGAAATATTGTGACATTTAAGAAAAATAATCTTTTCAAATAGATAAAATTATAAAGCATTTGTAACGCTTTTCCTTGGTATTTTGGAAAACTCGTGTATACGTGACACAGCCTTCAAATTTACTTTTATATTTATAAGTAACGACGGCAAAGTGGTTAAGGCGCCAGTCTGTTTTGATCAAGACGGTCGCAGGTTCGAGTCGGGGGCGGGCAAATGTTTTAATTGGCTTCTTTATTTCTCAATATAATATTGGTTTCGTTAGGCCAGATGCTTTAATTCTTGCAATTAAGATACTGACGAGATTTTAAAGAAACCAACGCCTATGCCACTCAGTGATGACAAAAGCTTTTTTTATTTGGTTGTAATGAAAACTACTATCAGGGCCCTTAATCTGCCATTTTTAAAGCTGATGCTTTGAAAATGTATTAATGTACATAAATATACAGGAAGTATGAGTACTGACTAGAAACAACTACATCCACATCCAAAGAAAATGACATGAATATTTCCCCCTCTTAGGGCTGTGGGTGGCTTCTTTCAAGAAACAGTGAGGACCCTGCATATGTCGGTGCCTCCAGTAAATAGTAATCAAGGACTTTACAATATGTGCATATCTATAAGGTAGCCTTTACTTCTGCAGAAATATAATAACAAATCCACCCAGTTTCAATATCAATGGCAAACATACTATTTCCTGAGGCTATAGTAGTTCACTTAAAGTTTTAATAAAACAGTAAACTAAAACAAGCAAGGGCTGTTTGTAAAACAATAATGCCCCCTCTAGGTTAAAAAAGCTAGAGGGCCAAAAAACCCAAAGGCGCTCACCCGAGTATAAAAATCTGGGCCTTGCACTTTCAGGAGGACATTTTTAAAGTCATGTTGCTATTTAATTCTATATAAACCATGTGACCCCCAGGGCGTAGCCCCTTATTACCCCAGGGGCATAATTTGAACAATCTTTGTAGAGGACACCTGTACAATGTTATATACCAAATACGAAACCTCTGGGCTTTGCGGTTGCAGAGGTGAGGATTTTTACAGTCATTTGGCTAGTTAACTGTATATTAACCACGTGATCTCTGGGGCGTGGCCATGTCTGATCCGGGGGGCATGGTCCACTTGCTATATAAGTCTACAAAAACCGTGCGACCCCCGGGGCGTGGCTTCTTTTTACCCCTGGAGCATAATTTGAACACTCTTTGTTGAGGACCACTATACGATGTTACATAACAAGTACGATACCTCTGGGCCTTGCATTTTCAGAGGAGAAGATATTTAAAGTTATTTTGCTATTTAAGTGTTTATCAACCATGTAATCCCCGGGGCGTGGCCATGTTTGACCACAGTGGCATAATTTGGACAATCTTTTAGAGGACCAATACACAATGTTTCATGCCAAATATGAAACCTTTTGGGGTTTTAATTTTTACGAACATTTTTGCTGATTAGTTTTTATCAAATATCTCAGTATTTATTATTTTATTTATTCTTTATTTAATGTATATGCCTTAGTATAGCGCATTTCTATCATCTAATATCATTTATAGTGCAATAGGAAACCAATTTTTCGTTGATATAGTTTTTGAAATATATCTAGCAAACATTATGTCCTTTTGTATGCGATATACCACATAAACATAGACTTGAACAACCCTTCATGTGCCAAAATTTTTAGCCAATACATTGGCTCTTTCTGATTAGTTTTCCGTTCACCATCCTCTCAATCTGGCTATTAACCGAACTGTAATCTGACGTTGAAAACTTCCAGGTAAATTTACCTGACATAATAGCTTCTTGCCGCGTTTGAAATTCCAGGTGAAATGAGTTGGAAATGTGTTTGCTTTGTGTAAAGAAAATAAATAATCGTGGTAGAATAAGCAGGTGGGAGGCTATTATTTGCTTCCATTTTTTTCTTTATTGCTGTGGTATGTTGGTATTTGCTCAGTAAAACATATAATTACATTGAATGTGTATTAAATATAATAAATGAACAACAACTTTGGTGTTACATAATTATAAACTACGTTTATACAACTTTTATTAGTAAATCGGCAACTCATATTTACCATATATTTTTACAAGGTGTTCCTTCAGATGCTAACTGACCTGTCAAAATAGCAAACTGTCTTAGCAACACAATTCTGCATATCTATCTTTCTCGCAAGTCTAACCCATTTCGATGATTAAGACTGTACGCTGTCAACAGACATATTATTAGTTAGGAATTAAAGAATTAGAGATAAAAAGCCCTTCCAATGACAATTTCCAATGTGAAAAGATAAAAAAACTTTTCTTGTTTACTACGGGGAAATATGTAATAAATCATGTTGACCGAGGATTGAATTAAAACCGTTCGCTTCTAATTACGAAATTATTTTTGATTTAGAGTTGTTTATCGGCTAATAAACAACGATTTGGAGTTCTGATGCGTATCACAACGACAAATAGGTGTTTATTAGCCGATAAACAACGGTAATGCGAACATTATTTTGATTCTAACAAGCCTTGACAACGTTTTCTGCAATTTCATTGCGAACTGTATTTTACACTTTCGGAACTATATTTTTCGGGTTGTTTAAACTCTGCGCGTGTCATGTTATATTTGTTTTTATTTGACGAACAATCATTAAATATATAAAAAGTCGGTAATGTATTTCAAATTATCAAATATTTGATTTGATTTGTAGCAAAATAGCATATGTGTTTGTTGTTTTAAAAATACTTTAGTTTGGTTTGTAGATATGTTTCCTTAAAATCTTTATTGGTTAATGGAATTTCTCACCGATCATTTTATAGTGATGTTTTAAAACGATTACGTAAGCGTAAATATACAAAATTGGATGCTAAAAACGTTATTTGTAAACTGATACAGTCTTATCAATGAAAGGGGTATAACTTGTCTATACTCAGTAATACCTGCCTGTAAGTTGTTAATAGAGAATTTATTTTAACTGTTAATTATTATCTGTTCTTGTTGGGTAAACAGCTTTAAAACTTTATCGATTTAATTTGAACAGTAACAGCTTTAAAACCTATCCCCAACGCGTTATAACAGATTAAGTAAGTCGTCTACGGCACATGGACACCAAAATATTAAATTTAGCATTTCATTCACGTTTTGTAGAATAAACAATTTTTCATTTTCTGTTTGCATAAGTTCACGTAGTAATGATCGTTTTAGTGTAATATTAAACTACTATTTCAATTATATTGATTTTGAATATTAGGTGTAATTACCCCAAAACGGAAGTCACATCCTCAGACTGTCAGTTAGATAATAAGCACATTTGGCTGAGTGCAGGATGCGTATAATTTGTAAAATACAGTTTAAATGATATGTTTTGGTATATATGTAAGCAATAAGAAAAAAGGCTGTTTTGTGCACTACTTTTTGTCTAGTGGTTCCCAGCTTCATAACTATTGGCCCATGTATTCATGCTCAAAATGGCAGCCTCCATGCCCGTCAAAACCGGTGTGTCTTTTCTAAGGTAAATATTTTGAGTTACAACACATAGAATTTTTTGACATGCTGTTTTTTTCAAAAGGTTATGTCCTCATCTTTCCAACAATGTATGGTGATATATTGGAAAGTAGCTTGGTCATTGTGAAAAGTGAGATCAAAGTTTGAATATTTTATATGTAACAAAGAAGGAATTTATTTGCGTAACCTTTAAGAACTTCACCTAATATTAGTCGTCTGCAAAGATTTTGAAAATGGACTCTTACAAACACATTGTCCTGGAAAGAATAACTGCCAGATGCCACCTTGACCCCATTTAGGGCTGTATTTTATGGGATGGTTGCTCTAGGGGGCATTAGGGGGGTAAATATGGGAAAATTAAAGCAAAATGTCCACCAGAGTGGCAATCCGAGACCCATTGTGTTCATCGTGTTGTTTTTCAGTTTCATTTTGACATTAATTTGCATTAGTTTCAACAATTCTCTCATTTATGTCATAATGCCTTGTGTTGTAATCCTGAATATTTAGTTTAAGAACCTGTAACTGACAATAATGCCCGCAAACGTCGTGTCCGCACTGGCCGATGCTTTGGCCATGATGACCGTCCGACCTGCCTACTTTGAATAATACCAATTTTCCTAATTTGCCAAGTTAACAGATCCTATTTAGTTCATATGTTATTTTGTAATTGTAGTTTTGTACAGCAGTCCTCAACCAGGAAGAAGAGGCAGTTTATCAACACTTGAAAACAATGTCAGCATTAGGATATGGCTATACTGTTTCAGAAGTGATAAACATGACATCCACATATGCAGTGATTCTGATCAAACGTAATGAGCACAACCCTTTCAGTCTAAAAGCGTTTAAATTTCACAAGACCCAGAGCTCCAACAAAGAGATTAAGCTCAGGAAAACAAAGAACAGTACTTCGAAACGCTAGACATCACAAAGTTCCGCTTGAAAAATGAGCCTTATCGTATATACGATGACGTTGATGAAAAGGCAAACTTCGGACTTCCCACCATATGTTTTAAGTGCAACCGCTAGTAAAACAAACAGCATCACTGCCATTAATGGCTTGGTTAAAGCTCTGGGCACCATGTTACCCCCATTACATGTATTCCAATGTCAGCGCGACCTCATGGATTTCTGCCAGGTACAGTTTTGGACTAAGGCGTTCAATGAGTACTTGCAGTCGCATTTATTGCAGTGCACTAAAAGGGAAAAGCTGACCAGAAAGCTCTACTTATGGATGATGGCCACAAGTCATACACTAACATACCAATTATTAAATTGACTTAATCGCATAACATCGAAATCTTTGTGCTACCTGCACAGTGCACACATCAGTCATTTACTGCAGCGCATTGATGTCGGTTGTTTCGAGGCAACGAAGAGGATGTATATCAGTAAATGCAAGAGGCACTCAAGAAACAATCCATATTCAACCGTCACCAGATGTAACATTGTAAATCTGTCTGCTCAATAATAGCAAGCTCTCTCCAAGGGGTCAGCTTTTCGACGAACACACATTAAAGACGTTTCGCAACAATTTCCTTCATTTTTTTTCCAACGACATAATTTTATTTTCTTAAAACTCGGCACACTCACGAATCAATGTTTCCTAAAACTAAATCAGTCTTAAAATAGGGGTCACGGGCCTTTTCCCGGAAATATTGAATTTTGAATACGGTACCTGTCGAAGCCTTTTTTCAGTTCGAGTTACTTAGAATGTTGAATAATATAGAGCGTTTATATTCAAACAAAGATGGAGATTTTTAAATGTATCTTTTTTTTTAAATGTTTCGTTTGGTAATATACAAGTGCAGTTTAATGATAAAACGCGCTTTATCTACAGTTATCATTTAACAAATGACTTGTAATGGACACTTAACGAGGTGAAGTTTGCATTAAATTTGCCTGTGAAAACATCAATTATTTATCAAATATACGAATATCTTTTGTTCCAAACGACAGATTTTGTTAAAAGATCCCACATCATTGTATACTAAAACTAAAACAGTCTTAAAAAATAGGGGTCACCGGCCTTATTCCGGAAATATTGGGTTTTGAATACGGTACCTGTCGAAGCCCCTTTTTCAGTTTGGATTTTTGTCAATGTTTTAAGTATAAAGGATAGTTATTTTTCAAATAAAGTTATGGTTCTTTTAACTGATATGTTTGTACATGCTTTGTTTGGCAATATACATGTGTATGTTGATAATAAAGACGTTTTACCTACATTTACTGCTGAAATAATGAATTTGACTGGACATTTAAGTGTGTCAAATGGGAACTAATAATGCTTTCTGAAACTTCATTTTTATCAAAGGCATATTTTGTTCCAAACGACAGATTTTCCTAAACATTTTCACAGACATGCACCAATGTATACTTACACCAAAACATTACATTAATAAAAAGAATGGCTCACCGAACTTGTTTGGGAAATATTGGATTTCATATAGGGTACATGTGTAGCCTGTTCGTGTTTCGTTTTAACATACATAAACAGAGTATCAATAGAATGAAGATATTTAATGAATAATTTCTGAACTAAATTTGTTTGGAAATACATTGCATAGTGTGTTTTTAATTATTATGTATGCTTTATGAACTTTTACTATTTAAAACATATATTTTGATTGGACATTAGAGATGAATTAAGTATATTGAAACCTATATATTCAATAAAGAACAAATGAAGTAAAAGGGGAAATTAACCAAATTATTTTCTTTTTGTTGCGAACGTCTTTAATCTATTTGACTGATCTGCTATTTCACCTGCACAAGAAGCAGTATTGTTTATAGATCTTACTGCAGATTCAAACTAAAAGGCCGGGGTTGTGCCGTTGCAAGAAAACAAACAGTTCAAACAGTAGAACGCAACACATTGAGCAAAACACAAAACAAGCGGCATCTCTATTACAATTCCAAGAAAATCTGAACAGATGTGGAAACACAAGAAGAAACAAACGTATCTAAAATCAAACACAGAAACATACCGGAAAATCAAAACAAAAAACAATCTACAAACAGTGTAATCTGTAGAGCCTTCTTAAGAGCATGTGACAAGTATGGATTCATGTCCACAATCAGGCTATGACACTAGTGACAGTGACATCTTGGATTCAGAAAAATATTTCGAGTGCAATGGATACCAGCCTAATCAACTAAGAAATCGGGAAAAGTGTATATTAACCACTGGACGCATCTAATGTTATGCTGTCCGTAACAAGTCGTTCGCTGAAACGATAACTTGCATAGCCCTTGCCATCAAAAAGAATAGTGGATTTGCGAGCTGATTTAAATGTTTTAAACAGTTCTAAAAAGTGTAATATTTTGGGTAGTTATGTTCTTCGTTTAAACAGTTTCTGTCCATATAATTCCGTGACTAAAACACATGTATTTATATATGATATATGTCACGATTTATTACAATTACTAAACTTCGTTGTAACAAAGTAACATTAATTATTTGCCTTTGCCATGTCACTGCACCTGAATGATTATAATAGTGTTTCATATACGCTCTCATCCATTTGGCGTTATGGTTGCTTTGTTTCCACCTAGATAAATATGCAGATCTTGTAAATCTTGATGCCCGCGCCAAGCACCGAGGATAATTTATGATCAGACAGCGTTTTGAAGAACATGATGATATTGACGCATTTAAGTGAGTAAACAGAAACACCCACACACAATAATTGTTTACGTCCCAGTGCTGTTACACACACACACACTATTGGTCATGTCTCTGTGCTCTGTTGCCCTGTTGCCTTGTAGTTAACAAGCAGCGCCATCTCTGAGCCAACATACCGAATGCATTCCCGTTAACACGACGAGCACGGGACATTTAAAATTTGCTCTTGGTATGTCCATTTCGCCGTGTGCTCATTGGAACTGAGTCATCACCAACACACATAACTATCCTCTGTTACCATATTGTACACAGCAATTTATGTGAACCATATAATATTTCTTAAAATATTTCTGTTTAACCATTTACGTTTATATTGATGAAGCACATTTAGTTGGAGTATCAAACTTTCAGGAAAGCTCGTCAGCAATTTATATAGATAACCAACGTAATTCTTTCTCAGTTAGATTATTCAATACAGCCCTTAATATCATTTATACATAAACAGCATTCAAATAAATACTGCTGGCGACACCTTGTATAAAATCAATTACCTCTGAAATACCGGACTTGAGCACTGGAGTGTACGTCCAAATAGATCGACTAAATTATGTTCTTACTTATACCAGTTATGGCTATGATCTATCGTAACCATCGTTACCCATAACGCTCCTTGCATAACAGTTTCAAATGCCCTTTCATAATCAATGAAAAGCAATATAACTTGGATATATTGTAAATAATGCTTTGAATGGTGGTTCGCAATACAAAACGCTGTGATTGGTGGTCCAATTATATGTGGCTCCAAATTGCGCTGTGTTAGGTATATTAATTTAACACAATGAATTGAATCTGTTGTACGTTGTAGTCACATCTGAGCCATTTACATTCACTAGCGCAATATCTGTATTGAGATATCTCATAATAGTAATAAAATAATAATAATAATTATTATTATTATATAACGTACTTATACTAAAAAGCACATGCTTATTAGTTTTCGATACTGAATTTCTTTCATAGTTACAAATTTGGTCGTTTTAAATGGTGGATAAGTAGCTTTAACTTCTTTGCGTTTTAAAATTATGACGTCATCGTGTGCATTGCTCGTTTCTGGATTAAAATATTTTTACTGTCTGAGTGACGTAGCGTAAGATTATCTAGGATATAGTGTACCCTTTTATTTAATATTTTTCAGCATTTCCGATTTATACACTGGTTTTAGCACCAACGTTCAGTTTTCACTTTGGGTTAGCAGGAAGATGTAGAACAATATATTAAGTTTTATTCAGTTTAAAATAAACATATACAACAAAGCTATGTGGACGCGGAGTTCGATTCCTGATTTAAACGAAATATAGTGTCATGCTTTCATGGTCGAAAAAATCCAAATACGAGTAAATATATAATTTTAGCTAGGTTTTTACATATCTATAACACTTTTCTTAGTCATTATGTTTTATTAACTGAGACCGATTACTCACCGAATGAGTAACCACATTTCACATAACCCAATGGTGTAAGTTATGCACTTTTAATAATACAATTATTAGTTGTTTTGTGCCTGTTGAAATGACAAGATCAATAAATAAGGACGAATACAGTATTGTATATTCTGTAAAATACGACCGTATTTGGCCAATAGAAATGTTTGATATTCCTTTACCGGTTCGAAAAGCGTTAGCAGTGTGTTCAACTATGTTCATATATGTCTGCTGATAAGCCGAGTTATACGTCTCGTCAAAACAGTTTTCCACTGAGCGACCTTGATGTTTGCTATGAAATATGTCAGTATTTAAACGAAGCATTTATATACTAATCAGCAAATGCAACTGATGCTTTTCATAATCTTTTAGAACAGTGATACTCCAACCTTTGTAAATTGTGCACACATTATTGATTGAAAAGAAAATGGTGTTAGAAAGATTACAATGCAATACGGTACTTTTAATTAATACAACACTGTTTAAAGGCAATAGTCAACATTTATTAAGAAAAGCTAAACACAAACTTAACGAAAGTAATAGCTGTCGTCAGTCTAGAGAACGCAAATAGTAAACACAATTCACAAAATAAGAAGCATGGTGGTACAAACGAAAGAGAAGCTAAATGATGCACCATCGCCATTACGCAATATCACAGGATAATGATCAGACAATGTTGGTGTTGCAATTTGTATAAAACCCTATAAAGATTATCTTTACGGAAATAATACACCAAAAATGACTGATGCTGTTGTCATTAATATATATATATATATATATATATATGTATAACAAATATCAGATAATAATGATTACATTTGCAATCAAAGAGAAATGCAATATTTGTATTTTGTAAAAGTATTAAACATTCTAACTAAATTCAAACGAATCAGTTTATGTCATGTAAATACGAACAATTTAACATTTTAAAAATGCACGAAATGTTTAGTCTGTGTAATGGTCAAATTCTTTGGAAAGTGCAACAAAAATAAAACATTCGAAATAAATTTAAACAAGGTCATGCAATGTCAGTAAGAATAAGAATATTCAAAATACAATATACATGAATATCTAGTTTATGAAAGTGATTTCATAAAGTTAAAATACCAACATGGCAATAAAGTAATGACCTATTTGTATAATGATAAAAAGTATAAAATGCAACAATTGAAGCTCTCTTCATTCTGCTAACTGCATTTCGCATTTTTAAGATAATTTTACAAAGAAATCATATAACGTACATGTATAACGTCGTTCAGGATAATACTGTATAGCCCCAAATATTGTCATGTTCTGTTTAATTATAGGTATGTGCGATGCCATAATTTGGTGCAAATCGAAACACATGTGGAGTCGACTGTCTACAGGGGACAATACTCGCGTGGTAGTTCTAATAAGGTACACATATATAAAGCTTGAAGAATGGGCTCCAAGCCCCGTGTTCACAAAACAAATTAAGCATGATTTTCAGTTTCCAGAAGAAACTCAGGATCAATTTTAATTTTTGGTCAAATATATATCATAAAAAAAAACAATGTTCAACTCTTAGCAACGTACATGTGCTATCTGATATAAAGATAAAAAAAAAATAGCAAAAATTGTGTGATTTTATCAAGAGGAAAAGTTATTCCAAAAATAAATATGTTTGATATTCCGCTAGGTTGAGCTACAAAATCAAGATCAGCTAAGACTGATCCTGATCCTGTAATTGATCCTTTGTGAACACAGGGCCAGTAACGCAATATGTTCCGCTGACACATATACAATACATGGGCATAATTTAATAACTCTCTGAAGAACACTTCAAAGCTGACGATCAATTTCACTTCAAACCACAACACGCTGTAAAGCAGCACGCACACTATATAAAGAAAAGGTTAGTTAACATTTAAAACATAGAGCTGTTAAGTCTCATTTAAATAAATATGGGGCATCACTGGTATCTACAATCATACGTGATTGGACATCGATTAGACTACTCTAGAATACTTGTCTTTAAATGCAATATGGATTAATTATTTACATACTTAATATACTTCTCAAAAATTGGCAGGATATATTTATATCACATATTTTGTCCGACCATGCAAAATTGGCTAAATAAATAAATAAAGGTTAGTGAAAGTTGTTATTCCCTTCTGAAATATGAAGTTCATTCTGCAAGTTAATAGTTACATTATGTGATTATTGTTTGAACCGTGTTGTGCTCAAATGCATTTTCTAATCTTCAATTGAACTTTCCATTTCAGCGAATTTGTTGATACATTTGATCATATCCTGCACCAACTCGTGTTCTGGAAAACCAAGACGACGCCAGTTTGACACGTCGACCGTATCCACCACCTCTGAATGCTCGCCCATCGTTCCACGAGCCTGACATTTCATCGACCTCGCGAGCTCATCAATCTTCTGGAATCCCATTGTCTTGATCAGCTTCGGTACCATGCAATGGACAGAGGCTCGGAGGCCTGTGCCTAGGTTACTAGGACAGCATGTGATCATCCCAAGGATAGGATCCTTCATGAAGACTTCCTTGTCATCGTACCTTTGCTTCAGGTAGCGTTCGATCGCTACAGCACCTCTGTGGAGACGATTTAACACCCCTTTTATGTCTCCGCTTTTTTCCATACTTATGATTCTAAGGTGATCGCCTTCGTTAACCCAGACCAAAAATTGCTTATCGTCCGAACAGAAAATACCTCTTCCGTGGGGCCAAAATCGATGGTATCCAGACGCAGCTTGCATTTTGTCTTTGCCTTTAAACAGGAAATGATCATCGATAAGCTTTTGCTCCTCTTCCTTGCTCATCGTCGTGTGTCGGAAAAACGTACCACCCAGGTCTTTAAATTCATCGCTACTGGACATTTCCTTGAAAATTGCCTCCATTGAATCAGAAATTTCCATTCTTGTAATCAGGGATCCGTTTGTATTTAACGGATACATCGCCAGGTTGCGGGCGCAGCGTATTCGCGTAGAAACAATAATAGCCCTTGCTTGTTCAGTCAAATCGACCGTGATGTTTTCTGGATCCATACTTGTGACGTGCTTCATAGACCCATCTAGTTTGTAACCCACGTGGTACTTTTCTATGACTGGATAAAACAAGTCCTTGAAGACTTGATACGAATCCATGTCACCGGCATGGCAACCGACAAATGAGTCAGGATAGCAGACTCCCGTATTGATTGCCCGAGCAATTGTCCAGCCGCTGCTTGATGTCTGGTGTTTCAGTTTCTCAAACAGACCTTTGTTCATGGTCTGTGCCATCAGGGAATGCTTTGGTTTTTTCTTGTACTCATCCAGCACCACTGGCCAGTTGTTCTCTGCTAGATCGTCATTCATGATGAGGTGGAAATATGGGTCAATGGTGGCATCCTCTTTCGCCATCGACTGCGTCACGATACCCTGTAAACCTTGTCCAGACGACTCCATCTTGCGTTAGTGTTTGATTATTGCGACTTAACTGAAATAAATAAAGAAAAATGCTCTCATTTATAATAGTTCTATTGCTTTATGTTTTGTTATAACATTTAGTGTAGCGTTGTTAACCCCATACATGGTTTGGTGATCAAAAATGTATAAAGGAGTTCTCTAAAATCGCACTGAATAATACGCACCGTACAACTATCTTTCTATGTCTAACATACATCAATAATTAACAAAAGATTATTATAACGAGTGAAAAAGAACCATTAATTGATAATATCATTTCATTTTCCCCGTGGCTTTACCTCCGTGACTAAATATTATTTGTATATGATAAGTTTGTGTGTTACTGTCTATATGTTCCACTACAGTTACGTAATTACGATCTAGTAAACTGGTTTATTAGCCATATACATGGAGTATTTGAAGTGTATCACAATGTTTGTGACCTTCATTACAGCATTATACATAATGCTATAACATAACTTTCTCCGAATACGCCAACATGTCTGCAGGTAAAAAGCGAAACTGTTCGACAAAACAAGTGTATCGATAGTAAAACAACATATTTAAATAAAGTAAAATGTGAACAGTTCATACGTGAAAGATTCCTACAACACATTCTCTTACGTTTACAGAATGTCCGCCATGTGTCTATTCCGTGAATATTCTATTACAGAATGTCCGCCATGTCTATTCCGTGAATATTCTATAAACCTCAGCCCAGCTATCTATTGATCGCTGCATCACAATTTCCTTTACTGATGATCAATAAAGCTGAGCTGGCGGTCGGTATTCAGCTTATTTATGTAAATAATAAATTAGTTTCTTTAAACGTGCAGTAGCGTCCATACCGTTCAGAACGTTGTCGTCGCCTTAAATAAATCGTTGTCATTTTTAACGAATTATGACAATACAACAACATATAGAATGAAAAAATGCCCATGAATTTTTTTCTTTTTTCTTAAATTTTGAAATCAAAGTATATGCATTTAACTAGTAAGTTAAGAGTCTCGCGTGCATTTGCGATGGTTTCATTTCAGCTATACGTTTTAATAGTTCAATTAACATGTCAATATCCAAAACTGTGCACATAATTATACAGAAGCCGTTGAACAACAAACGCATATGCAGAATTCCTTTTAATCCAATACATATTTTTGAACAAAACTATGGCACATTAAACATATAAATCGTTGTCAGTATTAAGGTTCAAGTCAGTTGTTTTAATTTATGTTACATTATAAAATATACTTTTAAAAGAGCGACGATTAAATCCAACTTCCCCGTACACACGGGCGTTAACAGTTAAACTAACAGGATGTTCCCTCTTAAACTCGAAAAAAAATTGTAGTAGTTCATAGCGTTTTGCTTTAAAGCGAGTCGCGCGGTGTAATATTTACGACACTCAACCATTAATTTAAGGCATATAAAAAGATTTTTATTCATGCACGAATCATATTGGGGCATTTACGAATTACGTGTCGCTTACATATGACATTGAAAGAAATGGGCATCTTTAAAGCTGTATATCCACAGAAATGCATTAACTATTAAATTTAGACATATGTGTAAAAGATAAATATTATCAAAAATTATCCAAACAAATAGTTTATACAGAAATGAAGTATGTAGCTCAATATATGCATCAACTTCAACTGATGTTAGTAACATGGAATGGACATACCCTGATAATACGTTAGCAAAAACATTTGGGGATGACTTGGTAAAATAAAATAAAAAACAGCGTGTTAGGATTGGAATTAACTGATATGACGCTTATTACATTATATTAATGCTAAGGCATTTAGAGACAAAAATGGAAACTGTTTTCAGCTATAAGATAATGATGACAATAATTCAAAATATTGCATACATGAGGCGTTTCTTAGGAAACCCGGGCTTAATGCATGTGCGTAAAGTGTCGTACTGGGTCAGCTTGTGCAGTTCATCCAGGACGGCACTTTCCGCCTACAATGGATTTATGTTTAGAAGAGACATTATTGAAACGGAAAATACCATAAAAGCGGAAAGCACAGGCTGATTCAGGACGACTCTTTACGCGGATGCATTAAACCCGGGTTTTCTACGAAACGCCTCAAATATATTAACAAACCACCAGTATAGAACAAAAGACATAACATTATTGGCGGAGGCAAAAATGTACATTTGTTGCTTATAAAATGTCGTGTCAATAATAAATATAAGCCATTCCGATGTGTTTCCGCGTCGACAGGTGTTATGAAAACCGCGTTCCATTTATATTTTTTTCTGTTAGTGCATGTGCAATTTTACAAAATTGTTTCTGTTTGACATTGTTCTGCAATGATCTAAAATTTGAAATAATGTTAAATCTGTTAGCATTTTGCTAATTAATATTAATATAATAAATCCTACATTCGTATCACAAAAAGGCTGCGTCGCATCAAGGGCCATTCGTTACCAAGTCAAGTCAAGTCAAAACTCTTTATTTCACTCAGATCATGAAGACACGATAACATGAGGTACAAACATGTAATGAGTGTTAGGCTCTGATGTGATATATAATTATAAGGCTTGCAATTCAAAGTTGGCGATAATTAAGCATGTGCTATATATTAATATACTATTTCATGGAGTTTGTCTGGTAAAAAAAAGTAGAAAAGTTACTAATGTATTATATCAATTGTGGTAATATCATAGTTTTATCAGGCGGATGGCCTTTTTTAAATATTTGTTTAAATTTAATATATAACATTTGTAATTCGCATTGCATTGTTCAATCTGGAAATATAACAGATACAAAAATACGTTATTTGGTGGGAAAAAATAAAAAGCTGACAATATATACCTTTTATACTTAGTAAATTTCTTGGACACAAAAATGTAATTAAACATTAATGAAACACAAGCACATGTCTTCACATAGCATTTTCCATGAAGTATATGAAGAGTTTACCGTACCAGGGGTAACGTCTAAAACCAATTAAATATATCAGAAACATTATTCAAATCATATCCGAGGTCCATATTAACTACAATGGGTCGTTATCCATTATGATATAAAAACAGGTACTGTGAAGCTTCATCCATTAAATGCACGATGCCGTTATCAACATCCTCTTTTTGTCTGCCTAACTATTTCTTCATTTCGCAGAGCGTCATTTAAAACATATGTTCAATGTTACTCCCGCAGGGTCTCTTCGGTATGGCGTATTAATATATTATACAAAAAATTGAGATGATAATTCAGTTAGTTAACAACCGGGAGTTTCACTCCAGGTTGATTGTTTCACTTAAATACAATTATGACAATAATAACTTAGTGATAATACATATCGTTAAGCACGACTTTTCGTGGAGATGTAAATGAACAGTTTTTTTTGTTAAAGCTTTTGTCATTTCGATGAACTTCATACTTAACACATGCAATGTTGCTAATTCATAAACTTGGGGAAATGTATATGTTTATAATGATAATTCATGATACTAAAAGTAGGTCTTTTATGTTTTTAATTTATTTTGTTATGGTTTAAACACTCACAACTTTACACCTTAACTGATTGATTAAATTGTAAATAACTGTATTTAAGTCAATTTGTCATGCAAAATAGTGGTTGCTATAGATACTACTATGTCTTTGATGAGTTGACGAAAATAACAATCCATTTAAAAATAGCATAGGACATGTGCCAAACTACTGCGCGTGTTTTCTTAAAGCTTTGAGAAGAGAATTGCGAGAATTTATGAAACAACCCTCGTATTTAGGTGCAGTTAGCAGTCATTTGACATCCTGTTTCATACCTTTGATTACAAATGTGTGTTTCCTTATTAAATGCGCTTGTAATTCTAGGATTATTTATAATGATTAAAGCTTGTTACATTCTATTATCATGTACAAAAAATCATTTTCTCTAAACCGTTTTTTAAAATCATTGCGAAATGCATCACACTTACGGAAGAGGTTAATATAACGAAACCACAGCTAATTGTTTTAAAAGCAAGGTCCGTTACAGTGAACGCGCCCAAACCTCGCTAGATACCGCATAGAGTTTTATGACGAAAAGGAGTTCGCCTAAACTGCTCAACCCTTTTTGAAGTGGTACGTTATCTCTATCCTGATATTGAACGAGTTGGTACATTGAGTACATAGAGAATACTAGGTTAGTGTTGAATACGGATAAGTTTATTTACCGAGGCTTAGAAAACCTTAACCACGAGCCTTTGCCGAGCAAATAAACATATCTGTATTAAACACTTAATTGGTATTCTATTTATCCCATCATTTTCTGTCTTTGCTTTGAAAATAAACCAAAGCAAATCGCTAAATAAGACCAAAACATCAAATGACGTCACGAAATGAAACAAAATGGCGTCATTATAATGCGCGTGTTTGCTGTATTCAACAAGGTGGAATACAACTACGATTATCCCACGAGGTGGTATTTCGTCAATGCAGGCGTGATGATTGGATAAAATTGAATACTGTAGCAGAATTTGTTGTCGACGTAGAGATGATGCATCATCAAATGTCATCTAGCAAAATCGGAGTATTGTATATGTAACATACGACGTAAAAGTTAAACTGAAGTAGTGTAAACACATTTCATTCAATACAGTCTAGAAATATTCGATTAGTCATTATCGTTTTCCGTTAATAACACGTTAATACTAATCAAGCCTGGACGCTTTGAGAGAACATTTAGTTTACCCACTATAAGAATAATGAAATTCCAGTGACACCACCAGGAGAGAAATCTTTATTAACATCCGCTGGTCTTTTATTTGAGGCAAGTGGCCAATTGCCTATACAATACAGGACAATACGCACAACACAACACAAAACATAAAAATTATTAAAAATGGGGTCACCGCCAAACCCATTTATTGAGTACTTTACTTTGTCTCAAAACGTTCCATATCTATGTTATGTTGTGGATGACGTTAAATGTAACTATGTATATGCAGACGTATTATTTTCCCTATTCTGAACTGAAGCACAATAACATGTTTAATACACACATCCACGACCGTGCTTATCTATGCTTCGCATACATGTTATAGTATAACTATGACAACCTTTGCATGATTTTGAACCGTCTGCCGCATATGTGCATAATATAGCTATATCGAAAGAAATTGCACTTAATCTTAGTTCAGGTGTATGTAACACCTTAGAGCTGCAACGATTTAGCTATTGCTCGAATCGATTCGAGTTTAATTTCAAGCATCATTTAATCGAATATTCTATAAAAAAAAATACCTTTTTACATGCTTGTTTTTATTCATGAATATTATCTTGCATGATAGTAAAGATTTATATTTGTCATCATAAATAACAATTTTATTGGTTAATGTGAATCTATGTGCCTTATACATCAATATAAATAATAAGATTTAATTGGCAGACATTGGTGACAATGTAATACTGCTCGTTTAATATAACAGCAACCATGATGATCAATTTAAATAATAAAACTACACAAACACCGTTATTTCAAATAATAGTTTCATGACAAAACATCGATAACAATATCAACAAGAATCGAATCGAAATTGCTTTGTTTAATATCGAAAATCGAATCGGGTCATTTACAATCAAGTTCGATGCATCGAAATGACCGTTGCAGCCCTTTAACACTCTGTGTTATGTTAAACAGTTCTGTTACCTCGGTATCGTTTCTACATCAGGTGGGTCATTTTATAAAACATTTGAAACACTAAATGGGCAAGCTCTTAAAGCGCTTTTTAAGTTAAAAAAATATTTACTAAAATTTACAAATTTGACTATAAGTCACCAACTAGAGCTATTCGACAAACTGATCTTACCCATTTTAAACTATGGGGCCGAGGTTTGGGGATTTAGTCCAGCCCCCCAACTAGAAAGAACTCATCTTCACTTTTTTAAAAATTTGTTAGGTGTCAAAATATCTACCCAAAACGACTTTGTTTATGGAGAATTCGGACGAACACAACTTATTACAACCAGAATGGTACACATTGTAAGATATTGGTTAAAAATAGTAAACTCTAACGACCACAAATTCATTAAACATATTTATAATTTGATGCTTCGTGATATCGAATCACATCCACAACAATTTAACTGGTGTTCGCGAGTAAAATCATTACTAGAATCAATGGGTTTCTATGATGTCTGGTTATTCCAATGCGTTGGAAATAGTGATTTATTTTTACAAAGTTTTAAACAACGATGCCACGATACTTTTCTGCAAAATTGGAACGAACGATTAAACAACTCAACCAGAGCCTCAACATATATCTTGTTCTCTAACTTCAGATTCCAAAACTATTTAAATGTACTTACTATAGGTAAATTTAGATCCGCACTCGCACGTTTCCGAGTATCCTCGCACAGCCTTGATATTGAAAGAGGTAGATGGCACAAACCCAAAGAAATACCGAGAAACGAACGAAAATGCCAGATGTGCAATCAACTAGAAGATGAATTCCACGTTCTCTTAGAATGCCCCGCGTACTCGGATCTTAGAGAACTGTATATTCAACGAAAATTTTGGCACCGACCAAATATTCCGAAATTCATTGAATTAGTCAACACAGAAAATAAAATAAAATTACGCAAATTGTCCATGTATCTATATTATAGCTTCCGCCAACACAAGAGATGTTCCCCTAATTCGTAATCTGAAAATAAATGTTGCGTCAACAAAAATGAATGCACTGCACACCTTTTTTTCCCCTTTGATCAATCAGTTTTCTCCCTATACAATTTACTGCGAAAATCTTATGAAAGAAGTTATACATACAATAATGTTCTTTACGCAAAATAAAATTGTTTGTTGCGACAAATACCTGTCGTATTATAGTTTACTTAAACGCGTATAAATAAATATTAAATAGCAACTTGCTATACTTGCATAACATTGATACCTAATTATGCTGTTGTTTATGTTTATGCTGTTGCTTCTTAAACTAACACAGTATGTTTGTAACACGTCTTCGCCGGAACTGCAATTATATGTATATGTAACTAACAATGTTTGAACTCATGGGTGTATACTTATTGTTCAAAATAAAGTCTTCTTCTTCTATGTTAGATATGTTATACTTTTCCGCCAAGTTTTCGACCGATGTTTAGGAAATATTTAATCCTGATAAACACGCATACGTGAGATAGTTGCGTTTCAAACATGTTTCCTTTTTGCTGGCATTCTCCAGGTAAGAACAGCTGCTGTTTTCGTTAAAAATTCCATTTCGCTCTAAATAGATTTATTTCAGCTGCCAATAACACAGAAAACACGCAGTATTGAAGGTAATGCAAATACTGAAATCGAAAAGGTTTGGATATTCGAAACGTTGTGTAGTTTGTAATACCAATTGTGCATACCTATTCATTTTATTATGAAATCAATTATAACTAAAGGCACACCTATGTGTACCTAGTGAGTCAATAATATTTACAAAACTCACACTAGAAACGGTACAACTATATTTTTTTTCGAAATTATATACATGTGTTACGCTTGCCTGATTTTTATTTGATATAAATTGTGTATGATTGTCCATAGTTCACAAAAGACTAATGTTTATAAAAGTGAAATATTGCATGTACATTGAAAGATAACGCGTATAACTCACAGAGATGCACACCAAGCTTGCTAATTGTTCGGTTTTGTTATCTTATCATGAATCAATCCCATTTGTGTTTGCTTCAAGCTTTTACGCAATATTACATGAATGAGTATGAAAGACCGATGTTTTTCCCGATTTACAAAGCGGTATGTTATTTAGAACTTCTAAATCCGACACGTTGTGTCTGTTCAATTAAGTATAAAATGCAATTTTTTAATTAAAAGTAAAATACCGTTTCAATAAAGTGCTTTCACATTCAACAATTTTAAAAGTGACAGTGAGTACTGAAGCTTGATATCCGCAGGGTTTTATTTCCCGTTGATCAATATCGTGTGTGTAACGAAACAATTTCTATTCGGACTGAATATTGTTCAATAACAGTGTAAAACCATGTACAAAGTGTCAGGTTTTCTAAACATTGAAGCTTAATTTTATGATGATAAAATTAATTGTACCTTTTATCTTTCTGACGCAATGAGTCTGAATTGTTTGTCTGGTTTATATTATTTAAGCAAGCAAGTGCATGTTATTAAGTAAATATAGAAACCCATCAGCTTTCTTTGAATATGAAACTATTATTTTATGAAATAAACTTTTAAAAAAACCTAGACTCGTGTAGTATCACAAACACCATTAAATTGGCATGTTTGGAATGCGTATACATTTTATTTTAAACATAAAAATGCATTTTCTGTCTTAATTAATTTCCATTTGAATAAATAGAAAGTTTAAGTGGTTCGGACGTCGAGATATGTATGCACATATTAAACAGGTTCTAAATAAATCTATCTTTTTTCATGCGAAAATGTTGATTTTCACCAAGAACATGTGACGAATTTATGATGGTTTGACTGTAACATGCCAAACAACTTTTAAGTCAAGGCCATGCGTTAAAAACAAAAGAAATGGCATACCTTGCAAAAGACACAGCGTGTTCTGGTACACTGTAATATCGTATTTTACACCTTGCAAAATATGATTTAATAATACAATGTACTGTTTTATATTTATATTTTATATTAATAACGCTTAAGAGAATCACACTTTTCTAGTGCGGATTTCAATAATTTCTTGAAATGTTGCATTGAATCCACTACCTGCCGTCAATATTTCAAGCTTTCAGATGCTGAGATCTTTAGCACTCGTTGACATGAAGTCTCGATCGAGCTCGACAGAGTTTGCTAGTCGCTTTTCTCTCCCGAATTCTTTTAACATCAAGCATTGAATGATGTAATTAATGTTCGCGAGTTTAGTAGGTATAATATTGTTGTTGATTAATTGTTTTGTATTTCTTTTGAAAGTCGCATGGTGGGTAATTCACCAGAAAATACACTGCGATAAATACAGCAAAAACAGAATTTCAAACTGAAAGAGACCAGTGAAAATAATGTACCTTAACAAATTTGGATGAACGATACGCGCACATATTTTTAATGCGTCCGTATTTCACATAGCTGCGGCCAACACTCAAATCAAAGCATTGTATAGACATCCAATTACAAATCAATCTTGGCAAAAAGCCTGTGGAGTTCGCAGCTTAAACTTCTCGATCACCTACAATTGTCTACGAATATTATACGAGTGTCTGAGTATTATATAATATATATTTTATATATTATATATTATATATATATTTTATGAGTATTATATACACATTTTAGAGACTACCTTGCAGTTGTAATTACCTTTCTCTTTAGTAAATTAGACTACCTTGCAGTTGTAATTACCTTTCACTTTAGTAAATTCTTTAATAAAAAGAAATACCATTTTTCTTCTTAAAATATAAGATATAAAGTTGCATTAAAGTACAACATACAACTATAAGTCGACCATTTAAGGCCAATGTTTGTTATCATTAACTGACAACGGTTACTATGGGCACGAGTAGATAATTAACTGTTAAGTATAGTGGAACTTTCCCATGAGTATTTCTGCCTCTCTTTAATTAATAAATGTTCGCGAGTTTAGTAATGATTGCTGATTCATTGTTTAATATTTCTTCTCAAAGTCGCATGGTGGGTATTTCCTTAGAATATACAAATGCGATAAATAATGCAAAATCAAAATATCAAACTGAAAGCGAAAATAATGTACGTTAACAAGTATAAACAAACGAAACGCAGACATATTTCAACGCGTCAGTTTTTCACAAAGCTGCGGTCAACACGTAAATAACAGCATTGTGTAGACATCCAATTAAAAATCAATCCTGGCAAAAAGCCTTATGACTTTGCAGTTTAAACATTAATCTCATACACCTTTTAGAGTCTAACTTGTAGTTGGTATTACCAATGTCTTTAGTAAATGCTTAAATCTAGAATATTGACTAAACACAAACCAATACAAAAACTTATTTTTAAAACTTTTATGATACACAGCACACTTGCACTGCTAAAAATCGAATACCTTTTCCCTACTTACAATATAATACTAGTACATAAAGTTGTATAAAAGTAAAGCATAAAACTATATGTCAACCATTTAAGGCTTAAGTTTGTCATCATGCATTGGCAACAATTACTATGGGCAATGAACTGTTATGAATAGTGGATCTCTCCCATGAGTATTTCTGCCTCTCTTTCAATCTTTTATAAAAGCTTATGTCTGACGGAAAGGACGTTACCAAACATGCTATCAATTATTTAATTATTTAATGCCAAGATAATTTCACCCATCATTATATTTTTTAGAATCATCCTATCGAATCAAAGAATCCGTTTGTCGTTATTTAATTCGCTATATGTGTAAGAATCCCGCCCTACTTGCCTAAAACAAGATAACTTGCATAGGTTATCCAATGTCAATGTGGCTTGCATGTATTTAAATGTTTGTGTCGAAATTTACAGGTTCGTTTTACATCTTATCTGATACCGCCTTTGTAGGATCATATTTTCCCAAATCATATTTATCACAAACCTGTGAAGAACAGGATTTCATCTGTCAAATTTTGAAGGGTAAAGAATGTGATTGGCCCAAAACGGGATATGCGTGATGATCACAGAAGAATATGCTCGAAGGAAGAACCTACCGTTTTCAAATTATAACGAGATGATTTGTGCTTTCGAATTATACAAATGTGGAAATATTTATGCCTTTTACACGTGTATGCTAATGGATATTTGAAATATGTTTCGGTTTAAATTAAGAAGTATTATAAGAAACATCCGTCATCATTAAACCATGTCAACATAAATGTTGTTGACAAATCATAGTTTAAACAATAAACACAACCTACCTTCGTCAGAAAAAGCGATGATATTAGATTAATGTTCCTACTTTTCGTCCTCGCAATGTGTTTTGCAACTCAAATTTTAAATTAAACTGAATCTGCACGTAAAACGGTTATTGTGACCTTAGTTGTTTGACAATGTCATGCGATGTGAAATTTTCCCATTATCTCGCTTATCGGAAAGTTAATGAACTTGATGTAATGTATTCATGCGTTTAAAAGCTGTTATAGGGTTATGTAAAAAACACGTTTGGGTTGAAAAGTGTATTGTTTATTTTCAATATTAATCTACACATTTCGTGGCGGAACCGTGGTTTAGAGGTAACGCGCTGGCTTGACAACCCAGGGGTCGCAGTTTCGAGCCCCCGCTACACCCTAACTTACTAACTCGTCTTTTGTACGAGACGTTAAACCGAGGTGCAGTGTATTAATTGCTTCGCAACGGGCACTAAAAGACTCTGGGTCGCCGCTGGAACTGAGCGTCTACTGTATCTTGATCTATCGCCCGTAATCCAGCAAATTCCGGTGCACTCGATAAAAATGTACTCACACACATACGCACGCACACACACACATACATCTTCAAAGTTGAATGTTGATATTCATGTATATGTATATGTATTTTAATTGGCAAAAGAAGTTTAATAGCGTCTGTAAAATATTGCATTTATATAGCAAGGAAACACGTATAACTAGCAAAGTTGCAAATAAAGCTTGCAAATTGTTCGGTTATGTTATCTAAGCTTGGTTACTACAATCTCGAAAACTCTTTAATGCTAAGCACAAAATTACACGTAAGAACATAAACAAATTCCTGCGTTGTTAGCAGAAGTGGGTTTAATTGCTAAATGGAAAAGCATCATTAGAAGTTACTACAACGAAGAACGTTCGTTATAATTACGTAACATCTGTTTCTACTCAGGTATCTAATAAAATATTGGTTAACTCCGCTGACATATCAGTTGCGACTTTGATGGAGTTAAAACTTGAAACAGTGACTGCAAAGCATTGGGGTTTAAACCGGTTTAAAGACATGCCGAACCTCACACTTGGCCAAGAATTTATCACAATATACGCACTTGTAAATAAAATTTAACATCAAAGCATTCTGTAATATAGAAATAAAATCGCGTGTGTCGATTAAAATAAAAGTGTGTTGTATTTAATGTAACAATTTATATTTAGTTTCGAGTTGTTCGCTAAATTATCCACCGAAATCAGGAACACATATTTAAAGCGTAAAATTTAACACTATTTTCATGAAGTTTAGATAATAATGTGATAACAGAAGAGCCTTTAATGACTTAGTGTTTGAACTTGACAAATTAGCTATCACACAAAAAACAAATGTGACCAAACGCCATGCAAAAGCTAGCTACGTTTTGGAGTTATTTTTATAATGTATACGTTATATTTAGATGGATATTGTTTGATGACATACAATAACTACATTGCCAATTATTTAAAAGCAGTCTGCATACGGGATACAGAACCAATGCATTTATATACTTTCCTATTTGGAATTTTTTATTTACACGGTCATACAATACGTCAATAATAGTGTTACTAACTATTGAGGTGTTTCATTATGTACATCTGAAAGAAACGACTTAAGATATGTGAGTCTAACACATAAATACATTATTTTCATAAAACATTTTGTAACTATACCTGAAAATTGTCTCAGTTCTTGTAATAACCATTTTAATAATATTTCTAAAAGGGTATATTTTTTCCAAAAATACATCAAATGCATTCGATGACTTTGTGCAATTTAACTTAAAATGTAAACTTCGTTTGAATAAAAACATAAATCATTAATAAAAATTGCTTAATTAAGATAACATGAGCTTCATTTATATTCGCATTCTGTTTGCTTTTAGAGTGTACGCAATAGTACATGATTGAGTATGAAAGACCGATATAGCTCCAGGGAGAGATACGACATGGCAAATTGCCAAACATTTTCAGAACATTATCTTAAAAGCGTTTTTCCCGATATATAAAGCGGTTTGTGTTTTACAACTTCTAAATCCGACACGTTGTCTGTTCTATAAAGTACAACATGCAATATTTTAATTAAAAGTAAAATACCGTTTCTATAAAGTGCTTTCACATTCAACAATTTTATAATTGACAGTGAGTACTAAATTTTAATATTTGTAGTGTTTTATTTTCCGTTGATCAATATCGCGTGTGTAACGTAACACTTTCGATTCGAACCGATTTCCGTTCATTAACAATGTAAAGCAATGTGCATAGTGTAAGGTTTTCCTACTATTCCAGTTTAATTTTCGGAAGATCATATTATTCGTATTTTTCATCTTTCGGACGCAATGAGTCCAAAACCTTTGGCTAGTTTATATTTGTACATACAATTCTTTTGACAAAAATGAACTCCATTGTTCGATTGTATTAAAGCAAACAAGCGTATGTTATTAAGTAAAAAAAACCGCATCAGCTTTCTGTGAATTATTTAAATCAATTAAACATCAAAAACCGAGGCGCGTGTACTATACCAAATACTATAACATTGGCATATTCAACTTCATTGGTTTGAATGTATTTATATTTTCTTTTAACATACAAATGCATTTTCTATCTGAATTATTTTTCCTTTTAATGAAAACAAATTTAAGTGGTTCGGAAGTCGAGATCCGTATGCATATTGAACACGTAGTATATAAATATCGCTTATTTTTTCATTCCTTTTTTTTTTATTTTCACCAAGAACACGTGACGTTATAGGATGGTTCGACTGCAACATGCCAAACAACTTTTATTTCAAGGCCATGCGTTCAATACAAAGAAATAGATGCCATACCTTGCGAAAGACACGGCGTGTGCTGATACACAGTAATCTCGTAGTTTACACCTTGCAAAATATGATTCAATAATAAAATACTGTTATATATTTTATTTTACTAACTTTTAAGAGAATGGCACTTTTTTAGTCCTGATTTCAATACTATCTTGCAGTCTTGTATTGAATCCACTATCTGCTTTCAATATTTCAAGCTTTCAGATGCTGAGATGTTTAGCGCTCATTGACATGAAGTCTCGATAGAGCTCGACAGAGTTTGCTAGGCGCTTTTCTCCCTGGAATTCTTTTCACATCAAGCATCGAGTGATGTCATTAATGTTCGCGAGTTTAGTAGTTATAATATTGATTGTTGATTCATTGTTTTGTATTTCTACTCAAAGTTGCATGGTGGGAAATAAATTGCGATAAATAAAGCAAAACACAGAATTTTAAACAGAAAGAGACAGTGAAAATAATGTACCTTTACAAATTTGGACAGACGAAATACAGACATATGTTTAACTCGTCCGTAGTTATATAGCTGCGGTCAATACGCAAATCAAAGCATTGTGTAGACATCCAATTACAAATCAGCCCTGGCCATTTAATGCTAAAGTTTGTCCTCATTCATTGGCAACGGTTACTATGGGCACAAGTTGACAATGTACTGAGAATGACAAGTACGTTACCATACTTAATATCAATCATTGAATGCAAAGATCATTTCACCCATCATTATAGTTTTAAGCATTGGCCTATCGAATTATTAAGAAACAGTGTATCGTAATTTAATTCGGTTTATGTGTAAAAGTCACGCCCTACTGGCCTAAACAAGACTTTGTCTAGCATACAGAGCTTCTCCAAATGTGAATGTGGCTTGCATGTATTCAACGTTTTGTGTCGAAATTTAGATGTTCGTGTGCCATCTTATTTGACAAAGCTCTGGAGGATCATATTTTTCACAAATCATATTTTGCACAAACCTGTGAAGAATAGGATCTCATCTGTCACATTGTAAAAGGTAAAGAATGTGATTGGCCCAAAACGGGGTATGCGTGAGGAATATGATTTCATAGCATATCAAAAACAAGATGCGATCACAAACTCCACTGAAAATGAGAAGAATAAGACTGTTATGTGCGAAGAATAAGATCTCGATTTGCACGCCTGTGAAGAATGAGATACTATTTTTCGCAGATGTGAAAATATGATTTGTGAAAAATATGGCCATACACATCTTTAACGTGAGAATACAGTTGCATGAGTCAGACTCTGTTTGATGTGTGTGCATTTTAATCGAACTATTGTACCTCTTTACGAAGCACATGCAGATACCGTATCACATTATACTGTAAATCCCTAGGTGGTTAAACAAACACATTATAGCGATTTCTCTTAACAAATATTTTAACCTCACAGGAATAAAGATAAATTACTAGTGTCTGATTTCATTATCGGTATAAAGCCTGCCGATTGTTCACTTTATCAGTTGCTGTTCATTACATACACTTTAAAAGTGATTCTTATTTGGCATGAATAATAAAACGATTTCTTTGTGCTTCATTGTATTCTAAACATCAAAAAACGGTGTGTTGTTGGTGATCTTTGATATTACCAATTTAATGCACGTTTACGTTATAAACTCTATCAGGATCATATACAATCAAAACGTTTTACCATTATGAAGTATTGTATTTTAATACACATTATTTGACAATTAAATGAATATGACAACTAATTTGAGATACTATAAAATTCAAGTATTTGGTGGTATGCAAATCCCAGTCCTTTGCTTTGAAATCATGAACATTACAATTTAACATAAAATTTACGGTGTTAATTAATATGAGTTAATGTGATCTGATATCATAAAATATGCTATACGAAATATCGTGGTATACAATCTTCTCAGATTTCAATCGATGTGTGACGTCAATGGTGTTGATAAAAGTTGAACATTTGTTAGCAAGGAGTAACAAGCGGGCGTACCTCTACAACACAAGGAGTAGCAAGCGGGCGTACCTATACAACCACAATGATAACAAGCGGGCGTACCTATACAACCACAGAACCAAGTTTTTAATAATGTGTTCTACATCGATATATTTTACACCTTAAAGGGGATATGTCTACGAAATTGTGAGCTCGTTTAGAGATTTTGATGTAATTATGGAGCAATAAACGGTGCCATACAAAGGCGTATAGAATAAATGCATTTAAATCCTTCAATACATATTTTAAGTAATACTAATCTGTGAGCACCCCCTTTAAACTTTGATGCAACGATTGGTGAGTATAGACATCGACAAGCGGTCACTGTTGTAGCTAACCGCTGAACACTGTGTTTACAATACACTGACCAGCTTTCATGGGAAAGCTTTGCTGGTAATTAACACTGATAGGCTAAGATAAAGATCCTAATAAATAAACAATTAGCACACCCAAATGAGATTGTAACGCATAATCATTGGGAAAGCTGTGCTGGTAATTAACACTGATAGGCCAAGATAAAGATCCTAATAAATAAAAACAATTACCACACCCAAATGAGTTTGTAACGCATAATTATTTACAATTCAATTCTCTTTGCATTGATGCTCCGAATGTTTTGTCTTAAACTAAAGTCGAAATGGCATCTTCAAATTCTACAGATTGGACTAAAAACTAAATGTGATTCCCAAGTTATTTTCCATAATTCAAATTAAACTGTTGACTATATAAAATAAAATGGAAAAAAAATAGAGCGTTCAATAAAGGGTATGATCCCTTGTTGAAGTGTTACATACACGAATCATTTGTTTGTAAGACAGTTGACCAGTTTCACATTAAAGCACAGTGTTAGAGGAGTCAAAGAAAAAATGAGAAACTGCATGAATTGTATTAATGACTTTACATACCCCGCTATACTGCTGCATTGCCCACTGACGAATGCCCGTCTGACAAATTAACTTTGATAGTTTTTATACCAAATGAGTTGAATATTATACATAGTGTATAAATTACAACAGCTACGATATTAATCTGGAAAATATATTCATGATATAAATTATATTTAAATGCATCATTATATTTAAACAACATCTTCACTCATATTTACAGGTCTGGTGGTGTATGAAATCATCTGATTGCCCTCCTCTACACAGCTTACTATTGGGTGACCGGTCAACAACAAAAATCTCAGAAATATCAGCAGACATGTCTTGTACGGAGGTTTGCCAAACATGGCATAAGCCCAGGGGGACAAAATCGAACCTGAACCAGTGATTAAGTTTGACTTTATGAGGCTACATTTGACAGACAACTGCGGAAAACGGGAACAGCACAGTGCGTTTTCTGCGATGCTAAATTAAAAATAAAAACATAGAAAATCCTCATCGGCGGAAAATATTGAAGCAGTCATTGATGTCCTTGGTTGAAGAAATCCAAACATTCCAATTGTTTATTTGTAAAAAGGGACAGGCATCAGCTGCAAATGACACCTTATTTGGTGAAATTTCTATTGGCGCACCGCTGAGCTACCAGTTGAGTGACTATAACAGTTCAAACACGGAAGTTACAGCCTATCACCGCTGACATATTAGAATAATATTTCATTTTTCCTGACATCCCCATTCCACGGGTAAATTAGAATATTAGACTTTAATAACGTGGACACTTCTAGCAGGGAAATTCTTACTTCCGAAATAAAACTGAAAGAAATTAAACAGTCAACTATTGATCAAGCACTGACACAACTATTGCATGACATTCGCAAAACAGACAGATAGCATCAAAGTTTGGATACCTTATGTACTGAAAAAGTGCATTAAGTGAGGCATACTTAAGAAACTGAAAAAAATACTAGCGTCCAAACAATTTCTCATATCACTGACAAAGAGGACACTCTAATAAAATGTATACCAAGTCAATGAACAAGAAACTCAAGCACAATGTCACGGTATTTCGAACCGGCTTATTAACAAACCGTGCTGTGGATTCCTAGGTGCACCCCAAGATGGAAAAGCTATGATTATTAAGGGCTTTACAAAACATTAACCAATTATAAAGTACCCTAAAAAGTACAGGAATCTGACTCAAACAGAAGCAGCAAATAATTACGACTTCTGCTTAGAAATCGTATATGGACAGTTACATTAAAAAAGTAATGATTGTTATTTCCAGATAACGGGTCAAAGGGCGTTTGCTCGGGCAACGTGGTGTGACTTTGTGGTATTTACAAACGCTGGACTATTTGTGGAACGAATTTATTTTATAAATTTGTATGGCAAAACTAGTTTGAAATATTGATAAAATTGTATGTATAAAATCTAACTGTTGCAGTATATATCTTAAAGGTACTGACAACACTAATCAGGTCCTTCCGATGCAGCATTAATAATTGGACCTTGAACGTTGGAAAGAAGGCAGCACATAGTTTAAATTTGGTTTGCAACACCAACAGTTTTTATTGGAAAATTTCTGTCGACTACAGACTGGACTTGTGTATTGTGTATTTCAACTGTAAATAAACCCACTGTGAGAGTTGCATTGAGCAGCTTGTTTACCTCAATAAGATCACGTGACTTTCTCTGCTGATATGGTCTATATATAAACCAACATCGATCGCACCTCAAAGCCTTGTCATTGAATCACCCACTCCTTTGCAATCCATGTTTACAGTGTATTGTTCATTTGCTTTTTTGATCTAGATAATATTGAATGCCTATAATTATGTATCTTTACGCATTTAACCACTGCAAGTCAGGGGCGAAGCTAGCCCTTTATTCATGTGGATTCATAATAGTGTTTCGAGTATGCAGCCACCCCTAAACCTCATCCACCTATAAGAAATTGTAAAATTGGTGTATTTTGAGCATTATTAGATGTTTTATAAAGTACTTAAAATCTATATTTTGATGATAACTAAGTGAACAAAAATAAATGGCATTGGTATATGTTTTGTGAACGAAAATTCTGGCGAGTTCTTCGTACATTTAGTGCGGAGTTAAGGGTTCAAGAGTTATTTAGTATAAAAACTATTCAAAACGGGTTAAAAATATACGCATTTAGTCCAGATCTATGTATAAACATTGTCTGAAAAAAAAATGGTCAAAACCATGTGGCTTCAGCTGCGTACTCGCGTATAGGCAGCTACGCGCCTGCAAGTCAAGTGTATAGATTGTGGTAGGTGTCAATGAGGCGATGGTGTACGTGTTTAACCAGTGATTAGACTGTTGGCGGAGGTCAACGGTCTTTCGAGAGGAGAATTCCAAAACAGGTATCGCGGAAAACAACTTCTTTTCTTTGCAGCTACGCGCCTGCAAGTCAAGTGTATAGATTGTGGTAGGTGTCAATGAGGCGATGGTGTACGTGTTTAACCAGTGATTAGACTGTTGGCGGAGGTCAACGGTCTTTCGAGAGGAGAATTTCCAAAACAGGTATCGCGGAAAACAACTTCTTTTCTTTGCAGACTACGAGTCAGTAAATCGAAATCTGAAAAAATTCACGCCTGTTTTCTTACTTTTTAATTATTTAAGATAATATAATGTCATGTGTATCTAATGTGTATATCATGTGATTTATTACAATAACAGTTTCTAAAAATGTCAATTTATTACAAATTTTACGCCAAACTAATGACGTAGATATATATGCTTTAAAAGCTCGTTGCTTTTTTTCAGGACAAGAAACTTACTAAGCTAACAAACGGACGGGCTATCATGTAGGCCATGCCTAGATTTGTTTCAACTTGCATCATTGGGAGTTCGTTTACACCATTTCACTCTATAACTCTCAATTTTGCATTAAGTGTTGTTGACCTCGCTACATCTGTCTGTGTCATATAAAATGTCGTTGGCCTTATTTTTCCTACCTTTGTCCTTCGTATGATGTATTCATCTGTTTAAAGCTATGAAAGTGTTATGTTAAATGATCGACGTTAGTAAATATTGAATAGACAATCTTGTTTCATCTATACAGTTATTCATGTCAAATGGAGGCAAACATCAAATCTACATTTTGGGTCATTCAACAGATAGGAAAGGAAAAGTCCTTCAGTTGCGATAGTACTTATCTTCATATGTGTGCTGATGACAAAAAATTAGTATTTAATAACCTATTAAAACTATTAAAAGAAATAACTTTTTACATTGCTGTGTGATGTTTATAGTGCAATATTCTTGTTATATGTTTGCAATATATTTCGTCTGAAATACACAAATATTAGGTCATTGATGTACAGCAGGCACAACATATCTATGTTGCTATTCTCTCTCTGTATGTTAATGTGCAATCAAGCAACCCACGCCTTTGTATTACGGGCTCTCATTAGTTTATTTTAATATCCGCGTGAATTATAAAACAAGAAATTTCAATAGATGCAAAATCCTGCTTTTTATAATGTACTGAAATCCCTGAAAAACGATTTTGAAAATTCAATATGAATGCTACCAAACAATGATTTTGTATCTACTAGACAGATATATAAGTTATACCATATAAAGATGTGTAAATAGAACGAAAGACATGGTAATTAGTTTCATTAATTAAATATGTTGGCTATTTTACAAGTAAATAAACGTGTAGGCTCTGAAAAAAAAAGAATTCAGTTTGCGGTTGCTCTACGCGAATGCTTCATGAATGTTACTAACAAACCGGTTAAGCAGTTAGAACACAGGGTATATCTGTTCTGGCTTCAACTTGAAACCAGACCACTTCAATTCCCCTTTATCATAAAACATTATTATTTTTTTGCACCTTATCTGTGTAAAGATAAATATTTGAATAATCGACTACTACTGGCGCAGGGCCTAAATCCGCTACATTTGGGGGGTATTTTTACGATATTTTCCAAAGGTGTTTACCGATTGACATAAAAATTCACATAAATCAAGTTAGGTTTAATGTGCATTTACTGGCGTGTTTTGGTTACATTTCAAATTCTTGGCAAATGAAAAATATTATTCGAGAGACAATAATTTAATTTTATCATGGACTCCATGCCGGGCCTAAAAACTGCGCATGCGCAGTATGAAATAGAATCCCCGTATGCAGCTAATTTGCATTTAGGGGTTATGTACAAAATAATGGGATAAAATATTCATTTATGCACAAATCAAGATGAAAACTTGTCAGCGTTGTTGAGGGAAAGTATCTGATTGATCGAGATCAACAAAATAGAAATCGCCGGTAAAAAAACGCTTATTCGGATGGGGTGGCGGATTTAGGCAAGTGGCGGCTTTAGGCACTGCGCCAGTAGTATGTTTCAGTTTTATTTATGAAAAATACAAACGAACGTTCTTAGCATAATATTTAAATGTATTTATTCAGAAATGCAAAAAACGCATTTCAAACGTACTCCTTATTTAAACATTTATAACTCACTAGTTTTAAGTGAAATTTACATTTAGTCATCGGTAAACCTTAAACATGAATTACTGACAACGCATGTGGAAGGCAAGTGACGCAAGGAATGCAAGAAGTAGGTAAGCTATAACTAAATCACGACTAAGTAGAAAAGACGAACAATATTGTGCAATAAATACAACCTGCTCTGAAACTGCCCAAACTGGCAAGACAATTTTAAAATGCATCATTAATAATAGTGTTCTTAATTTTGTATTAATTGTACACGTAATATAACACTACTTAATAAAATATACACGCCGCATTCGTGATGTGTGAGAGAATCGTTTTGCACTAAAAGCCAATCAAATAATATATGACAACGCCTTAAACTTGTACACCGTTAAGGTTATGAAAATTTAAAATTATTGTGAGTAGTACAGGACATCTACATAAAACAGAACGTGACTGATGTGAAGAGTATGAATGTTTAAATTTAATTTACACTTTTAGTATGCTACACATCCCATTTTCTTTCCAAAGACCAAATAGTGTCATTACGAATCACACACATCAGGGCCTGTATTCAGACGCTCCATAGGGAACCTTAAGTAAAGTTCTTATATTCATAAAATTACTTAAGTCTGGCGCTGTTTCATGTATTGGTAATTTTACATTAAATGTTTAGAACTAGCAAAACGTGCTTAGATGTTTTATATTATATCCTTTTGTAAACAGACATCATTGGATTTCATGTGGAAAATGTGATCTAAAATTTTCACTTAAGTACAACGAATGCACTTAGGAGCTTTATGAATACTACACCAGACATCAAACGGACAAATGTTGCCTTTTAGTTATAGTGGTAAACATCTGGCCATCTGACAAGACTTCGTTGAAGTTATTGAAGACGACTACATCGTTTATTAAAATGGACTAGCATTGTTTTTCGAAAAGAGTTTACAAGAAATATATATATGGTGGAGAAGCAAATGCAAAAACAACATGAATTTGGGCATTGGGGATGGAATTTCAATATATGAACAGTACGTAATGAGTCCAATGCAACCGTGACTTTGTTTTAAAAAGCAACAACGCCAACGGCCAAATATGTTGTCTGCCAATCGATTTCAACAGAAACTCATACTAGAAGAGCAAGCACTGAGACCAATTATTTTATTTTATACAACAAACACCAACGCCAAAGGCAAATATGTTGTCCGTCAATCGATTTTCAAAGAAACGCATATGCTATGCATAGCAAGTGAAGTCATAACAAAACGATATTGGATTTGGTAAGAGTCAACGTATTCTGTTTTGCTTTAAAGCAGCAGTCCAGAAATATATCTTTGAACATAAAACTTTGCAGAAATCGTTTCTAATGGACATCAATCAAAATCCAAACAAAACGCATTGAAATCGGTGCAATAATAACGTTTTTTTTAAACAGCATGATCTGTATGAAGGACACACATTGCATTTTATGTATGCGGTCATTATATGTATTACAAAATAAAGCAGTGTGGACCACAAAGCTTTACATAACATTTAAAAATCACATATCTTTCATAAAAATACATTATTAAAGGGACCAAAATGCATATTATTAATTTTTTACTCACATAAAAGATACAGGTATTACATGTGCACATGCTCAAACAGATAACTTAATAATAGTATTCTTTGTTTTTACAAATTATACGCTATTTTGGGACAACCCTCGTACGAGTTGACCGTTAGCTCCATCGTTACTACACCATTCATGACATACATGTACTGTCTTTACGCTCGAAGGAGAAACCGACTGTTTTCAAATCATAACGGGATTGTTTGTGATTTCAAATTTTACAAATGTTGAAATATTTTCGCCTTTAAATCTTATATGCTAATGTATATTTGAAATATGTTTCGGTTTAAATTAGGAAGTATAATTTTAAAAAAAACTCCGTCATCATTAGACCATGTCAACAGAAATGCTGTTGATATGTCATAGTTTAAACAATAAACACAACCTACCTTCGTCAGAAAAGCGATGATATTATATTAATTTTCCCACTTCACTTCCTCACAATGTGTTTTGCAACTCAAATATTGAATTAAACTAAATCTGCACGTAACACTGTTATTGCGATCTTAGTTGCTTGACAATGTCATGCGATTTGAAATTTACTCCTTTATCACGCTTATCGGAAAGTTAATGTACTTGATCTACAGTGGGGTCTGCGAGTGTGTTCCGCAAATAAGCGATTAATTGCGATAGCGTTTAAAGTTTAAACCTTTTAATCCGTTTAAATCCGATTGTTAGCGATTGTAGCGGTGCTATCGTAGTGGGCATGCGTAGCGCTGAAGTATAATTAAGCTTCTTGATTGTATTTAGAGGAAATATTAAAGGCCTAGTTTAATCCTGCTTTATTTGACCCCCCCCCCCCCCCCGAAATCTGGGAAATTGTACTCCTGTGTATTGGCACCCTGCTGTGGTCACGTTGTGGTCACAGTGTGGAGACCCTTATCAACTGAAATCAATACACTTCTTCCATGGAGACATTGCACACAATCATTGCTCAGTTAGCTGAGAGAAAAGATTGCAGATAATGATAAGAGAATTTAGGGTCGACCAATACACAGAGTGGAATACCCAATGGAGGGGTCATACATTCCTTAAACTAGGCCTTTAAGTATAATTGAGCTTCTTAATTGTCATTAGAGGAAAGATTAAGACATCCGCTGCCCCGTTCGGGGCCTCGGCTGGGGATATCAGTCACGTGGTGCTGTTAACCATATTGGCCCGCTCGGACTGTCTGGTATCGTTGCGAGCAGTCCCATACTGGATGCTTTGTTTTCCCGTTCTCCCTCTATTTTCGGCGCAGTTCATGGTTTATCTCTTTGTCACAATATAGAATGGGGTAGGAAGACCACCATTTATAATCTTACCGCATTCGCAGGGAATACATTATGGGGAATTACATTATGCCTTGTTTTGAATTTTATGCGTATATTTATGTGTAACAATGTTTGCAAATCCATTAATACATAATTGTACATGCATGTTAAATAATAAGAGATTATTGCATTATCTTTATCGCGCATTTACTATGATGTTTGCCATAGGTTTTGCCTATATTAAGCACGCAGTTGTAGTTGTAGAGCTATAGTTAGTAGTAGTTTCATAAAGCTCTCTTTACCCCTCTATATTGTTTTGTGTTGTTTCGGGGTTTATAGTCCTTTCGCGCCTGAGGATGCATTATGTGAGGACTTCAATTTACGATTGTTGTTGGTACTTCGTTTAGAAGCGCTGAAAAGGCCACGCACATTCTTACGCCAATTTATATGTATTTTTAAGTATTTATTGTGGCTTTACAATGTAATGTCATGTCTTTATAGTTTTCATTTTCTTGTGAAAACCATACAGTCCGGGTATGTATTTCACATATTTTATGTGTTGAGCGAAATAAAAACTGAAACTGAAACCAATCAAAATGCCCATAGTGGAAGATAAAACCGCCCCCTGATTACGTGGTCCTAATTTAATAATTATCAGCGGAATATTAACTCCGCCCTCAGAGCGCTTTATATCAATATTAAATGTAGCTCAAAAGAAAATAAAACTATTATTTAATGTTAATATTTTGTTAAATTATTATTATTATTATTTCTAAAACAATAATACTTATATTAAACCATCCTCCTCCTACTCATCATCATCATCATCATCACTGTCATCATCATTTAAAAACGTTCTATAATAACGCTTTCTAAGTTTAGATTGGTATCAATATGTGTGCTTCTTTTTTTCAGGGATATTATTCTGTATGCAGCAGATTATCATAAGTGTCGGTGAAGCTGTTTCATCGCTTTGATCAAACATTCTTAGCACAACACCGGTACTTCGCACGACGTAGACAGTGATAAAGATCTGAATTGCAAATCGATAACATATGACTCGTTAAAATAGTGGGTTTTTAAAATATCAGCTTAACCCCGACGGTTTATACACAACCTCTTGCACCGCGTAATAAAGTATACAACAATTGACTAACGAATTTCTATGTAGAAGAAGCATCAGCAGTTGTGGTACTAGTAGTTAGTAGTAATAGTACTATTAGTGGTAGTAGTACCAGTATAATGGTAGTAACAGTCTTGTCAATTTGCCGAAATACTTTTAAATCAGTTTGGAGAAGCCATGACAATTCCATCAGATATTGTTTATTTATTTGATTTCTCTTGCAAATGCTCACTAAGTATAATGTGTACACATTACTGAGGTTAACCTTTTTATTCGGTAAAATTTGGGAACGTTGGTACACTACATACAAGTGCACACAGCATTAGAGGAAAATGTGTTCTGGAATTCTCAGATATAAATTACATTTAATTTAAAAGAATTGTTTGTTTGATTGTTTGTTTGGATTTTTCGCCGTTTTTAACAGTATTTCAGTCATATCATGGCGGTCAGTTAACCTACTCACACTTTTCCTGGGCAAGTTTAGCCGACCGAAGCGGTTTACCAGTACTAAGTGCACCTATGCCAGGAACTGAGAACTGCCCAACTTGAATCAGAGGTAGGGGGGGGGGGAGAATGGCCGTAGATATAATATAAAACAATTGCAAGATCATGAATTATCAGCATATTATAACGAATACTATTTTGTGGGTAGGAATATAAAGCAAAATTAAATATAAGCCGTATTATTTATTTCATAGTAATGTTCCATTGTGTTCACATTAAATAAGAGATTATTTAACTGTACATTAGCACTTGGTTCTTTTAAAATATAGGACATTTCTAGTAAATCGAATTTTGCGATTTAAATAGAAATATAGCAAATGGTTGTTGTTACTTGTTTGGTTATATTCCCGTATAGACTGCACTAACATTTTGCAAGTTAATTATAACACAAAAATCTTGCTTGTGTTTAGAATGTAAACATAGAATTTATAATTGTGTAAAATATTACTCACAGGGGTGAACACATTTGATAGCATTTCAATTATTTGCCGCTTTATGGTTAAAATAATCAAAAGTAGAAACACACAATGTTCGTAGATGGTCGTAACTTTTTTTGTCTTAATTTACTTTTATACAAAGTTCGTATTGTTTGTTAGAAGTTTCTGATTTGATATTCACATGAAAACTTCAACTGATTGAGAAGGCAGCAGTCCCCTACGGGATCTGCCGTAACTAGCTCTTTTCTCGATTTCTTTCTGGTTGTGACTGCCTAACTTACTGATCTCCTTGGGCTTATTTAACTTCATATATGTACTATTCAGTCAGACGGCCAAATCCCTCTAGCAGACTTATGAAGGTACAAATACCAATATTTTTACTTAAGAACTTATCATAAACAAATAAACATTCTGATCCTGCTGACAGCTCAATAATTACCATTATCAAGTGAAACATAATTGTCAACATATTTTGATAATACATGTCAATAAACTTGATTGTATATTGTTTGTATCAGACGGTTAAGAAACTCATGGTTAAGTATGTAGCTCAAATCATTGAAACTTCGATAACCACAATAATAATCAGATTACTAATAATATGACAAACAGTACCTTATAAAACACCAGACTAAGCAATCGATAATTTTATACAAAATTGCCGAACAGGCTTAGGTTTTAAACGATTAAATCTAGGCCTAAACAATTTCATAAAGTTTACAATATGTGACTACGTCACACATTTATGAAGAAAAAAAAATTATGCGCGCAAAAATTTGCCCGCTCGCGCACACACCGACATAATTCAATTTAAACTGCCTACAACCATGTTATAATTTCTTATTCGTTTGTATTCAATTGCGTACTAGTATCCTGATTCTGAAAAGACACTGTGATTATGACATTTTAATGTTTACAGAAACTTGGAACTCTAGTTATACCAATATTGAGATAGAAGTTTATGATAATATAAATTGTCATCGTCCAAAATTTAATAGAAAGGCAAAAAATTCAGTGGAGGTATATCTGTGTATATTAAAAGCTATTCAAAACAATATGTCGATATTGCAAGTATTGACAGTAAAGGAATTATATGGATAAAAATATATAAGACATTAACCAATTCTTTACAAGATAAATACATATGTTTATGCTACATACCTCCGCATGATTCCAGTTGTTATAGAAATAATAAGTCCAATCTGTTTGAATGTGACTTTTTTGAGAAATTGTCCTCTGATTTTCGTATGTACAATGAACTGGGTGATGTGTATTAACAGAGGATTTTAACAGTCGCACGGGTATTTCGCCCGATTTCGTCTCAGATATCAATCTTGACCGTTTTGTAGACATGCCGAACAATAGCTCTTTTGTTAATAATCTCCCGACTAGACACAACTGTGATACACAATGTAATTATTTTGGTAGTAAGTTACTCACGCTGTGCAAAGAAAACGGTGTATGCATATTGAATGGCAGAAAAGAAGAGGGCAAATGTACTTTTCAATCGATTTATATAAATAAACCTGTGCCTAGTACTATTGACTATGTCATATGTGATTAAAATTCTTATCAATCTGTATATAATCTACAAGTTTTCAACTTAACAGAATTTTCTGACCGTTGCCCGATGTATTTTGATATGAAATGTAAATCCGTTGATATTTGTGAATATACCAATCCTACTTATAAATTGGTATGGGATGCTTCCAAAAAAGAAACGTTTTTGAATTGTGTTGGTGCAAAAATATATGCTTTTGATAATATTACTTCAAAACTACTGTCAGGCGTAACATCTATTGATGAATGTATGTCGGAGTTTGGAAATACAATATACGATATATCATCGTCATGTTTTTTGAAAAAATGTTTTGCGTCAAAATGTAAAAGTTTTAAAAAGAAATGTTCCTGGTTTGATAATGATTGTAAATCAGCCAAGAAACAATTTTATGTTGCGAAGAGAACACTATGTTAAAATAATTGTGAGGAGAATAAGTTCGCTTTTTTAAATGCAAGAAAACATTTTTGTAAAACAAAAAGGATTGCCTAGGCTTAATACTTTTCTAAGGAAAAGTCTAAACTCGCTGACATGAGCAAAAAATCTCCTCGCAAATTTTGGAAATATGTAAACAAGTTTAAGAAATCTTCTTCATCTGGTAATTTTAATGAAAATGACATGTACAGTCATTTTGTAAATATATCAAATACACATGAGGGTAATTTTACACCCAATTATTATGACACGAATAGAAATAATCCGGTCTTTATTGAGCAGCTTGACTGCCCACTGACAATGGACGAAATATGTAAAACAATTAAGTCCATGAAACGTTTTAAGTCTTGTGACTTTGATAACAATGTAGCTGATTTTTTTATTGATGCAAATGAAATTATATCTCCATATCTGTGTCAAATATTCAGTCACATTTACGACCATGGAGTTTATCCCATGTCATGGACAAAAGGTGTTATTGTCCCTATACATAAAAACGGAGACAAGTCAAATCCCGCTAATTATAGGGGGATAACTCTAGTTAATATTACTGCAAATATATTTTCTCTTGTATTAAGAAATCGCATTAATAAATGGTATGAGAATGAAAATATTTTTAACAATTGTCAATTTGGTTTTAGAGATAATCATTCTACGACTGATGCAATTTTTATTTTACATGCAATTATTCAAAAAGTATTTAACAAAAATGAAAAATTATGGTGTGCTTTCCATTCGGTTAAGTATAAAATGCTTAACATGATTTCTTAATAATATTTTAATATGACATGTTGTTTTGATTATAATATTCATCATGTGCAAACGGCTATATACTGAGTTGTATTCGCCAATAAAATTGTCTGTCTGTCTGTCTGCCTGCCTGCCTGCCTGCCTGCCTGCCTGCCTGTCTGTCTGTCTACATTTCAATGGAGAGTCACTAGAGCTGCAAGGATTCAGCTATGGCTCGATTCGATTTCGATTTCAAAGATTATGTAGTTGAATATTTCGATTTTATTCATTTTTCCTTTATATAGGCTTTTGCGTATTCAGGAGTAATGAAATCGCAATATAAGAAATATTATATTTATAATTATTAATGCAATTGTATTGTTAATGTGAACGTATGTACCTTAAATATATCAATATAAATAAGAACAGTGGAAAATAGAGATAATTCTAAAGAAAACTAACTCAGTACAACAGCAGACATGATGCCATGATTAATTTACATGACAACTCTACACACAACCATAATTGTAATTAATAGTTTTATAACAAATCATCTAGTAATAAATAAATAAGAATCGAATAGAAATTCTCTGGTTTAGTATCGTTAATCGAATCGGGCCATTCACAATCGATTGATCGATGCATCGAAAGAATCGTTGCAGCTCTAAGAGTCGCTTCAAGTCTCAAAACTGTTTTGTCTGGACTTGCTGTTGTCGGCATGTTTTTCAGTGAGTGTTTGGTTATACTTAAGTCTTATACAACATGCATAGACAGCACAAACTAGATCTATAATCGTAAATTAGAAAAAAAGGAAAAGAACAACAACACATTTAGAAATTGGAGAATATCTCCAGTGTGCCTGCCAACATTGTGAAATTTGGGAGATGAGAATGATACATGTTAACATATATATTATTACAAATTATCCGGCACAGAATAAGTAAATAACTAAATAAATAGAATCATTAACACAGTTACACTAGTTAAGCATATAAAAGATAAATAAATAAAACGAATTAACAAAGTTACACGAGTTAAGTGATTAAAGAGATATTACTATCAGAACAATAATGATCATTACATTTACAAATATTGTGTACCATGATGACATCAATTACAATCGAAATCATAATATACGAGATCATGTATTATGCAACAGTACGGTTTACAATACAGTTTTAATAATATATATGTTTGCCTGATTATGCGTTACAGTTTTTGTTTCAGGGCATGGTATTATTCTTGTGATTAGAGCGCCTGCAGTTATGTTTTGTACTAGTAAAGAATGCAGACTTATGGTAAGTACATACTGTAGTAAAGCATCTGTGTCTTAACATTTGGTAAATAAATAAGAAAACAATTTTGAATTTTGTGATAATGTACTTTGCTTAGCGATAATCTGTTTTCTGTTTGTTGTTGCACATTTAAGAATGTCCTTTATGTTTTCTTTTTTTTTCAGGTTGATTTCTGGGCCACAGTCTGCATACAAGCATAGTGATGTAGAAAACAAAGGCTGAAGCCGCTAGAAGACAAGTGGAACAATGACTTTATGCATAAATAAGTCTAGCGTGTGTGTATAAGAATATTTTTAATGAATTGATGGAATTTATTTATTTCAATTGTATTTTTTGTGTTAAGTAGTTCATTTATTTTCATGATTTTTGGTCGTTTATAATAGTAATGTTTTAGAAGTTGTTTCCGGTCAACGTCAAATATTTTGCATTTAAATAGGTAGTGGAACTCATCCCCTAGTTTGTTGCAAGGAGGTACAGATTTTAAAATCTATATGGGTTCTTTTCCAATTTCCAACTTTTATTGGTAACCTGTGGTTTCTGGTTCTGAACTTAATAGAATAGTTTAGAAAAGCTAGTGGTGTGTTTGCCAAGTATGGTTCGAAACCAAAGTTGCTTTTGAACAATTTATAAAAAGTACTATTGCTACAATTTTCGATTGATGATTGCCATGCATTTATGTATATGTTTTCTCAAGTTTTTGTTTGACAGATGTTTTAGTAGCAGATGGATAACTTTGGGAGACCCAGATATGTATTATTCCACATTCGATAAAAATTGATTTGGTATTATCAAACCGGGGAAGGAGGCGTTTAAATGATTGGTCATCTAGATGTTTGGTTATGTTAAAAGTCGATTTATAAACTGATGATATTGACTGTGGTATTGTCAGTTAAGAGTTTGCCCAGATATTTGTCAGTTAAGAGTTTGCCCAGAAGGTGGTAATTTTGTCTTGTATGTCTAGTTTTAATTGAGTTAAATATTTGTCGTCATGTTGGGGTATTTGTGTGCCTTGTCCATTACAGTTTTGTTCAAAGTAGCCGTTTAGGTCGTTTAGGTCATTTACAAAAATTGAGAATAGCATTGGTGACAAATTTACTCCTTGTTTAACTCCTGTGTTACTCGGGAAAAAGTTGGAGAAGGTACAATTACTTGAAACACATGATTTAATGCTATTATACAAACTTGTTATAAGGTTTAGGCCTTTTCTATTGATGTCAAAAAGTGTTAGTTTTTCCCAAAGCCCTTTTCTCCAGACAGTATCAAATGCCTGTTTTAGGTCTATGAATGCACTGAATTTTTTTTTTTTAATCGACTGCCTGTTTTAAGTCTCTGAATGCACACAAAAATAGTTCCTTTTTTGAGTTATTTATATATTGTATTAAAAGTTGGAGTATGAACATGTTGTCAGATTTAGAAAAACTTTTTCAGAATCCTGCTTGGCAGTAATGTAAAATCTTGTTAGATTCCAGGTATTCATTAAGTCTATTATTTATGACGCTAGTAAATAATTTATCTAGGCAGCGCAAAAGAGTAATTGGTCGATAATTGTCTGCTTTTGTTGGATCCCCCTTGTTTTTGTATATCGGATTTATAATTCCTTTTGTTTAATGTTCATGTATTATGCCAGTGTCAAAAAACTAAGTTAAACAATGTATGCATACATTTTTCATTTACTCATAAGTGTTTTTAATATGTTCGTTTAGAATTTTGTCGTAACCACATGATTTATTAGTTTTTAATTTTTTTACTGCATGTTCACTTCTTGAATAGAGATTGGTTCATTTGTTGCTTCATTATATGCTATATTTTCTTGTTGTGGATTATTATTGTTGGGCTGCTGATTGTTATTGAAGTTGATTTAAAAAGTCATACAATTCTTTATATGTTGCTTTATGTCTGTTACTTTTCTTTTCGTTTAGTATTGTCCAGCATTTACTTGGATCTGCTGTTTTCATTGATCTTAGCTTCTTGACGTAATTTTGCTTTGACTTGTTAAAATAGTTGTTTATTGTTTGTTTGTATGATTTACTACTATTTTGTTAGTTTTGAATACACATATTTATTGTCAAATGCAGTTAGTTTAATAAGTGCGTTTATTTACGTAAACGCTTCCACATGCTGCAAATTAACACTAAATGTTGCGTGAATACCGGAATTTCCTAAAGATGCGATACTACTAAACACGCGATACTACGGACAATCTCATGTCTCCCGTGACTATTCGTAGTATCACGTTTCGACTGTAAATAAATTGTAATTACTTCCATTTAAGAGGTTTATAATTTATAGTTATCCACGCCCCATTACGGCTTATAAAGGAAAACTGGGGGTGGTTTAAAATAAGCCCCGCCCTTCCACTGCTTGTATTAGCTAACGCCGCCATTCAGCGACTTCGCATGCGTACCGATTAACCGCTAAAGATACCGTCTCACCCTCACCGAAACTCCTGTCTGTAGTGTCATCCGCGAACGGTTAATACTGCGCACCAATACATCCTTCCAGATCTACAATCAAAATACTTATAATAATGGTCAGTTTTATAAAACTATCTACATTACTAGTTGTAATGATATATCCTAGTTAGCTAGTAAAAATTCCAGACAAACACAAAACGAAGAAATCAATTTTGTTTATCTCTGTCTCTTCTGTATCAGCATTGATTAAATTTTAAGGTAGGCCATACCGATTTGATTCTATGTTTAGCGTCCTCGGGCCGGTAGGTTTTTGGATGCCTAAATGAAAAAAACTGTTTTGACAATATGGAAAGTCGAGTTGGAAAGCATTAAAAAAATGGGAAAAAATTGAATTTTAGGTGTTTTTACCATTGTTTGTAAAATAGTGTGCAACTAGTCAATTTACGCAGTTAAAGTACTGTGTAAAAGTAGGCTCCCAATATGAAGATGATATATAACAGTTTTGCAGGTAAACATTTTCCTAAGCTTGTACCACTGCCACTGAATTAGTTAAAGAAAAAGGTTCTCGACTCATCGTTTTTTCCTGCCTGTTTGGTAGGTTTCGATAAGTCACGGGGACGCTAAACATAGAATAAAATTTGTATGACGTAATATGTCATTTTTCCATTCTATAAATAGAGGTCAAGTCACAGGCACAAACATTAATGATTAGACGAACCACTAGTAAATACCGGATGCATATCTCCCTACGCAATTGTATTAAAACTCCTCGCAGCGGTTACCTCCCCTATCGGTTAACGGTAACCACTGCCGTCACAAGTGAAATCCTTCCACATTTGGAAGGATTACGTATTTGAAACTTTTACTTATTTAATGCAATTCAGTGCAATTTTCTACACAATTAAACTTTTATATATCGTTTGCAGTCTATAATGAAAACAGAAAAAGAAATTAACTAATGAAAACCATAAATAATAACTAGAAGATTTTAATCGATCATCATCACGTGGTTAGCTCTGACGGCAGGGATTTGAACCAGTCAAATCTCTGCGCGCGGAGGTTGAACGGTATTCACTAGAAATATAGTTCGGAATATCTTAAAGGGACTATGTCAACGAAAATAGCCTCAAGAGGGTAATTTCTTCCAAACAAAATTCCGAAATTAAGATATTAATAGTATCATATAATAACGATTTATATAACGCACATATAATGGGAAAAGAGTATTCGCAGTCTGATAAATCAATTTTTAATATGGGTGGTGTTTTTGTTTGGCCCTTTTCATGTTTACATTTTGACGTAAGAATTGTGAACATTTTGTATAACCATAAATTACACACGTTTCCTTACAAAGCAGAATAACGCAGTTGGTTAAGTCGGGAGTTCGATCCCTGCTTTGGGATTTAATTTTTCCGACTTTGTTCTAATTAGTTTTTATCAAATATCTAATTGTGCATTATATTACGTTTTATATATTTCATGCACATGCCTTTAACAGGCGCATTTCTATCATATAATATAATTTATAGTGTAATAGGAATCCAAATTTTCGATGACATAGGTCCTTAAAAGCCACAAAAAGTAATTTTAAATATAAATGTTTTTCATCCAGACAATTTTATTTAAATTTATTGATGCAATTCAGTTTTCTTACTATTTGTATAGTGGTACATTGTATACACTCTGCAAAATGATATGTCTGCAGTTATTCCTTAAAGTTGCCGGTATCCCATTTGAAAGTCTTTCCATTTCCAGAATGCCTTGCGCGAAAGTACAACGGTCAATGTTTTTAGCACATGACCGGTTTGTTCACAATCAATCTTTATTCGCTCGAGAATTAACCAAGCAAGCTTGATTACTCACTTGAGCATCTACAAGATTTTTTTTTCTTTTCTTTTCTTTTCGTCCATTTGTTGTCAACCAGATAACTGTTCATTGACAAAGTTTTGCAGTGTAAAATGAAAATCCTCTAATGAACTTACTCGGCATTTTATTAATTATTTTCAGTTATTCATTTTGCATGCGACTATCATGGTTACATCATCTACCGTCGTCAAGCTGCTTCAAAAGGCTGATGTTGTTATGTGCTTCCGGTGTCGGGGTCCGTCTGATACATTCTACAATGTGTCATGAACTTTAAGATGTTTGCATCTCCAACTGCTCTTAAGGTATGGTCCTATTATAGCACGTCTGTAGGACCATATTTTTCACAAATAATATTTTTCACATCTGTTAAAAATAGGATCTCATTCTTCACATGTGTGAAAATTGAGATCTTATTTTTCACACGTCACAATCTTATTCTTCACATTTTCTGTGAAGTTTGTGATCGCAGCCAGTGTTTGATATGCATTGAAATCATATTATTCTGTGATCCTCAAGCATACCCCGATTTTGGCCAATCACATTCTTCATACGTATAAATGTGACAAATGAGATCATATTCTTCGCAGGTGTGTGAAAAATATGATCCTACACGCGTCCTTCTGTTGTCGGGCGATACTGCTGTTGTCATCTATTTGTTATGACATTTGTATAATTGTTAGATTACATAATTATTGCAATTGATTGTAAAAGTTCAGCCTTGACAGATATTCTGCCAAAAGTTAAAAAGGGACTTTACTTTTTAGAATTCAAAAGTTTCTTAACAACTTGCCAAATTCTTAGAGTGAAGCGTTTGTTTGTTTGAATTTTTCGCCGTTTTTAACAGTATTTCAGTCATATCACAGCGGCCAGTTAACCTACTCACACTTTCCTTGGGCAAGATTAGCCGATCTAAGCGGTTTACCAGTACTAAGTGCACATACATATGCCAGTAACTAACAACTGCCCTACTTGAATCAGAGGTAGGGGGAGAATGGCATGTTTCAATTTCATGACCAATCCCCACACAAGTAATGTTTGAAGAGTGGAGTAATGATTAAGTAACATTATTAAATGGGCGGAACGTGCACGGATGCTAAAACGCAAAATTCGATGTATGGATTGTATAAACGTGAAGACCAGGGGCCATATTTTAAAAGGTTGTTTTCGAAAATCTTAACTTAAGTCATATTTAAGTGAAAATTTCAAATAAAATTATCTACGTGAAAATCAATATTTTACATTTGAAATATGGTAACAGAAGAACTAGCTTATGATTCTTTACAAGATTAAACCCATTTAAGAGCAATTAAACTTTAAATTAACCAGCCACAGACTTTAGGGATTACAAGATTTTAAGAAATTTACTTTAGCTTGTACTAAGAAAATTTGTAAAACAGGGCAATATTTCAGAAACATCTTAAGTTTATCTTAAATATTTTCACTTAAGTTCCAATTTGTGTAAGGTAACATTTTTAAAACTAGATATAAATTTATGATTCCAATTACAGTTAAGTAAATAGTAGTTAATAATAAGTTGATAATTAGCATACATTTGTCAGAATTTCATGCAAATATGGAATAAAATGCTTAAGAAAAATGACGATTTTAACGATAAGGATAAGATTTCACTTAAGATGTTTCTGGAATACGACCCATGGGTCCTGTGTTAATGTACATGTTAAATATTGAACACAAAATATTTTGACAGATATCAAAGCATATGATCGAGGTGTGTGTCTATGGTGAAAAATCAGGTTTCTGAAATGGATGCATATAAGTCTAAACTTCGACGGTTACTAGGTACTGAAATGTTAGAGTATACTCTTTTCTTTATAATATGACAGAAAACACAACAACGAAAGTTCACATTTATTCAACAATAATAAATTGTTAACATACATGGTATAATCAAATATAAATAAATAACAAATAAAGAAATTCATAGACATAAATAATGCATATCATGTCACACATAACATATCTTTGAAAGTTGCGTCATTGTTAATACTACATCACGCAATACTTCGAACGCAATATCGCCATATTCAAATAAATATCACATATATCGTTCTGTGCGTCGGGTTAGGGTAAAAGTTATGGTAAGTTTGCAAATCAGGCATTTCATTGCAGATACATAAATAGCTTTAATAAATTAATAAATAACAGTATACTCCTACATGTACTTTTTTTAATTGATTTGCAAGTCACGATTGTCAAGACAAAACACATTCATGTTTATTAGCAAGGACTTAGCATATACTAATTTAGTTATAACTTACGTATCTCAACATAAATCCACTGTATGCGGGAAGTGTCGTCCCGTATTAGCCTGTGCGGACTGCACAGGCTGATTCGGGACGACACTTAACGCACATGCATTAGGCCCGGTTTTCCCACGACACGCCTCATCTACAGTTCTATGCGTATATTATGTATATGACTGTAAAAATATTATTATATGACTGTACACAATTTATGTTAAGACTAGACTTCATTGGCAAAACATAAAAATAAAAAAGTGTTCATTTTGCTATTGCTAAATCAGTATATGTATCTAAAGGTCTGGTATTTAATAACATAACAATACAATAACAATGAATACAACAGTGTTAAACATATAACCAACGTACCGTAATATTATACCAAGAGCTTGTTCATATACACGTTCACGGTTCGATGTGTATTGTCACAAATAGTACATAAAAATAATAATATCTCACTTCAAAAATCACTTTGTGATAGTAAAATCTATACCTAAAGCTAGGATTTTATAGATCTATATTAGTTAATAAAATGTAAAAATACTATGTAATATATCATATCACATTCCAATAATACCTGTTTTAAAAACAATTCTAGGTAGCTTATTCATGTAATGAAACATGGAAGACAGTTTGAGTACGTTTTTTTACTTTTTGCATGTGCGTAAAGAGTCGTCCCGGATTAGCCTGTGCAGTCCGCACAGGCTAATCCGGGACAACACTTTCCGCCTACAGTAAATTTATGTTTAGAAGAGATTTCATTGCAACAGAAAATACCATAAAAGCGGAAAGTGTCGTCCTGGATAAGCCTGCACAGGCTGATTCGGGACGCCACTTGACGCATATGCATTAAGCCCGGGATTCTCGCGACATGCCTCATTTATAATTTCCATTAAACATGGCATACTCATATTAGGCAGAAGTTCCTATAATTTACATTCGTGTGTCTACCACGTGATTTTTGACGTCACGATTTCTAACACTCACACCTGCACAAATTTAAGTGAGGAGGGAAATCTGACATGCAAATACATTAATTGAAAAAGAAAAAAAGTCTTATTTCAAATCAAATATATTCCGTATACAAACCGCTTCTTTTTTGTTCAAGTCTAGGCGGTATTATTATCTGCGCTCTCTAGGTTTCTCCAAACAACGAATTGTTTCCATCATCAAGCCTGAATAGACAAAATAACACCCCGTGGGATAAGGCGAGAGTTTGTTTATTTCTTGGGTCTCGGATCCGCCGACCCGATTTTTTCCAAAAAGCAAAAACAAATAATTGTATAATGTAGCCGATTTCATAAAAAATGACCTTGCGAAAGGGTTTTAACCTGTTATACGGAATGAAGAAACAATATTAATGTCATGGTTATGAAGTAGTTATTAATTAAATTTGTGTAATATGATTTTTGTAAGTAATAATGCATTCAGATTTTAATATCAATGCCCATTTCCATTTGTGAAATTCTAGTCATTAATTTACTCAATTCTGTGTGTTATTTTTATTTATATTTTTTTCGCTCCTCCAACCGGACACTTTTCCAAAAATGTCCGAGAACCAAGGAATAAAAAAACTCTGGCCTAATGTCATGGTTATCATGTAGTTATTAAGTTAATGTTGTGTAATATGATTTTTTGTAAGTAATAATGCATTCAGATATTAATATCAATGCCCATTTCCATTTGTGAAATTCTAGTCATTAATTTACTCAATTCTGTGTTGTTTTTTATTTTATTTTTTATTTTTTCCCTCCTCCAACCGGACGCTTTTCCAAAAAGAAATTAAAAAACTCTGGTCTCAACTAAGCTGCATTTGCACACTGTGGAAATATCAGGCTCGTTGTTCAGGTTTCTTAAGCCTTGCTAAATAAACTTATGTTTATTCAACACTTACCTAGTATTATATTATGTTTATTCAACACTTACCTAGTATTATATTATGTTTATTCAACAATTACCTAGTATTATATTATGTTTATTCAACACTTACCTAGTATTATATTATGTTTATTCAACACTTACCTAGTATTATATTATGTTTCCAAATTCAAAATCTACCAATGATACAGCAAATGACATTTCATTTTTCTAACGTAATCTCAGAAACTTAACAATGTCCTACAAGATTTTAAAAATAAAGAAGTTTGGACTTCACCATCTTTATAAAAGGGTTGAAACTAAATTCTGCGTAAAAAATATGTTTGTTTCAGGTTACATGCCCCAAAAAATTAGGGTAGGTAGGTCGGGAATTTTTTTAATTTTTTTTTATTTGCTAAATGGTCAACTTGAAGATTCTAAAACTGAATAAATATTCAAAACATATCAGTTATATCCTTAAACAGTCTTTATAATTGGATGCTATCAAAACAAAACACTTATTTATCCAAAAAGAAAAATTTAATTATTGAAAAAGGTAAAATATATATGACAAACCCAATAAAATGTTCTAGGGTCGGGGCATTTGTTAGGGTAGGTCGAGTAACCTGAAACAAACTTATTTTTTTACGCCTTATATAAACGTTTCTAAAGTCGACATATTAACTGATTCCTGTAACTATGTAATCTCGACCATTTTTATGAAATGGTTGAAACTAAATACTAATATATGTTACATCGGTTATTATATGAACGCTACTACAGTCGATATTAACTGCTTCCTGAATGTATAATCAAACAAAACAAACTGACATTTATATACAAAAGGCACTTGTATATAAAGCCATTTAAATAAGGTACACACAATATTATAACAATATCTTTTTTTTTTACACTTAAATCCCGTTTTAGTAATTACCTGAAAACTAAATTACAACCTGTGCTACAACCTGAATTTCGTAATTGCCTCGTGTATCTGACGTCTAAAATATTCGACGATCATGAAAGCAATATGCACACTGCATTTGTATAAGGTCTAGCCTAAATACATTATGTAACATATCACACTTGTTGAAGAAAAGATAGGAGACGTGCCGTGGGAAAACCTTGTTTAATGCATGTGCGTAAAGTGTCGTCCCGGATTAGCCTATGCAGTCTGCATAGGCTAATCCAGGACGGCACTTTCCGCCTAAAGTGGGTTTATGTTTAGAAGAGACTTCCTTGAAACAGAAAATATCACTAAAGCTTTAGTGTCGTCCCGTATCTGCCTGTGCGGACTGCACATGCTGATCCGGGACGACACTTAACGCACATGCATTAAACCAGGTTTTCCCACAACACGCCTCATAGATTGTAACGACAAATGCAACAGTACTTGCCGTATTTGCGTTATGTGTCTGTGCTGTGCTAGCGAAAACCAGCTCCGCCAGATTGTTTTGTCCACTTCATAATTGATAGCAATCCCTAATGAAAACTAATATTTGGCATTTGTTTGCTAGTTGTCATCACATCTCATTCATTATGCTTTGATTGTCCAAAGTGTTCTACTTTGTTTAGTTTTGATGCATGTACCCTATTAAAATAGCAAAAAACAATTTCTCTTTTTATACCCGCAACTCACGCATAGTGCAACGATTGGACTGAAAACCAAGTCTGGTAGATCTCCGACAAACACCTTTTTCTCGAACAAGAGCATTTTTACAAGACATCGCCGTCACACAATAACGTCAGGACCCAGTTGCCCAAAAGTTTAACGGCCAATTAAGCTAAGAGTCTGTTAACTTAATATATAAATAACACTAATATTAGAAGCAACTTGTTTATTGTTGTTTTCTTTAATCATTACAGCACAACGATGTATATAGAATAAACTCACAGTTTAAAATTGTTATGTTTAAATTATATAAATACCCTCATCCAAATTTTAACAGCTGTTAGCTTAACTGGCCGTTAAAGGTTTGAGCAACTCACCCCAGCTGTATGTCTTATACTGAGTCAATCAGCTCTCGTTGATCGGTCAGTTAATGATGCACGTACATTCAGCATTGATGACAATCTTGCGATGTTAAAAGACATCTTCGTATTTTCGCATCGATACAACGCTTCGATAAATTTTGGAATACCCCGCAGACTAAGCAAAATTATCAATTGGGCTGGTAAATCCATTATACACATCGTATTCAGCTGCGTTGTCGTCCCCTTTTTGACATCGCGCGCAGAACTTGCAGTCTAGCATCCAGTTCATGAACAAGACGAATGCCTGAAAATTTAAAACGACGCCATCTATGTAATGCCTGAAAATTTAAAACGAAGCCAAATATATCTCTTACAGAAGCCAATACGCAGAATTCCGGTACAGTTTCATTTATCATTTGTCTTTTAAAATTATGTTTCAGACTGAAAACTAACTTATGGACTATGAAACTAAGTAACTTATTTATATCAGCTTCTTTAGTCTAACAGTGACTATAGGAACAACAAAAACCAAATGATTGAACACGTATAAAGTATATTAAAATACTTCCTTTTACTAACCCATGAACAGAAAAGTGCAAATGTATATATGCACAGTGGATGTAAGGCCATAATATTTATTATTTTAATTATTTTGTCTACAAACAGTACCTTTTACTTGAAAGAAACAATGGTTACCATTAGTAAACATAGTCCAGCTGAGAAAGTGGTCGTCATTTCGAAGCCGACGGTATCCAGAAGTAAACCGCCGGCTGACGGACCAAGGAAGTCGCTGCAATATTCAATATGTTTGATTAAAAGCAGTATATACACTCTTACAACAGAAATAAGTACACAAAAAGAGAAACAAACCGTCAACAAAGTTAATATATTTGGATGTAAAGTGGAAGAAAAGTTATTTATAACCTTTGCTGGAAAACGCATATTAAGAACGACACTTAAAACCACAGTCCATATAATATAATTCAATTCATCTCAAATTGGCATTAGTTCTTATGAGCTTTAAAGACGTTTATTCGACTCAAAACTGTTTCTTATTACAGAACGCATTTTATGATGTCAATGTTCGAAAACGCTTGGTACAAACAGAATATACACTATAATGTACATGCCGATTTACTCCTGAGGCATCACCAGCTATCGCAGAAACTATTCGATAAAAAGTTACCAAAACGTTATTATTGTACCGATTTCAAAGCGTTTTTGTATTTTGATAGGTAAAATATCCATCAAAAAGATTTCTGCAAAGTTTTATTTTATTAACATATTAATGGACTGCTGCAGAGAGTACCGCCGAATTTATCCAATACATGTACAGAAGTTGAGTAGATTTGTCTAAGCAATTCAACACGAATAAATGATGCTTACACGATGCCTTCATTCTTTGTGTATGCTATACTATCAAGTCATTTTATTATTTTGGCATACTTATTTCGACAGTAATTGATATGAAAAATCGTATAATTGTACAAAAACATTAGACCAAAAAATGATTGTTGGTTTCCGCTTACATCTCCAAACAAATCTAGGAGGGTAAGTAAACAAATAACTTTTTTTCTTGAACCTTTTTTCTTCTTAAACTTTTTTTTCGCGGCATATTTACCACAGTATAAATATATTGGACTGCATGTAAAAAATTGTAAAGGCCTCCAATCAAAGAAACTGTACCTTACGTTATGTCATTACCATCAAAGAAACTGTACCTTACGTTATGTCATTACCATCAAAGAAACTGTACCTTACGTTATGTCATTACCATCAAAGAAACTGTACCTTACGTTATGTCATTATGTCATTATGTCGTTATGTCATTATGTCGTTATGTCATTATGTCATTATGTCGTTATGTCGTACCTTACGTTATGTCATTACCAAGAGCGCCTGCCTCAGGCAAACTAATTCGAAGTGTTTGTTAATAAAAATCCGCACATTAGCGAAAACTGCTCTTTTTACCAAAAGTCAGACAATGTTAAATGTTCGATACGCAAAAAAAACTTATAGGGCAGGCAGAAAAAAACTAGGGGTGGGGGGGGGGGGGTCGGGTAGGCGGAAACAAACAACTTTGTTTACGCTTAATTGCTACCATTAATGTCTGCAAAAAAGACACCCATAACCAGACTACCGGTATACTTCAAGAGAATAAATATATGTACATATATACATTAAAAAATGATTGCTCCTCCAGTATTTACGTTATTTTACGATGGGTACTGCAACCCAAGATATACACGTATTGGGTAACTACCTTAAATTCAAGTGCTCTTATAAACACAAGCACGTGGATTACTGGTAACTAGGGAAAACGCAACTACAGCATAGTTACATAGAATCTTGAGCATTAACCACTTATCTAGCAATAAAATAAACATTAAGGCTTGTTGTTTTTTTTCGCTGGGTTTCGAGTATTAAGCAATACGATGTTCTAGAATGGCACGTGATTAGAGATTTTGTTGGCAGTTCATTGTGGAATCTTAGCCACGGGTGGCAGCACCGGACTGCACAACGCAGCCCTATGTTTCGAGACTGCAGACGCTAAACAAGCGTTACATGTACACGTAACGCGGAATAGTAACATACAATTCGTGGTTTAACTATATACTTATATAAGGACAAAATATTAATTCAACGGCTCTGACATTTGGTAAATGTCTTTGTAATGAACAAACGTTTTTCATGTATTTCACTATTTTACTGACAATCATGCATTTTAATTGTGGATCTGGGCCGGTATTCACAAAGCTCCTAAGAAAAATCTCGACTTAAGTTGTACTTAAGTAAACATTTCGGATCAAAGACTTATGTAAAATCCAATGTTTTCCGTTAACAGAAGGGTCAAATATGAAATATCGAAACAATATATTTAAGGAATTTTAGGAATTTATAAGGAATTTACTTAAGAAACAATTTCGATTTAGAGTTGTTTGTCGGCTAATAAACAACGATTTGGAGTTCTAATGAGTAATGAATTAAACCACGATGGCGTTAGCCCGAGTTGTTTAATATACCGCATTAGAACGACAAATCGTTGTTAATTAGCCGATAAACAACGATAATGCAAAAATTATTTCGATTCTAACATGACCTGACAACATTTTCTGCAATTACAATGCGAACTATATTATACAGTTTCGGAACTATTTTTTCGGGTTGTTTAATGGTAGCTTAACAACGGTGAATTTTGTTCTTTGTCTACAGAAAACTCTCCGCCTGTCATGTAAGAATTTAGTTTCCCCTGAGGAGCTTTGTGAATACGGGCCCTGTCCGCATTGATTTTAGGTCACCATACTGTAACCACAACTTACAGCACAAGGACATCCACAACCCGGCCACCATAATGTAACCACAACTTACCCCACACGGACATCCACAGCCAGGCCACCATACTGTAACCACAACTTACCCCAAACGGACATCCACAGCCCGGCCACCATAATGTAACCACAACTTACCCCACACGGACATCCACAACCCGGCCACCATACTGTAACCACAACTTACCCCACACGGACATCCACAGCCCGGCCACCATAATGTAACCACAACTTACCCCACACGGACATCCACAGCGCGGCCACCATACTGTAACCACAACTTACCACACACGGACATCCACAGCCCGGCCACCATAATGTAACCACAACTTCCCCCACACGGACATCCACATCCCGGCCACCATACTGTAACCACAACTTCCCCCACACGGACATCCACACCCAAGCCACCATACCGTAACCACAACTTACCCCAGTTAATACAGGGACATCCACAGCCCGGGCACCATGCTGTAACCACAACTTACGGCACTGAATACAGGGACATCCACAGCCCGGGCACAATACTGTAACCACAACTTACCTCAGTGAATAGAGGGACATCCACACCCGGCCACCATACTGTAACCACAACTTCCCCCACACGGACATCCACAACCCGGCCACCATAATGTAACCACAACTTCCCCCACACGGACATCCACACCCGGCCACCATACTGTAACCACAAATTACCCCTCACGGACATCCACACCCGGTCACCATACTGTAACCACAACTTACCCCAGTGAATACACGGACATCCACAGCCCGGCCACCATACTGTAACCACAACTTACCGCACACGGACATCCACAGCCCCGGCACCATACTGTAACCACAACTTACCTCAGTGAATACACGGACATCCACAGCCGGCCACCATACTGTAACCACAACTTACCTCAGTGAATACAGGGACATCCACAGCCGGCCACCATACTGTAACCACAACTTACCCTAGTGATACAGGGACATCCACAGCCCGGGCACCATACTGTAACCACAACTTACCCCAGTGAATACAGGGACATCCACAGCCCGGGCACCATACTGTAACCACAACTTACCCCAGTGAATACAGGGACATCCACAGCCCGGGCACCATACTGTAACCACAACTTACCTCAGTGAATACATGGACATCCACAGCCCGGGCACCATACTGTAACCACAACTTACCTCAGTGAATACAGGGACATCCACAGCCGGCCACCATACTGTAACCACAACTTACCTCAGTGAATACAGGGACATCCACAGCCGGCCACCATACTGTAACCACAACTTACCTCAGTGAATACACGGACATCCACAACCCGGGCACCATACTGTAACCACAACTTACCTCAGTGAATACAGGGACATCCACACACCGGCCACCATACTGTAACCACAACTTACCTCAGTGAATACAGGGACATCCACAGCCTGGCCACCATACTGTAACCACAACTTACCTCAGTGAATACAGGGATATCCACAGCCCGTTCACCATACTGTAACCACAACTTACCCCAGTGAATACAGGGACATCTACACCCAGCTACCATACTGTAACCACAAATTACCCCATACGGACATCCACACCCGGCTACCAAACTGTAGCCACAACTTACCCCACACGGACATCCATACCAGGACACCATACTGTAACCACAACTTACCCCACACGGACATCCACACCCGGCCACCATACTGTAACCACAACTTACCCCACACGGACATCCACACCCCGGCCACCATAATGTAACCACAACTTCCCCCACACGGACATCCACACCCGGCCACCATACTGTAACCACAATTAACCCCACACGGACATCCACAACCGGACACCGTACTGTAACCACTACTTACCCCACACGGACATCCACACCCCGGCCACCAACCTGTAACCACAACTTACCCCACACGAACATCCACACACGGACACCATACTGTAACCACTACTTACCCCACACGGACATCCACACCCCGGCCACCATACTGTAACCACAACTTACCCCACACGGACATCCACAGCCGGCCACCATACTGTAACCACAACTTACCTCAGTGAATACAGGGACATCCACAGCCGGCCACCATACTGTAACCACAACTTACCTCAGTGAATACAGGGACATCCACAGCCGGCCCCCATACTGTAACCACAACTTACCTCAGTGAATACACGGACATCCACACACCGGCCACCATACTGTAACCACAACTTACCTCAGTGAATACAGGGACATCCACAGCCCGGGCACCATACTGTAACCACGACTTACCCCAGTGAATACAGGGACATCCACAGCCCGGGCAACATACTGTAACCACAACTTACCTCAGTGAATACAGGGACATCCACAGCCCGGGCACCATACTGTAACCACAATTTACCTCAGTGAATACAGGGACATCCACACACCGGCCACCATACTGTAACCACAACTTACCTCAGTGAATACAGGGAGATCCACACCCCGGCCACTTTACTGTAACCACAACTTACCCCAGTGAATACAGGAACATCCACAGCCCGGCCACCATACTGTAACCACAACTTACCTCAGTGAATACAGGGACATCCACAGCCCGGGCACCATACTGTAACCACAACTTACCCCAGTGAATATAGGGACATCCGCACCCAGCTACCATACTGTAACCACAAATTACCCCACACGGACATCCACACGCGGCTACCATAATGTAACCACAACTTCCCCCACACGGACATCCACCCCCGCCACCATACTGTAACCACAATTTACCCCACACGGACATCCACATCCGGACACCGTACTGTAACCACTACTTACCCGACACGGACATCCACACCCCGGCCACCATACTGTAACCACAACTTACCCCACACGAACATCCACACCCGGACACCGTACTGTAACCACTACTTACCCCACACGGACATCCACACCCCGGCCACCATACTGTAACCACAACTTACCCCACACGGACATCCACACCCTGGCCACCATACTGTAACCACAACTTACCCCACACGGACATCCACACCCGGACACCGAACTGTAACCACTACTTACCCCACACGGACATCCAAACCCTGGCCACCATACTGTAACCACAACTTACCCCACACGGACATCCACACCCGGCCACCATACTGTAACCACAACTTACCCCACACGGACATCCACACCCGGCCACTGTACTGTAACCACAACTTACCCCACACGGACATCCACACCCCGGTCACCATAATGTAACCACAACTTACATCAGTGAATACACGGACATCCAAACCCCGGCCACCATACCGTAACGACAACTTACATCAGTGATTACACGGACATCCAAACCCCGGCCACCATACTGTAACCACGACTTACCCCACACGGACATCCACACCCCGGCCACCATACAGTAAACACAACTTACATCAGTGAATACACGGATATCCACACCCCGGCCACCATACAGTAACCACAAAACCAGTGAATACACGGCCATCCACACCCCAGCCACCATACTGTAACCACAACATACATCAGTGAATACACGGACATCCAAACCCCGGCCACCATACTGTAACCACAACTTACATCAGTGAATACACGGACATCCACACCCGGCCACCATACTGTAACCACAACTTACCCCAGTGAATACACGGATATCGACACCCCAACCACCATACTGTAACCACAACTTGCCCCTGGCCAGTGAATACACGGACATCCACACCCCGACCACCATACTGTAACCACAACTTGCCCCTGGCCAGTGAATACACGGACATCCACACCCCGGCTACCATACTGTAACCTTCAACTTACCCCAGTGAATACACGGATCTCCAAACCAAGACCACTATACTTTAACCACAACTTGCCCTTGCCAGTGAATACACGGACATCCAAACCCCGGCTACCATACTGTAGCCACAACTTACCCCAGTGAATACACGGACATCCAACCCCGGCCACCATACTGTAGCCATAACGTACCCCAGTGAACACACGGACATCCACACCCCGGCTAACATACTGTCACCACAGCTTACCCCAGTGAATACACGGACATCCACACCCCGGCAACCATACTGTAGTCACAACTTACCCCAGTGAATACACGGACATCCACACCCCGGCTACCATACTGTAACCACAACTTACCCCAGTGAATACACGGACATCTACACCCCGGCCACCATAAAGTAACCACAACTTACCCCGCACGGACATCCACAGCCCGGCCACCATACTGTAACCACAACTTACCCCAAACGGATATCCACACCCGGCCACCATACAGTAACCACAACATACCCCACATCCACACCCGGATACCAAACTGTAACCACAACTTACCACAGTGAATACACGGACATCCAAACCCCGGCCACCATACTGTAACCACAACTTACATCAGTGAATACACGGACATCCACACCCGGCTACCATACTGTAACCACAAATTACCCCTCACGGACATCCACACCCGGCCAACATACTGTAACCACAACTTTCCCCACACGGACATCCACACCCCGGTCACCATAATGTAACCACAACTTACATCAGTGAATACACGGACATCCAAACCCCGGCCACCATACCGTAACGACAACTTACATCAGTGAATACACGGACATCCAAACCCCGGCCAACATACTGTAACCACGACTTACCCCACACGGACATCCACACCCCGGCCACCATACAGTATACACAACTTACATCAGTGAATACACGGATATCCACACCCCGGCCACCATACAGTAACCACAAAACCAGTGAATACACGGACATCCACACCCCAGCCACCATACTGTAACCACAACATACATCAGTGAATACACGGACATCCAAACTCCGGCCACCATACTGTAACCACAACTTACATCAGTGAATACACGGACATCCACACCCGGCCACCATACTGTAACCACAACTTACCCCAGTGAATACACGGATATCGACACCCCGACCACCATACTGTAACCACAACTTGCCCCTGGCCAGTGAATACACGAACATCCACACCCCGGCCACCATACTGTAACCACAATTTGCCCCTTGCCAGTGAATACACGGACATCCACTCCCCGACCACCATACTGTAACCACAACTTGCCCCTGGCCAGTGAATACACGGACATCCACACCCCGGCTACCATACTGTAACCTTCAACTTACCCCAGTGAATACACGGACATCCAAACCCCGGCTACCATACTGTAGCCACAACTTACCCCAGTGAATACACGGACATCCAACCCCGGCCACCATACTGTAGCCATAACGTACCCCAGTGAACACACGGACATCCACACCCCGGCTAACATACTGTCACCACAGCTTACCCCAGTGAATACACGGACATCCACACCCCGGCAACCATACTGTAGTCACAACTTACCCCAGTGAATACACGGACATCCACACCCCGGCTACCATACTGTAACCACAACTTACCCCAGTGAATACACGGACATCTACACCCCGGCCACCATAAAGTAACCACAACTTACCCCGCACGGACATCCACAGCCCGGCCACCATACTGTAACCACAACTTACCCCAAACGGATATCCACACCCGGCCACCATACAGTAACCACAACATACCCCACATCCACACCCGGATACCAAACTGTAACCACAACTTACCACAGTGAATACACGGACATCCAAACCCCGGCCACCATACTGTAACCACAACTTACATCAGTGAATACACGGACATCCACACCCGGCTACCATACTGTAACCACAAATTACCCCTCACGGACATCCACACCCGGCCAACATACTGTAACCACAACTTTCCCCACACGGACATCCACACCCCGGTCACCATAATGTAACCACAACTTACATCAGTGAATACACGGACATCCAAACCCCGGCCACCATACCGTAACGACAACTTACATCAGTGAATACACGGACATCCAAACCCCGGCCAACATACTGTAACCACGACTTACCCCACACGGACATCCACACCCCGGCCACCATACAGTATACACAACTTACATCAGTGAATACACGGATATCCACACCCCGGCCACCATACAGTAACCACAAAACCAGTGAATACACGGACATCCACACCCCAGCCACCATACTGTAACCACAACATACATCAGTGAATACACGGACATCCAAACTCCGGCCACCATACTGTAACCACAACTTACATCAGTGAATACACGGACATCCACACCCGGCCACCATACTGTAACCACAACTTACCCCAGTGAATACACGGATATCGACACCCCGACCACCATACTGTAACCACAACTTGCCCCTGGCCAGTGAATACACGAACATCCACACCCCGGCCACCATACTGTAACCACAATTTGCCCCTTGCCAGTGAATACACGGACATCCACACCCCGACCACCATACTGTAACCACAACTTGCCCCTGGCCAGTGAATACACGGACATCCACACCCCGGCTACCATACTGTAACCTTCAACTTACCCCAGTGAATACACGGACATCCAAACCCCGGCTACCATACTGTAGCCACAACTTACCCCAGTGAATACACGGACATCCAACCCCGGCCACCATACTGTAGCCATAACGTACCCCAGTGAACACACGGACATCGACACCCCGGCTAACATACTGTCACCACAGCTTACCCCAGTGAATACACGGACATCCACACCCCGGCAACCATACTGTAGTCACAACTTACCCCAGTGAATACACGGACATCCACACCCCGGCTACCATACTGTAACCACAACTTACCCCAGTGAATACACGGACATCTACACCCCGGCCACCATAAAGTAACCACAACTTACCCCGCACGGACATCCACAGCCCGGCCACCATACTGTAACCACAACTTACCCCAAACGGATATCCACACCCGGCCACCATACAGTAACCACAACATACCCCACATCCACACCCGGATACCAAACTGTAACCACAACTTACCTCAGTGAATACACGGACATCCAAACCCCGGCCACCATACTGTAACCACAACTTACATCAGTGAATACACGGACATCCACACCCGGCTACCATACTGTAACCACAAATTACCCCTCACGGACATCCACACCCGGCCACCATACTGTAACCACAACTTTCCCCACACGGACATCCACAACCCGGCCACCATTCTGAAACCACAACTTACCCCACACGGTCATCCACACCCGGCCACCATACTGTAACCACAACTTTCCGCACACGGACATCCACAACCCGACAACCGTAATGCAACCACAACTTACCCCACACGGACATCCACACCCGGCAACCATACTGTATCCACAACTTACCCCACACGGACATCCACACCCCGGCCACCATACTGTAACCACAACTTACCCCCAGTGAATACACGGACATACACACCCGGCCACCATACTGTAACCACAACTTGCCCCTGGCCAGTGAATACACGAACATCCACACCCGGCCAGCATACTGTAACCACAACTTGCCCCTGGCCAGTGAATACACGGACATCCACACCCCGGCCACTATACTGTAACCACAACTTCCCATGGCCAGTGAATACACGGACATCCACACCCCGGCTACCATACTGTAACCACAACTTACCCCAGTGAATACACGGACATCCAAACCCCGGCCACCATACTGTAACCACAACTTGCCCTTGGCCAGTGAATGCACGGACATCCAAACCCCGGTTACCATACTGTAGCCACAACTTACCCCAGTGAATACACGGACATCCAACCCCGGCCACCATACTGTAGCCACAAAGTACCCCGTTGAATACACGAACATCCACGCCCCGGCCACCATACTGTAACCACTACTTACCCCAGTGAATACACGGACATCCACACACCGGCCACCATACTGTAACCACAACTTACCCCAGTGAATATACGGACATCCACACACCGGCCACCATACTGTAACCACAACTTACCTCAGTGAATACAGGGACATCCACACCCCGGCCACCATACTGTAACCACATCTTACCCCAGTGAATACACGGACATCCACACCCCGGCCACCATACTGTAACCACAACTTACGCTAGTGAATACACGGACATCCAAACCCCGGCCACCATACTGTGACCACAACTTACCCCAGTGAATACACGAACATCGACAGCCCGGCCACCATACTGTAGCCACAACTTACCCCAGTGAATACACGGACGTCCACACCCAGGCCACCATAATGTAACCACAACTTACCCCAGTGAATACGCGGACATCCACACCCCGGCCACCATACTGTAACCACAACTTACCCCAGTGAATACACGGACATCCACACCCCGGCCACCATACTGTAACCATAACTTACCCCAGTGAATACACGGACATCCACACCCCGGCCACCATACTGTAACCACAACTTACCCCAGTGAATACACGGACATCGAAACCCCGGCCACCATACTGTAACCACAACTTACCCCAGTGAATACACGGACATCCAAACCCCGGCCACCATACTGTAGCCACAACGTACCCCGTTGAATACACGAACATCCACATCCCGGCCACCATACTGTAACCACTACTTACCCCAGTGAATACACAGACATCCACACCCGGCCACCATACTGTAGCCACAACTTACCCCAGTGAATACACGGACATCCACACCCCGGCCACCATACTGTAGGTACTGGTCGTGTCCTCGAACCCCGAATCCCTGGTAGAAACAGACGATGGCATGTATGAATATTCATTTGATGCGTGTCGTAGGAAAATCGGGCTTAATGCATGTGCGTAAGGTGTCAACCCGCTTTTAAGGTATTTTCTGTTTCAGGGAAGTCTCTTCTAAATGTAAATCCACTGTAGACGGAAACTGTCGTCCCGGACTACCCTGTGCGGACTGCACAGGCTATTCTGGGACGACACTTTACGCACATGCATTTACCCCGATTTTCCCACGATACGTTTCATTAAATTTTGTTTTCTACTATCGACAAAAATGTCAACGTGGAAATATGTATATGTGACGAGACGACTAATTCACTTAGTATTCATTATAATACTATACATAATTAAGTGCATTAATCAAAGCAGCTAACTATTGGCAGATCATCTTGCATGCGCTGTTTTCAACGAGTTCTCTCTTTTAAAACCAAGTGCTTTGAAAGTGTTAAGACGTTTATAGAAAATGAGAGACAACTCTGGATTGCGAGATCGTCATCTCACATTTATTTCATTTGTCTCCCCTGAATCGGATCAACTATTCTACACCGTTTTTAGACTGCTGGAAGCCAACGGTCTTGAGGGAGGTTAATTTCATTAACCTGTATCGCGGGAACTACTTATTTGCAGACAACGAGTCAGTAAATCGAAACGAGATAGGGTCCTACTTCAAAAAGTTCACGCCTGTTTTCTTTTATTTTAATCATGCAATATAATGCATGCCGTGTGTAGTACTGCAATGTTGTCATTGTATTGTATGGAAAATCGAGAGCGTTCTTTCTTCACGATTATACTCTATAACGTACTGCACAGACGTACGCTCGTACGGACGATGGAATCGTACTCACTGGGCCACTGTGAGCAGCATGTCGAATGTGGGCACACTGGACAGACTCGCCGAAACACCCAGAATCACCAAAGCAACTATCACCAACCACAGAGCACTGAAATACCAAGAATAGATAAATATATAATAGGCATTGCTCTTTATGTTATGGCTATAATTAAGTTATCATGAACAATGTGGAAAATGTCCGGTAAAGTTTATACGATGTGTATTCGTATATAAGCAAAAGAAATCCTCCCCAAAGTGTGTAACAATGTAAAGGATCTACGACTTACAGGCGACCGTTAGTCACAATGTCGCTGTCAAAAAGATTTGAAGATACTTTAAATGAAGAAATTGAGAGTAAAAGGCTAAAACTCCACTCAGAAAATACTTTAAATTCTAAAGAAAATATTGGGTCAGTAAAACAAATTAGTTTAAATGTTGTTTTATCATCTTACTGACTTTAAAATCTTGCTAAAAGGTTGTCGGCGTGATATAAACGATACAGGGTGAATTGCTGCCCCGTATGGGAAAATACGCAAGCGTCTCGCCCAAAATGAATCTCCTGACTGCCCCGTATTTTCCCATACGGGGTAGCAATTCACCCTGTATCTTAAAGTATTACTGACAATCATGTATTTAAAATGTGGACCTGGGCCGGTATTTACAAAGCTTCTAAGAAAAATCTCACCTTAAGTTGTACTCAAGTGGAAATTTCGAATCAAATTAACTGAAATCGTAAATTTGCCAAAAATTAACGTTTGAAGATATGAGGCGTGTCGTGGAAAACTCGGACTAAATGCATGTGCGTAAAGTGTCGTCCCGGATTAGCCTGTGCAGTCCGCACAGGTTATTCCAGGACGACACTTTCCGCCTACAGTGGATTTATGTTTAGAAGAGACAGAATATATCATAAAAGCGGAAAGTATCGTCCTGTATTAGCTTGTGAGGACTGCACTGGCTAATCCAGAACGACACTTCACGCAGATCTATGCATAGGCCCGCGTTTCCCACGACACGCCTCATATGTACCTAAACTATGTGTAGTACTAAGAAATCCACCAAAATGTGTACCTAAACTCTGGTCCAATCCCAAGCAACGGCGACGGACCAATCAACAACGAGCCCAGACAAGCGCCTAAGAATCCCAGAATAAGCATCGGTCGTTGGTCGTTCTGAAATAAAACAGATAATATGCATTATTTATAGAGAAGTTTAGTACGGCTTCAGGTTTCTTTCACATAGACACATTAGTTGTACTGACACTGTACTGTGACAAAATTAACAACGAATTGTACTTTACGTCCGACATTACTTACCACTTTATCCGACACCCATCCCCATAGGGGCGAGGAAGCGGCGTACGTGCCCGCCATGACTAGAAACAGCACGCCGATCACTTCTGGCGACAGCTGGAACTGCAGGGAGGACACAGGATATAGATATGATGTAACATTCAGATAATGAATAGAATACGTTTTTATGTTTAAGAAGTAACGGAGTCCAAGAATACAGATTAAGTACTTGTAATCTTTTTTATCATCATCATCATCATCATCATCATCGTCATCATCATCATCATCACCACCACCACCACCACCATCATCATCATGATCATCATAACCATCATCATCATCTTTTTCTTCTTTTTCTTCTTCTTCTTCTTCAACAAAATCACACTATTGAAAACTTAATTAGTAATATCTCGTTCGCAATTTCACGTGGAAATATGTCCCTAGTTCACAGATCATCCAATTGCAACATGTCAGTTACTCACTGGACGCCACCCAACACTCCTTACATGCGAGTTAATAGATTTAATGACCAAAAACAACAGATTTCTCATTGCCTATCAGACCGGAAGTACCTTTCTGAGGAAGGGCTCCAGGGTGGGGTCCAGGATGGACCACATGACGGTACTGCTGACAACGGTGAGAGAGATCAAGACGGCACCGGACTGACACAGGAGACCCTTGTGGAGGCTCCGCCTGCCCGCCGCTTCCGGCAGCACCTGGCACTCTAGAAACAGCGTCATACATAGTGATTGAACTCCGTCTAGAAGGTAATTTTTTTTTTTTTTTTTTTTTTTTTCTGTTTGTTTGTTCGTTCGTTCATGCGTTCGTTCGATCGTTCGTTTGTTTGTCGGTTAGTTTTTTGCCAGGATCCGGATCGGCGTCTAGATTCTGAAATCTTTTAAAAGATTCTTTAGTATTCGGATGTACATGTTTCTTGCCGGAGTCTTGCGCTCTCCCAGGGCTTTCTGGCCCAGTGTTCACGAAACAAGTTGAGCCTGCTTTTCAGGTTCAATAATTGAGCCCGATATTTCAGGATAAGGCTAAAATGTTATGTTCACTAAAATTAGGATCAATTTAATTGTTGGTCAAATATATATGTGTTAAAAACGATTTAAACTCTTATAGCAATGCAGATCTAATATGAAGATGTTAGTTAAAAAAATATAACAAAACGTATGTGATTTTATAAAGAAGAAAAGTTATTCCGAAAATAAAATATGTTTGATTTCCGCTCAGTTGAGCCACAAGATCAAGATCAGCCAAGACTGATCCTGATCATGTAATTGATCCTTTTGAACACGGGGCCTGGTTTTCAAATATAACCGATGCACGTTCCATGCATACGGTAGCACTAATGTTGTTATTTTTTTAATTATGTTTACAATTTTTTTAAACAGTGGGTTCCTTGTCGTTAAAATAACGTGGCAATCTAGATGAAATACATTGTCTAACCCACTCGTACCTTTGGGGCTACTATACAATGTGTGGCATAAATGACATGTTTCTATATTTTTTTTTGTTTTGAAAAAGTTTATTCTCTTACATGTATTTTGTCCTTTCGAAATGAATTGATTAAAACACAACGTGTAAATCTGCGATTAAAAAAATCTTCCATAATAATACATGTATTGACACATATTTACATGTATTGACACATATTTACATGTATTGACACATATTTACATGTATTGACACATATTTACATGTATATTTTATCCAATCATCAGGTGTGCATTGACAAAATAACTCCCCATGGAATAAACTTTGTTTATTTCAACGCTGTGGTGATAAATATAAACAAAGCGAAACTCCAGTTGCGACAGCAGGAGAGAACTCTTATTAGCAGCCCAATTAGTGACCAATTGCCAAAAACAATACACAGGACATCACAAAAACGCATAACAAACACAAAACACACATGAATAAAACTGGGGTCACCGCCTTGGAACGGTCAATGCAAAGTATTTGGGGTTTAAACCGGTTTATGCGCGCACGAACCTCAAAGCAGTTACGGGCAGTGTATTGACGTCATCTTGTTGATTTTGTGACATCATTTTATGTTTTTCGCGATGATTTTTACGTTTTCTTTCGTTTTTATTCTAAATAATGACGGAAAATTATGGGATAAATAGAATACTACTTAAGTGTTGAATAAATATAAGTTTATTTGCTTGGCACGAAAACGTGAACCACTCGCCAAGGCTCGTGGTTCAGTTTTTCTAAGCCTCGCTAAACAAACTTATCTTTATTCAACACTAACCTAGTATTCTTTATATGCATTGGCCTACTGCCTGGAACACATATTTACATGTTTTATGCATTGGCCCACTGCCTGGAACACATATTTACATGTTGTATGCATTGGCCCACTGCCTGGAACACATATTTACATGTTTTATGCATTGGCCCACTGCCTGGAACACATATTTACATGTATATTATGCATTGGCCTACTGCCTGGAACACATATTTACATGTATATTATGCATTGGCCTACTGCCTGGAACACATATTTACATGTATAATATGCTGTGGCCCACTGCCTGGAACACATATTTACATGTATCATGCATTGGCCCACTGCCTGGAACACATATTTACATGTATATTATGCATTGGCCCACTGCCTGGAACACATATTTACATGTATATTATGCATTGGCCCACTGCCTGGAACACATATTTACATGTATTATGCATTGGCCCACTGCCTGGAACACATATTTACATGTGTTATGCATTGGCCCACTGCTTGGAACACATATTTACATGTATTATGCATTGGCCCACTGCCTGGAACACATATTTACATGTATTATGCATTGGCCCACTGCCTAGAACACATATTTACATGTATATTGTGCATTGGCCCACTGCCTGGAATACATATTTACATGTATATTATGCATTGGCCCACAGCCTGGAACACATATTTACATGTATATTATGCATTGGCCCACTGCCTGGAAATGAAATACGTCGGTATCTTTGTTTTGATTGGTATCTCATATGACATACGTAGCGCTGGGCCCGTATTCACAAAGATCCTTAGGTGAAACTTACGTTAATTTCTTAAAATCATAATATTCTCAAATCTGTAGCTGTTTCATGTATAGTTATGTTTACATTAAAATGTTTTAAACTAGTGAATATTGCTTAAATGTTGAGTATAGTGCCATTTTTGTAAACAGAAATCATCGAATTTCACATAGAAAATTTGATCTGAAATGTTCACTTAAGTACAAAGTAAGTTAAGATTTCCCTTAGGAGCTTTGTGAATACTGGCCCTGATCTACAAACTATAAACCTATAAAACTACATGGCGTAGAACCACATTTTTCACAAATCATATTTTTCACATCTGTGAAAAATAGGATCTCATTCTTCACATACGTTAAAATTAAGATCTTATTCTTCACACATCACATTCTTAGTTTTCTCATTTTCTGTGAAGTTTATGATCGCATTCAGTTTTCGATATACAATTAATCATAGTCTTCTGTGATCCTCGCGCACACCCCGTTTCGGGCCAATCACATTATTTACACTTAAAATTGTGACATACGTGATCCTATTCTTCACAGGTGTGTGAAAAATATGATTTGTGAAAAATATAATCCTACACATGGTTACCTTTCGCCGAATATGACACCGCATACGCCACCAGAGGGATGGACAGCATGCCTAGGCCGCCAATAGAGACGAACGGCAGAATGAACCCGCCCACCTGGAAACGTAAGTAAGGAAGTTTATTGTTTATAACATGTTTCATGTAAACGCCACGCAAGATGTTTTACAAAAATAAAAATCCATTTAAATGCATATCAAAGGTCCGAAACGGCACAGCTGAATTGTGCAACAAACACGTATTCAGCCAGAAATGCACTTAAAGAAAAACATGAACATAAAACGTCACTCTGAGATATTTTTTTAATTTACAGCTAAAGCTGACAGCTATTAACTTGCTGTTTATTTGCTTTTATTCAATGTAATTCGCAAGGTTTATCAACATAACACCTCTTGTATTGTCAGGCCAAATATAATACGCAATTTACAAAATATAAATGGCCTTTAATGGACACACATTGTCAAATAGAAGTTTCCCGATAAAATACGTTGGTCATAGACGCAACAATTGGGTCAAAATTCCACGATGAAAATGTAGATAATGGGCACAAATTATTACACAATTACTAGTATGTTAACGTACCGGTAACTAATGGCTTTTAAGTATCTAATTGATACACATGATCAGAAAAAAAGTAATGAACACAAATTATCAGAAATGCATTCCCAATCGAAGAAGTACTTAATTGACACAAATTAAAATTGTAAGGGTAAATAAACTTGCTAGGCAAAGGCTAAGATAACGAAAGAAGTATGAAACGTCCAAGTAATGTCGATATTTTCTGTCTTTACTATGTCCAGTACTAAATGATATTAATCGACACCGTAAAATCCACGCCATATATGCAGGTTGGCTATTCGTCATCACCGTGGTTATTTGGGATACACATATAGTGCTTAATTAAGAATACGAGGAATGCCTACCCCGTATAAAACTCCGCCCAATGCTGGTCCAGATACCAGACCCAGCCCCACGAAAATTTCACCGAAACCCTGAAACACAACGGTTATACGTGTACTATCAGTAGCAGAAACAATATAGTAACAACAAAATCAACATCATCCACATTAGCACCACTGTCAAGATCATCGTTATCATTGATATCATGATCATCATCAACATGATGATGATGATGATAATCATCATCATAATCGTGATCATCATCATCATCATCAACAACAACAACATCATCATCATGATAATAATGATCATGATCATCATCATCATCAGCATAAAAATTATCATCATCAACATTATCATCATCATCATCATAACCATCATCATCATAACCATCATCATCATCATTATCATTATGGAAGTTGTTCGCCGGAGCATCATGAAAACCACCTTATTTAAAACACCTCACACGTGATCTGAGCTGAAATATCAATATGAAATATAAATTGGCACGCGTCAGAACTAATTATAACAATAAATTCTCAAGTGTTGTCTTCAGTTTGGTAAAAAAAACAAAAACGTAATGTACGTACAAACACGGTGGAGACGTTATCCGGAAACGTTCGCACAGCCAACGTAAACGACGCCGTTGACGCGCAGGCCGTGCCGACGGACTTGAACACTTGGAGACAGAACGCCAACGCTACGAAGGCTCCGTTACCGTTGTCGGTGGGGACGTACATCAGAGCGCTAACGTGAAACACATAGGAGCTTTTTGAAACTGAAATAACTGTTGTTTTGATTTTCTAGACGATAAAGAAACTTCGAATATAACTTATGTAAGAGAGCACAAATCGTAAACGTAATATAATATAGGACCTTGTAAGAAGCAATCAATGTAAAATAGTTGCTTTACAATAGAGAATTAAGACCGAAAAGGTCTACTGAACAATTTATGAAAATTTACAATATAAGCAGCCAACAACATTCAGTTGACCTTTCGTTCTCTATAATATACGATTATGAACTCAATTTGCAATAAAATTGCACATACAAGGACTATTCTTACATGACACGCGCAGAGTTGTCTATAGACAAAAACAAAACTTTTCGTTGTTAAATATCCGATAAACAACGCGGTAAAAAGTTATAAAACTGCAAAATATAGTTTGCTTAGATAAAGTTAGATTATATTAGAATCGAAATTGTTTTCGGATTATCGTTGTTTATCTGTTTAAATGAACAACAGTTTATCGTTCTAATGTGCGGTAATTAAACCACTCCGGCTTACGCCCATGCGATTTAATTCCTACGTATCAGAACTTCAAACGGTTGTTTATTAGCCGATAAACAACGATAAATCGAAGTATTTTTTAAAATGAAAAACGTAAAAACAATTTTATGCTTATTGTCTTCATGCTGACTCATCTGTTACTTCCGATTGTATTTGCATTTTAAATGTACAAGATGCGTAAATGTGCAACAATTAGATGCACTTGTCCTAAGGATTGCATAGATAAATTAGTCGCAATAGAATGCCAGTACTGTTTAAACCTATTACATATTAATTCATACTTTACTTAAACATCATCCGCACAAAAATGCCCAGTTATTTTTTGTTAATAAAACAAACCTGACATCTTCGTCTAATATTAATTTACCTGCGAATAATTTTATTTTTTTGCTGGTGATAGTTCAAATGTGTACGTACCCAAACAGTAATGTACATCCGCTGAACAGGAACATGCCGGCTAGGAACATGAACTTGACACCGGTGTGGGGAACCTGACGGATATGTATGGAACACGTATGAAACTGTTAAAGTCACTACACTGTATTTGGTGTAAATTAACTATGACAAATGCGGGTATGTGTCAGTAACGACACTTTTGCAATGTTGTTTTTATTATCCGCCAAAATCGAAACAGCCCACTCGCCTGAAACATGCAAATAAAAATTCACCGTAGTCCTTTTACACTGAGCGTTTACTAAAAACGTAAGGAAATTGCATACATCAATAAACTGGGTTTTTTTTGGCAGATATAGCGCCTTAAATTATGTTGGTCTATGTTTAATGCAGGGCCTCTATTCACCAACCCAATTTTAGATTTAAGACATAAGAATAAAGAATATTTTTGAAACTGTTCTGTGCTTAGAAGGGTGTTTATTTGAACTTTACTTGGTATTCACCAGCTTTAATGACATCATTTAAAACGAGTTGTTTATGACAGAAGCTAGGTCGGCGCTTAGAAATCTGAACCAGTAGCAGTAAAATTTGATTTTGCAAAGAAAACCCATTATTAAAAAATATCTGCGGAAAATATGCTTCATGTTTTAATATTTTCCAATCCTTTCAGAAGCCAAATAAAATTTTAGTAGCTAATTAGAAAGTTTAGTAGCCAATGGCTATTTTGGCTACTGATAGCGCTAACAAAGCATAAGAAACCAGCATATCTACGAACACACAACTTTTTTTCATCTGTTCTATATTTTTCAGTCTAAGAATATGTTGGCGCAAACGGTCCCACGTATAGCGCCTTTAACCCCGTGCACAATGACAATGCAGCTTTAAAAACACGCTTACCAACTTTCCAATGAAGGGCGAGACCAGGAACTGTACGAATGGAGAGGTGCCGAATATCCATCCTGACAGGGTGTCACTCACACCTTTGCTTAACGCCTGAAGAAAAACAAACATTTTAAATTTAAAATGTCATTGGACTACCTTTGTCACTTTGCGTTATTCGTTATTAAAGCCTCCAAATCCGCAATGAGCAAAACCTATTTTACGTTTGTCACTTTGCGTTATTAGTTATTTAAGGCTGCAAAAATATCATAATTATCATATGTTGCGCTCCCAGTTAGTATACAGTTTTCACCCAATTGACGATCCGCTACAGGATTTATAACCACGCCTACCTAGGATAAAGTCCGTCAAACACCGTTGACGGAAAACGAATGTTTTTACGAGCCATGTCCGTCAAACAATTAAGTCCTAGCTTTCTGAAATGGCTAAACACATAGTCAATCAAATCTCGTCGTAAGGTCAATTGACGATACGCTACAAGATTTATAACCACGCCTACCTGGGATAAAGACCGTCAAACACCGTTGAGAGTAAATGAAAGTTTGTACGAGCCATGTCCGTCAAACAATTAAGTCCTAGCTTTCTGAATGGCTAAACACATTGTCAATCAAATCTCGCGTAAGGGCAATTGGCGGCACTTTTATAAATTACACAGTGTCTTAGTATTCTAATAGCGAAGTATGCATCGCTAACTGAGTTACATATTATTAACTGCATTTGGTTGCAGAAAAGTCGCGTTTCGAAATAGGAAAATACAAATGTTTGTTTTTTTCTCCCAATAAAATGTTATATCACCTGATATGCCCTTAGTTATTGCTTCTGAGAGGTTTGTATTATTAATGTAATTGTTTTATTTTAGTAACAAAAACCACATCAACATAGTAAAATGTCAATAAAAATAATGTACTACTCATTAATTTATTTTTTTTAAATTGAAATGAACTTTAATACAATATAAAACATATAAACAAACAACACGATTTTGTAGATTTATACAGTACTTTCTAAGCGTTCATGATCATGGGCGGTCCCAGGATTTCGGGTTGGGGGGGGGGGTAAACTTTCAGTTATAATCGTGCAGTTATAACACCTGTGGGTCTGCAGAGATCAGCTATAGATCCGTATCAAAGATATATGATAAATGCACATCATCATCATCATCATCATCATCGTCATCATGCACTTTGTTTCACTGAATACATTCATACTTCACTGTAATTATGTTCGGAGGGCATGATGGTTAATCTGTATGTCATGCACCTGTTTTGGCAGTAAATTGCCGCTGTTTGATGTGCCTGTCCACTAAATACGTATTTGAGATTCATTGTTATATATATCAGGAACATCTTTTAACATTAAAAAATAAGTCCTAGCTGACTAAATTCAAACACACACAAATCAAGAATTTTTTAATTATTCATTTACCGAAGTGTAATGGTCTCTCCTTGAAGTGAATAATTCACACGTTCACAGTCATGCTCATCAATTGTCTGGAAATGTGCTATGCATTTTTTTTTTCGAACCGAACTAACGGACAGACAGACGAACATGTTTTTTTAAACAAAATATTGTGAAAGATACTCGTATGACTGCGTTGTGAAATAATAAAGGCAAGTTTTGCCGACGTAGTGTCAATTTCGCTGCCATATGGTGCCGGAAAAAATATAGCCAGGAATTTGTTTTATAAATGTATAAAAACATTATGAAATTGTGAGTGATTGCTAATGGAACACTGAACCAAACTATATATCTAGACAAACAGTTTAAACTGTTACATCTGACATCTTTATATACCGGTAATATATGAATTAAAAAAGAAAACAATACCATGCACAAATAAATTATATACCCAGTGTCTATAGTTCATCGTTTTCGATGAATTTTTTTGGCCCCGGTACTACGGTGTACGTAAAAAATCGCAGGGGGGCGGGCTAGGTCGGGTATGTTTTACCGGGCTTGATGTGTATCTTGTACCAAATTGGGCGAGCGAAAAAATAAATTGGCTTATTTATCCAGTTTTGACCGTTTTATATATGCCCGTATATATATGGTCCAAGAGTTTTAGGGGGGGAGGGTGGGGGGGGGGGGGCGCACCCGGCGCTAGTGATGATTATTGTGTCGTGTACATGGCTTACACATGCGGTCTATTTAGATTTACAAACCGGTCTTAATCGGAAATAATGAATTTATTAACTAAACTTTCGCTGAACTCGGGCGTGTAAGATAAGAAGATAAATTAGCGAGGTGTTTAATTTTCAAAACAAAGACTTTCTCCATAGGCCGAAGTGAAAATGCCAAAACGCTGGATTTGCCATACTGACTTCGGCAGCTAAACAATTCGTTAATTAAGTACATGGTAATTTTTGGTAAATGCACTTCGCCACGTAATCCAACAAAGAAATCTTCTGGGGCCGATATCCATATGGGAGTATGGGAGAGAATCCCGGTGCACTCGCAGTCCTTTTTTTTTTGGGGGGGGGGGCGTAAGGGGAAGGTGGCGAATCCTTTAAATGGGGAATTTTCTGAAATTTTGCAATATCATTAGTATACGTTATATATCATTATTATACATCTACTATGAAATATAAACATACATAAATTGTTATATAATACATTTATTAAATGCATCCAGCTGGGTTTCTTGAAAAAAAAAAAAGTTACATTGTTCACAAAAATTCCTCTATTCTGTCCAATTTTTTTTCGATTTTGGTCAAATTGTTTCTACATAAAAAGTAAAACTTCTGAGGGGAATATTTAGGTTAAAATAGGGAAATGATAAAAACATTTTAATTAGGGGAATAAGGCTGAATTTCGCCCTAGAAAATGGCAGAAAAAAGGCCTGTCTGGGAAAAAAAATCACCACAAACACATACTATTAAATGGCCTGGCATTCTACGCTAACTTTTAAATAACGACTGAATGCAGGATTCAGGAACATAATCAAGAACATTAAGTATGCCGTTAACCCTTCAACATTACGGAAATACGTACTAAGGTTCTATTCAATATTAACATAATTGCGACCACGTAGTTCCAACTGCTTTGTTGTGATTTTGTTTCTGAAGTGTTAAAGACAAATGTTCACAGATTAACGAATGAACAATGTTCATACTTTTAGTCACAGGTTCCAAAAATAAAATATACGTATATAAAGGGTCAAAATAAGACTACGGACATAAAAAACATACTGTTTATACCGTTTCGTTGATGAGCAACCATTAGTTGAAATTGATGACATGATGAAGCGTTTGTAACGCTAAACAATGGAATAATTTGGAATGTTTCTGTTGTTTTCGTTAAAATTGTTGACAATTTTTGACAACACGTGGATCACTTACTTTAAGTAAAACCTGCTCAAAGAAATATAGAAATCAGAATTGCTGAGTGGTTAAGGCATTAGACTTTCGATCCGGAGGTCTCAGGTTCGAATCCCCGTAGGAGCAACGTTTTTTTTCTTTTTAAGTTAACTTTTTTAATACTTGAGCTCTTTAATTCAAAAGTTCCAATATGTCAGGTAAAGACATTTAATGACATACTTTAAGAAAAATACACAAATCTGTGAACAAGTCCCTTTAGACATATCTTGCCATTGATGAAACCAAGACTGGTCCACACTAATTAGTATTACTATTTATCTAATCAATAAGTTCGAAAGTCGGTTATTAAGATGGAGAAAACCATGTATTGTATATCGTTATATGTGATATCAAACCACCGAGCACGTATACTAGTAGCAAAATAACTTGTCTTAATTTAAGATCAATGATTACGAAAAGGTGCACGTAATTTTCTAAGGATGGTTGCTTTTTTATCAACCGCGAGTTCAATATCTCTGACATAGGTTTATCTTCGACCAAAAGTTCAGGATTCGGACTGTGTAAGTTAGGAAAAGCGGTCAAAACTAATTAACTAAGGATAATTATCCGTGATATGCTGACTACGCGAAACCTCTCAATCTGTTGTCAGACATGATTATTTGTAACGGGTACTCAAAACATGACATTAAATGTTTATTCTAACATGACACACGGAGTGTTTTCTACAGACAAAGAACACACTTTACCGATGTTAAACTACCAATAAACAACCCAAATAAGTAACTATTGTGCCATCGCTTATAGTGTGCAATTAAATAGAGGTTTGTGTCGTGGGAAACCTGGGCTTCATGCATGTGCGTAAAGTGTCGTCCCGGATTAGCCTGTGCAGCCCGTAAAGGCCAATCCAGGACTTTCCGCTTGTTTGGTATTTTCTGTTTCGATGTAGTCTCTTATAAACATAAATCCACTGTAGGCGGAAGGTGTCGTCTTGGACTAGCCTGTGCGTGGATTAGCACGTCCTGTGCGTGCGGAATCCAGGACGACACTTTACACATATGCATTAATCCCGTTTCTCCCACGACATGCCTCAATTATGTTTTGAGTTTACACACCAAATCACTTCCATAATAACGAAACAAACACGTCTAAAAATAGTTGAAGAAAACAAGCAACGTAATTTTTGGAGGCTGAACAATAAAACACTAGATTATTAAATTTAATTATTAATTAAATTGACGTTATTGTTTTTCCTCGAACTTTAATTATTAAATACATTGGCTAAACCTCTTTCACTGAAATGAAAACAAATAATGGTTACTTATTTTAATATTGCATCTATTCAATAAATATACTAGGAGTTGTATCCATTTGAAAGTTATATTTATAACACCTAGAGGAAAAGACAGACTATCAAGTTCGCAGTGGCGTAATGAATCTGGTGTCTGCCTTGCGATCGGGATGTCGCGAGTTCCATTCATACTCCGAGTGATCTTTCTCAAAAAACACCAAATGCTAGTACTGGTTCTACCCAGGAAACAGGATATGGATTCAAACGTGTCTCAATAAGCCTCTGACTTTTCGACGCTATTGAGCTTAAATAAATAAAATTAAACTAAAATAAGACAGTTAATCGGCGACGCTACTGACCTCTTCCGGGAAAAATGGAGCCATGATGGAAATGCTGAGAAACATCAGGAGGTCCACAAAACATGTCGTAGAGATGATGATTTTCTGTGACCTTGATAACGCCCATATCGAAAGCCCTTCGGAAGACGCCGACGATGACGTACTCGGGCTTGATCGATCACGTGACTTCTTTTTTGCGACGTCATCGTTTTGTAAATCATTAATATAGGTAGCACCAAGCAACGGCGTTTTCTCGGTGACGTAATTTTTCATTTCTGCTGTTCTGTGTTGTTGGAAGTTGTGCGCATGCGCATTGTCGGCAGTGGTATACGCGACCGCGTCTAACGTTGGAGGTGCGTCCAAGTGGTCAGTCAGAGTCATTATATGCTATGATAACTTGCACTTCAAATACGGTGTATTACGTTCCTCTTTCTGCAGACGAATTGTCTGAAACTGGTTTTGATACAAGATGACGTTGGTACGTTAATTTAATACGTCACTTTTCAAATGGTCATACGTGATAAACTCGTTTTATTTCTATTCTGTAAGTCGATATTGTTCCAAGATGTCTCCGCTTTATATGTATACATTGAAAATGCTAAACTCTTATTGCTTTTCACACGCGAATAGCGTCAATTACGTAATAGTTAATAACGTCAACACTTGTAAATTGTGAGTCAAACACAAATTTAATGTATTAAACACGCACACCTTACCACTCCCACAAACCATTTTCCCGCAATATTGGTCACAACTTAATATATCTCATGAAAATAAACACATGCACACTAAGAAATATTTTAAAGCTGCTTTTAGTATTTCACCGTTTATTCCTAATGTATTCAATGGTATACCACACTAAATGCCTTGTCAGTATTTAAACTCAATGGGAACGTCAGCTAGTATATCTTACACAGAGCTTAGTTTATTTTTACACGTCGAAATGTCTTTTAAACAGCGCTTAAATAGAGACCCTAAACCTATATCTACATATATGTACACATGTCGACGTATTTATGTACACATCCAGTTATATATCACATGACGTTGAAATGCTCCTCGCATGAACTCGATTAATAGTCGATATATAGAAGATCATGCGCTTGCTGTATAAAGCAACGTGTGCTAGCTGTACATTGTACACGCTGGATCTACGCACATTAAGAAAAATATATTAAAGCTGCTTTTAGTATTTCACCGTTTATTCCTTATGTATTGTATTCAATGGTATACCACACAAATGCCATGTCAGTATTTAAACTCAATGGGAACGTCAGCTAGTATATCTTATACGGAGCTTAGTTTATTTTTACACGTCGAAATGTCTTTTAAACAGCGCTTAAATAGAGACCCTAAACCTATATCTACATATATGTACACATGTCGACGTATTTATGTAAACATCCAGTTATATATCACATGACGTTGAAATGCTCCTCGCATGAACTCGATTAATAGTCGATATCATATATGCACGTAGAAAGGTTAGACTAAAAAACATGAATAACAAAAGACGATCATGTGTTTGCTGTATAAAGCAACGTGTGCTATTGTACATTGTACATTGTACACGCTGGATCTAACCGGACTAAGGCATGGCTTATTCGACAAACTTACCGTACTATATATTAACTTAAAGCTAATACTTCCCGAAGCATGTGCATGGGTTAAAGAGGTTTATCTTACATTTCTATATCTGTTCACTGGTGGACTAGTTCACGGAGAAGTATCGTTACATGTTGTTATCTAAATTGTGAACTACGGTTATTGGTATGATATGTTTACACGTCATACTGATACACAATTTATTTAATTCAATCTAACTCAATGGTCAAAGTTTGCAGGTCTGTCGGTAAGGTGGGTAGGTCTTGTGGGTGTTGTTGTTATTGTTTTTATCTGTTGGTTTGTGAGCTGTGTGTGTGGGGGGGGGGGGGGGTGAGGGGTGGGGGGGGAAGGTTATTTGATTGCTGGTTTAGTAGTGTGAAAATGGGGTGATTCATATTGCTGGCTCGTTACTTATTTGGTCAGTAGATCGATCTAAAATCACCTAAAGTTATTCATATAACACATTACATAACAGCATAAAATGTTTTAATTCCGCACAACCCATAAACATAACCATATATCGAATTTGATAGCCAACGCGGAAAACTGACACTAACTACCTAGCGAATATCCATTCAATTCACCAATATTTAGTCACGATTTTAGGCCAAGGACATTTTCATGTTAGTTCACAACACTGGTAAATAGTTTTTATGATAAAGTTTAAAGTCTTCAGGTGACAGGAATGCATATCTGCATGGCGTGATTAAAAGGTCTTCTGTTTGGTACTCATCTCTTTATCGCGCAAAAGTTTACAATCCAGAAGATTTTTCTTCGCATTATCAGTTGATTATACTTTATAAATACAAAATACAGGCCTTTTCAGACCTTTTTGGAAAAAATACCTGGTTTGAAATTGGGAATTTCTCAACGTAAAATTTGCCAAATTGGGACAAAAATGTTCAGATAAATCTTGTTGGCAGTATCAATTTTCATTGATTATTTCAAATAAATTGCAGTATATGTCCAAATGTAGATTTTTTTAAAATGTTTTTTGCTCCTTAAACATTTCTACATGTTATTTTCTTTATGGATTTTATAGTTGTCAAACAAAACTCTGTAGCGGAGGGGAAATTATTTTAAATGGGGAAAAAAACAGCCATATTTTGCATTGGGAATGGGTCAGATGTTCTGACCCGTGAGGCGTATAGACAAAGGCCTGTTAAATATCACAAGTTATACGAGTCTTTGTTTACTTGCTTCCTTTCCATACGAAATATTCAAATTACGCTTGTTATAAGCCACGTTTCCCATATTTATGTAGTTTTTTTTCTAATGCTCTCAACGCTTCACGTTCGGTAGGGCCATACAAATTGTATTATATTTTTAGCGTCCGTATGATTTTTGAAACCTACCAATCAGGCAGGAAAAAAACTAACAAGGAGTCGATAAAAACATTTTTCTTTCACAACTTATTCATGGCAGTAGTACAAGCTTAAGCAAATGTGTACCTGCAAAAACTGTTATATATCATCTTCATATTTGGAACTTAATTTAACTCAGTATTTTAACTGTGTACATTGACTAGTTGCACACTCTTTTTACAAGTATTAGTAAAAACGCCTATAAGTCGTTTTTTTCCATTTTTTCTATATGCTTTTCAACTCGATTTTTAACATCGTAAATTTTTTTTTCGTTCAGGCATCCAAAAACCTACCAGCCCGAAGACGCTTAACATAGTATCAAATTGGTACGGCCTAGTAGTTTGATATCTAATGGAAATCGCTTAAAAAAATTTGAACCAAACTCAGTAGTTGCCTCCCACGCATGACGGCATTAAATTATGACAGATGGCGAATCTCGAACAGTCTTATGTTTATATTAAGGCGTAAAAAAGTTGTTAGTTTCCGCTTATCCGACCCTCCTATTTTTTTCCGCCGACCATAACAGTTTTTCCGGCGTAACTGTCTAAGATCACTTTTGACCTAGATTTCTTGCGATAATTATGCAGCGGGAAAATTGAATGCCAATATAATTGGGCAAATTTCCTTATTTTAGGGAATGCAAACTTCAAACAATGGTTTAACGTATACCAATACTTGTTGCATACTTTGGTGGATTAAAACTTTATATAAATGTTTACATAAGCGGTTAAATTAAAGTTATAAACATATCTTCGACATACACTCTAGAAATGAACATAATTATAAACAATTTTACTCATAGTATATCATGATCAGAATTTTATATTCATTTAAATAATGAAATAACTATATTGTTTAGCCTACATAATCGGCGCGCTCTATAAATAGCAATGACAATGCTACAATTCACGGGTACGACAGTCGGTCACAACGTACAATGTTGCCTGGTGAGCTCGCAGACACAAAATATAAAGTGGTAAATTTCTGGTATTTTTCTTACAAATAAGCAAAACAAATATTAGCAAATGTGATTGAGCTTATATTTCCTATTATTTTATCATTGTGTAAAAATATTATTGTACGCTGTAACCGACTGTCGTCCCCGTGAATTAATTCTAGCAAGTACTCCAGCAGGAGCCACATTCTAAAAATAGCGCGCGGTAAAGCTGTGTTAATACACACGCAGTTAGCGTCTGGAGAATCCTTAACCCGAGAATTGCAATAAATGGGGAATTCATAAACTTACTGCTCATTCATTCCCGCTATTATTTTCTGACAATGTTAATTTGTTAAATTCACATGACAAATTCATACATCAATTATGTTTACGTGAATTATTAGTATTTAGCTTATTCATGTATCACTGGTGAAAATATGCGGCGGAATATGAACGGTTTATTCACGGTACAGATATTAATAATTATTGAGTTTATCTCAAAGTAATTTTGGGGGCCGATACGTTTTCTTAGTGTCCGAAAGATCTAGTGTCCGAGAAGTCTCCTAAATAGGGACCGAAAAATCTGGGGTCCGAGAAGTCTCCTTAGTAGGGAACGAAAAATATTGGGTCCGTGAAGTCACAGCTTGGTCCTCTTGAATTAATATTAAGGGCAAAAAAATGACATCTCAATATTAAGTTCTATGTCGATCGTCTTTTTAAAAGACATTTCTTGTGTTGCCTGACGATCATTAACTTAGGGGCATTGTTACAGAAAGGTGAATTGTGGTGAACCAATTGAAATTATGTTATCTCACTTAATTTGTATTATGTTCTGAATTTAATCCCAAAGTTGCTTTATATGGGGAATTCCGTCCAACCGTTGCATTATGTGAGAAATTCTGTCCACAAATCGCAATATGTGAGGAATTCCGTCACCACGTTGCATTATGTAGCGAATTCCGTCCCTAAGTTGCATTATGTAAGAAATTCCGTCCCCAAGTATGTGAGGAAAGTCTCCAAGTTGCATTATGGGAGGAATTCCGTCCCAAAGTTCAAATATGTGAGGTATTCCCCAAGTTGCATTATGTGAGGTAGCATGTCCCCAAGTTGTATTTCGTAACTAAGTACTTGCATTCCGTTCCCAAGTTCCATTATGTAGGACGTTCCGTCTCCAAGTTACATTGTGTAGGGAATTCTGTCCCGACGTTGCATATTTTATGTAGGGAATTTTGTCCCCAAGTTGCATTATGTTCTGAGTTTTTTTGGTTTACTGCAGATTTATTATTTGTAGACTTCTTTCAATTACATTATGAACAGTAAATGTGGAACAGTATTAGTTTTTTTTAATTATATGCTGCATCCTGACGTTTTTCATTCATTAAATTCTTGCTCCGCTTCTTGCCATTCTTGGTCTCCTCTTCCAAATGTTCCTGTTCTTCCATTTCTTCATTCTCTTCCAAATTTTCATATTCTTGACATTCTTCCACTTCTTCATTCTCTTTCAAATGTTCATATTATTTTATTTCTTCCTTCTCTGCCAAATGTTCCTATTATTGACATTCTTCCACTTCTTCCTTCTCTGCCAAATGTTCATATTCTTGACATTCTTTCAATTCTTCCTTCCCTTCCAAGTGTTCCTATTATTCCATTACTACCTTCCCTTCCAAATGTTCCCATTCTTCAAGTTGACATTCTTCCAATTGTTTTTTCTCTTCCAAATGTTCGTATTCTACCATTTCTTCCTTCCCTTCCAAATGTTCCTGTTACTGACATTCTTGTAATTTTTAAACCAATACTGTTCCATAGTAAGGACTGTATCACTTTACGGCACAGTTTCCGCTTTGAACTGAAAATAATAAAATTATAATTCTATTAAAGTATTATAGACAAACCATTGCTGCCCATGCCTTGTTATGTCGTAAAATAGCTTTATACGTAGTTCACATATTTTCTTGAAATGTATATTTGTTGATAGTGTACATGACATTGGCACGGAAATTCCAAACTCATTTTAATGAAAACAATAAATGTCAGTTAGATGATAAGCACATATGGTTGGATGCAGGATGCATAGAATTTGTAAAATACAGTTTAAATGATATGTTTTGGTATCATTTTAAAGGTATGTATGTAAGCAATAAGAAAAAAAGCCTGTTTGTTTTGCACTACTTGTTTAGTGGTTCCCAGCTTCATAACTTTTAGACCGTGTATTCATGCGCAAAATGGAAGCCTCCATGCCCGTCAAAACCGGTGTGTTTTTTTTCTAAGATAAATATTTTGAGTTACAACGTAAATTTTTTTTTGACATGCTGCTTTTTCAAAATGTTATAGCCCTATCTTTCCAACAATGTATAGTGATATATTGGAAAGTAGCTTGTTCATGGTGAAAATTGAGATCAAACTTGGAATATTTTATATATAACAAAGAAGGAATTTATTTGCGCATGCGTATCCTCTTTAAAAAATACAATCGGCGTTGAAATTAATATTGAGATATCATTTTTACCCTAAACATGATACAAGAGTGTATGTAGGCTAAAAGAAAATAGTTATTTCATTCTAGGAATGAATATAATATTCTGTTCGTGGCATACAATAATAAAATATGTTCATACTTGTGCTCAGTTCTAGAGTGTCGATGATATGTTTATAACTTTATCTTAACCGCTTATGTAAACAATTCTGTAAAGTTTAATCCCCAAAACTATGCAACAATTATTCAGTGTTGTAAGTGGGCATTCCCTAAAATTCTCCCGCGCAATACAATTTGCCCAATAGAATAATGGTATTCAATTTTACCGCTGCATAATCAACTTATCGCGCCAAATTTCTAGTTTCTCATTAGTACACATTTACAAAAATCTAGGTCAAAAGTGATTTTAGACAGCTATTCACCGAACAAAAGTGATATAAGACAGCTACGCCGAAAAAATCCGAATATGTTGGTTTCCTATTAGCGTCAGTACGCATTTATGATGACTTAGCTATAGTTACATGCTATGAAATACAACAGGTAAGTCATGACTTAGTTATAGTTACATGCTATGAAATACAACAGGTAAGTCATGACTTAGTTATTGTTACATGTTATGAAATACAACAGGTAATTCATGACTTAGTTATTGTTACATGTTATGAAATACAACAGGTAAGTCATGAATTAGTTATAGCTACACGCTATGAAATACAAGAGGTAATTCATGACTTAGTTATAGTTACATGCTATGAAATATAACAGGTAAGTCCTGACTTAGTTATAGTTACATGCTATGAAATACAACAGGTAATTCATGACTTAGTTATTGTTACATGTTATGAAATACAACCGGTTAGTCATGAATTTGTTACAGTTACATGCTATGAAATACAACAGGTAAGTAATAACTAAGTTCCAGTTACATGCTATGAAATACAACAAGTAAGACATGACTAAGTTACAGTTACATGCTATGAAATACAGCAGGTAAGTCATAGCTTAGTTATAGTTACATGCTATGACGTAGTTACAGTTACATACTATGAAATACAAGAGGTAATTCGGGACTTAGTAACAGTTACATGCTATGGAATACAAGAGGTTATTCATGACTTAGTTACAGTTACATGCTATGAAATACAACAGGTAATTCATGACGTAGTTATAGTTAAATGCTATGAAATACAACAGGTAAGTCATGACTTAGTTATAGTTACATGCTATGAAATACAACAGGTAAGTCATGAATTAGTTACAGTTACATGCTATGAAATACAACAGGTAAGTCATGACTAAGTTACAGTTATATGCTATGAAATACAAGAGGTAATTCGTGACTTAGTTACAGTTACATACTATGAAATACAAGAGGTAATTCGTGACTTAGTTACAGTTACATGCTATGAAATACAAGAGGTAATTCATGATTTGTTTCTCAGGCAGCGCCGCAACTTTTTTTAATGGCCCGCCACGAATTTGTTATTTTTAATTGAGCAGTCCAGAAATATGTCTATAAAAATAAAACTTTGCTGAAAGTGTTTCTAATCGGCATGTAACCGAACAAAATACAAAATCTACGCATGGAATCTGTGAATTATTAACATTTTGGTAACTTGCTGTCGTCTATTTTCTGTATGCGATAGCTGGTAATGACTCTGGACAAACGTTGATAAATTATAAGATGATTCTATTGTTGCATTCTAGCATCTGAATGGCCATGTACATTCTTTTATATATTATAACAATATTTTATTCATGTTAGTATCATATGTATACTTCTGACGAAACGCAAACAAATAAATATATTGGCATAATGGAAATTTGATAGAAATCGAAACCGAAAGTAATCAGAACCATATATTTTTCGTGGTATAAACAAAAACAACTGTCAAAGGAAAATTATAAATACGAACAAAAAGGGAATGCTTACTGAAAGAAAATCGGAGCAAATAAAATTAATAACCGTCAACAGATCATACATATGATGAGCTAGCTTGAATCCTGATAATAAATAAGGAGATGAAACACATGTAAGTAAGACAAGAAATTTAAAGAATCGTATTTTTATTCTGAAATTTCTGAATATATTAATAATTGTCTATCAAATCAGAACGTAATTCATTAGAGGATAATGTAATTCTTTTCATTTCAATGCTTGAACTACGAAACTGTATTGCTTAAGTGTACAATTAATATATTAGTAGACGTAATATTGTTTACATGTATTTGCGCTTTTCCATATTTCTATACATGTAAGTAAATGAACATACAAGTCATGAAGTACATGTCTGAAGTGTCATTCCCTTAGTTTTAAAGCCTCAAGACACTTAAATAGTTGAGCACTTGTACTTATTATGTGTACCATTTAGCTTATGAATATGTGCACCAGTGTTTCCTCATGATCAGTATACTAATACGGATCCATTCAGTAATTATCCAGTTTTGACATTAATTTTAGCCAACACTGAAAAGTTTGGCATACTTGAAAGTTGTGTATGTGTATTGTTAAATATGTAGTGGAAAACAATCAGCTATTGGATTGTTTTAAATAATTTTTGCAGCTGAAGGAAGAGAATTGCCACAAATCACTCGGAATGCTTCCCTGGAGGTCAAACCTGGTGCTCAGCACAGTACACATGTTTTTCTGACTGTGCCAGTTGGTGAAGATGCAGCCTAAATTACCAGCATATACAGCCTCAAATACCAGCATATACATTGTTGACATGAAGATGAATGGAAAAGAAGATAATAAATAAGAGACTTATTGTTAATGTTGTCCCAGAGCTGAGAACGTTGCAGGGTGGGTGGGTGGATGCATGGGTGAATGTGGGTGGGGTTTTGTCTACCCCCAGGGAACTGTATTTTGAAAAAAAGTTCGTTTAACTGAAATAATAACTTTTAATTATTATATATTTAGTTGAGCTGGTATAAAGGGAGTATTAAACTTAAAACCATAATTTGTGTCCATAATTTGTGTCACATTTGATAATTATTGTTGTGGAATTTCCTAAATATAGCTGTCTATTTTTTTAACGGCTATGATATTTTTACTTCAGTTTTTTCAAAACATTTGTTTCTAGCTTTTATTTCAGTCAAATATATGTCATAGATGAAAAGTAAATCAAAAGATTTTAGTGAAAAACATACCAGTCCAGGAAAACCAAAATCTTTTAGACAGCAAATTATTTTATCTGTTCTGTCAGCTTCAAGTTTATTCTGAGCTACGATAGAAAATTGATAAATATCAGTATTTTAATATTCTTTAACGCCTTATGTTGTCTTATTTTATAATCGTCAATCATTAGTTGCATAAAAGACACCAACACTTTGGATACATTTGCAACTATAATTGAGTTATGATTTCTTTTTACATCCATAGGGGTAAATGAATTTTAATCAAAAATGGAAAAAGGGGTTGTCCTGAACATTTTCAAATAATTTTTGCATGGAAAGCCACCCTCAAAATTTGTAATTAGATCAGTGATGTAATACAGATAATGGAAATAATATCTAAAATTAGGTTTGAAATATTGCCCATTAGAGTTGTACTACCTTAAGATGGCGTGATCGATATGAAGTTTCTACTGTGCGTTAGTTTCAGGTAGAAAGCCCCTAATGGGACTTTTTTCAAATCTTGAATTTTGTATTATCTTTTATCCAAAAATATACTGTGAAACTTGAACCCAAACTAACAACATGTTTTGAAAAAAAACTCGATTTTTTGCTATCACCCCTGATTTAGCTATTTCAACCTAAAATTGTCAAGGGGTACACTTACAAAAATGACTGTAAAATTGTCAAAATGTATTTTCTTTATTCATGAATCGCTGTATGTAATGGACAAAGTATACACAAATAAGAAACAAATTTCACCTAAAATATATATGACCTTACCTTTGGCTTAGCCTCAGGTAAAAAACCCAGATTTTTCATAACAGTAAAAAATTCTAAACACATATTTCCCTAAAAAAAATACTTTTATTTGATAATATGTCAAAATCAGTGGTACCAAAATTAAACATAACCTCATCTGAGAGGAAAAAAAAATTGTGATATTGGTTCACCACAAAAATCTAAAGTTTATAACATTTATAGTGAGGCAACCCTATTTTATAAAAAAAACTTTTAAAAAATATGAAAATGAAGTAAAAAAGCAAATATTTTCCTTCTAGGTTTAAAATGAAAATTTTAAATATGATTTTACCACTATCATTATAAAATGAATTATATTTATACAATGTGAAGGAATTATTGCTTTAATTAGACATTAAAAAAGGGACTATTTAATAACTGAGGTTCACATATTTTTGGTTACCAAATACAGAAGAAAAAGTATAGCATGTTTTATGTATTTCAAAAAATGCACTTGACATTTTAAATGACAGTTGCTAATTGTCAATCAAGGATTGAGTTTATATTTCAGTGGTAAATAATAAAACACGGTTGCATAATCCAATCAATTTACTTCAAATCCTTGGACAAACAGCCTTAGACAAACAGTACGGTGGAGCGATCTATTTGCAACTGGTCAATCACATTTGGTTAACACAAGGTTAAAAAAAATGGAAATCTTTGGAATAACTTCCTCCATAATATTCTTTGAGCTTGTGACTCTTGGTAAGCCCTCACTGTTTTTGAACAAAAAGGTGTTTCTCAGACCATCCTCACCAGTTCGCCTATAAATTACTTTCAGATGGTTCAGGCTTAACCCTGAACCAGCAATGTTTTCAGCGGTAGGTCTTTTCAAATTCCGTTACTTAGTAGAGTTTCAAATGTTATCATGTTTGCTGCTTCTGCAGCATTAAACCGTAGTAAATTCTTTACGGCCGGCAGTGAAAAACTGTTAGACAAAACTTCGGATTCTGCACAAAGTTCAAGAAGTTTACCAAGTGCTTCAACGTCTGCTTCAGCATTGTGTGCATCATAGGTGGTTCCCAGGTTATTACTCATAAGGTCTACTTGTTTCAGGGACTGGCCAGGATATCTCTTCTTGAACACTGGCATAGTGTCAACACATCCTCTAACACATTTCAGAAAGTCATCTGCCATCCCAGTCCTCTGCATGGCTGACATTAGCACTAGATAGTTGAATCTATGCCCATTATGGGCAACCAGGTACACATTTGAAAATGTCGAAAGCCAAGTACACATATTTTTAAAGGCGTGTTTGATGTCAACACTGGGAACAGACATCCCATTTACCAGTGATCCTCTCTGCCTCTGGAGCGATCGGAATCTGAGGCTTGGAGTAGACCGAAAACTGTGCTCCAGACTTTGTATTAAATGCGGTGATCTGTGTTATCTGCGGCATGATAGAGCCACGGACTGAAATGAATGTCACAGTGTAACTTGTTATAATTGTCTAAGTTAGTAATAAAAGCAATACTTGAAACAACATGTTTTAATTTGTTTATCAAGAGAGAAAAAATAACCAAAAATTAAATCTCTATAATCAAGTTTTATGTTACAAATTTTTTATTCTACATCACAAAAAGAGTTAAAAAGGAACAATGTTAAAATTTTGAATGTTTTAAGGTCAAACTCAAAACTTTGTTCTTTCATTTGTTCAACAAATTAACATGTGAATTTGTTTCGTGTCTTTATTCCACGATGTTTATTCTTACTCAAATCAGTAGTTTCAATATCGGAAGCTATAAATGTCGGGTCTCCTCCAACGACACTCACCGGTTGAAAGTTTCCCCGAGTAACCACTTCTGGAAGATGTTCTATGTCGACATCATTGGAATGCCCAATTCCTGCAATCAAATCAAATATACCGGTAACATGAAGTACATAATTGTGAACTTGGTTTTGTATGCGATTCTGTAAATCCATGGGTTCAAATAAAATTTGAACGAAACAGCTTAAAGAGATGAGGAAAATATCCATACCATCCACACATTACTTTAAACTACTGATTACAAGAAAATCCGAAATCAAACAGTTTTGATATACCTGACAAAGTTATGACGTGAGGTTGTGTAGATATATATTACATGTTGGTTAGCAGTAAAATGAAATCTGCTTTCTTAATATGTTGTACCGGGCTGATACGAAATGCCTTTTAAGGATTCCATTGCTCCCTGTCTAGTTGCCCGTTCCTGCTTTAGGACTAGTCTGCGACGCTTTACAGATGGGAGCTGCTGGGACTGCTGCTTTTGAAGACGCCGCTTCTGGAACTGGTCTGCATACTTCACCGTGTGAGTCCCGGGTGAAAGTCCAAGCATCTCATTGGTCTAAATGAGATTAATAATAATACCTTCCAGCAATAAAAACAGACAATTGCAAAGATTTGAAGTATGTAAATTCTCTGAACAAGCTAAATTAATGCAATGCAACTTAGGTCTCCATGTAATTGAAACTAAAAACATGGCTCAATTTTATGCCTCAGCTTGGGCAAAAGTTTATGAAATAAATTGTTTACTAAAGAAAAACAGGTCTGCTTACATGACTACACAATTCATGACCCATGACTACACAATTCATGACCTCATAAATAACTAATCTAAGAATTTTAAAAAAAAATGTATTAATGATAAATTTCAACCAACCTCAATGCCGTCATCTCTGCCGTAAACATAACAGGAACCATCAACTGCTAACACAAAATAAAATAAACGAAAATAAAGTATCAAACATCGAACTGTTGACGGGTAACACAATAGCTAGTTTAATTCTTAAAATGTAAAATGCGATAAGCTTAACAATTATTTTCTCACATAACAATTGGGGTTACCCCATCAAACAAAAATACAACAATGCAATAACTTAAGCAGAAACCAATGAACAATGGAACAGTCAAACTTGTAACAATTTTATAACTATCAATTACCTTTGATACATAATGTCGTCCGTCATTCATGAAAGCTGTTGTGCCATGAACCCGGTAGTCGAGGGACTTTGTATTACCATAATGATGGGACTTTGGGGCTCTAAGACTGACTTTCTTGTTAGCATGTTCACACTGCTGACTAGACCCCAAGCCTGCATATTAACTGGCATTGGCTGACAGTGGATCGAAAATCTTATGCAGTTCAGTTCTCAGGTTTGTGTATCTCAATGCTGTTTTGTATGGCAGGCTTTTACGGATGTACAGTTCACCTGGTGTCCGTTTCATAACACAAAACCTAGCATTACACAAAGAATGGTCCCCAAACTGGTGTGGCACAAGGGCCTTCAAGTTTTCACGCATATGTTCTTTTTCACCTTGGTTTCTGGCAATGCATATTTGAGACACTTTTCCAGATGCAGAATAACAAGCTTGCTTAATTTCACACCTTTTTTATGCTGAAGAGCATACAAGCTTTTGCCAACATTTTTCACAACATGATTGCGATCATACCTTTTTTTCATGAGGATATTGTTGTTATTTCTTAGTCTTGCAATCAGTGTATTGTCCCCGTCACCTTCCAGGTATTCTACTTTCGTCCCTTGTTCGTTCAGCTCAAGCACGCCTTTCTCCCCACTGACGCTCTCCATCATCCTGGCACTTCCAGTATTATTACGAACACACATGTGGGGTCTAACTTGTTCTCCAGGTCGGTTTCGCCGCCACCAGTTGCAAGTCCCACAAGTCATATGGCTGACTATTGACTTGACAACCATTTTTCCGTACCTGGCCTTGCTGATGAGGATAGTGTGTGCTGTCAAAATAAATATCAAATATTCAAGTTCCATCCGTTTTAAGAATAAATGTTTTAAAAATAACTGCATGAAAATACACGTAATAAGGCAGTAATGTTAATTAAAATAGTATGTTACATTGTATGCAAACATGGAAACAGATTGTGAAGTGTTAACAATTTAAAACTTATTACAAAATATAAACACATTTATAGCGCACTTACTTGTTAAGCTATCGAACCCCCTTTTTTGCCAAGCAGTATCAATGGAGCATGACGTGCCAGTGCGGGTCCTGCAAGGAAACCTCTTGTCCAGACGCGTTCGACTACTGGATTTGAACACGCCTATCAGCTGATTTACATGAACGTTGGACTAGTTTGGGAAGTGTTTTGTTTGCCGGAGTCCTATGCAAATACAGTGGAATACAAATGTATAACAACAAGGGCTAATGGCATTAGGTCTCTCAACTGAGTTAAATGAACTATAATGGCTTGTAAAAGATTTATAGCGTATTCAGAGGTGTTTGATGTAATACAATGACAATATACATCAACAATGGACAACTGAAAGGAATATTTATTAGCAAATCAAAACAATTTGAAGGAATTTGGCAAATAGTAGAAACATTTCTGTGAATTTATTTAAAAATCCAGCAAGTGGTTTCTAACAAGATTTTGTTAAAGTTTTCAATATAAGGACAATTTACATCAACAATGAACCACTGACAGCAATGTTTGGGTAAAATATAATAAGCAGTTTCAGATTTTATGATGGAAGCAAATTGTTCACAACAGCCGCCGGACAGTGACTGACCACAAAAGCTCACCCCTGAGCACTTTATACTCAGGTGAACTAACATATATTATATCTCATAATTTTGCAATAGTATGGTATTTGTATCAAAAAAGAATTAGTACATTTTTTATAACAAAATACGTCAGAACCAAACATTTTGAAGTAAATCTCTATCACAAATACACTACCCTTGGGTGCATCCAGTGGATGATGCAGGATTTACAGTGCTGCAGACATTGGAAGACGCTGATTGAGACTCTTCATCGGATTCCACATCTGTCCAGCCGTCCGACTCGCTACCAGCAGAGTCCATTTGCAGTCGAAGTCTTTTAAATGAAAAAACTTCATTTAAACTTCATTTGAACATTTTCAGCATTTCAAACAAAATTTATGTACAAAATGAAATAAACACAATCCGACCTGCAATAAAAATCTATGGTTAGGTTACTGCAAACAAACATATTGTTAAGGATGGCCTAACGATTCAATATATATGTTACATAACCTTCAAAACCTACAAAAAGGCTACAGTACTCTCTCCTTAAACACAACTTTTCTTAGTCAAGGCGTTAGATGGACAATAAGGTTAGCACAAACCCTATGCATGGTTTCACCAACAATGGAGAGGACGTTCCACAGCCTAGTCGCCACACGGCTGCACAGAATATTACTCACCTTGAGTTAATGTAAGGCCAAATAACTAACCTTTGCCCTGTGATATCAAGAAATTCCATAGTGAACAAGTCCACAGGATTTATGTGTGGAACATAAATTATGATGATCATACCACTATTCACCTATAGAATTTAATACAATATGAAATGAACACTTACTTTAAAGAAGGGGATGCATCTGGAAGTATACTTACTCCAAGGTCATCAACTAATGGCGAAATACGGGCGAACGTTAGCGTGTGATTCAAAAAGGAATACTATACAGTTGATGGAATGTGTTTAATGGATATTCAGATCACATAACGCATAAATGTGTGGCATCATCTGTAAACCAAACGTGACAACACAAACCAGTTTTCAATGGACCGATATTATTAAATCTATATAGGAATGTGTTGTTTTGTGTAAAAGATAGAAGTAAAGAAACCATGCATCGATGATGTCTAAAAGTATTTTGGACGCCAACACTGATAATCGGATACAGGTTTGGATACAAAATACGAATTTAAAGATATGTTCTGACCAGTTGTGGCGATTTCGAAAGCACATCGCGTTTCTGGTTAACACGATTCACGTGAAAAGTTGAAATAAAAAAGGTTAGCTTTGTGGATACAAAAAGGAAATGCAAATGCTTGTAGTTGGATATAAATTATAAAATGCCGTGGATCGACTTGAGCACTTTTGATCTAAAATTTGCATAGTCGTTTAATTTTGTTTTGTTTTGAAAAAAAACAAACGCTGTTCTATTTTTAGCTCCGCGGAGGGTGATATGAAAAAATATTACCATGTGATATAACATTTGGTCTATGGACAAAATACACAGAGTGGTCACGTGAGGTGTTATAAAAGTCCACAGCATATTTAAAAAAGTCCATATCATATAAAGAAATATCCACATCATATAAAGAAGTATCCACATCATATAAAGACGTATCCACATCGTATAAAGAAGAAAACACAGCATATAAAGAAGTATCCACATCATATAAAGAAGTATCCATAGCATATAAAGAAATGTCCACATCATATAAAGATGTATCCACCTCACATAAAGAAGAATCCACATCATACAAAGAAATGTCCACAGCATATAAAGAAGTATCTACATCATATACAGAAGTATCTACAGCACATAAAGAAATATGCACATCATATGAAGAAGTGTCCTCATCATATAAAGATGTATCCACAGCATATAAAGAAATACACACATCATATAAAGAAATTTATACATGATATAAAGAAATATCAACAGCATATAAAAAAAATGTCCACATCATATAAAAAAAATCCACAGCATATACAGAAATATCCACATCATGTACAGAAATGTCCACAGCATATATACAAGTATCCACGTCATATAAAGACCAAACCAAAGCATATAAAGAAGAATCCACATGATATAAAGAAATATCCGCATGATAAGAAGAAATATCCACACCATATAAAGAAGTATCGAAAGCATATAAAGAAATGTCCACATCATATAAAAGAAATTCCACATCATATAAAGAAATATCCACATCATATAAAGAAGTATCCACATCATATAAAGACGTACCCACATCATATACAGAACACAGATTTTAAAGAAGTATCCACATCAAATAAAGAAGTATCCACAGCATATAAAGAAATGTCCACATCATATAAAGATGTATCCACCACACATAAAGAAGTATCCACATCATACAAAGAAATGTCCACAGCATATAAAGAAATGTCCACAGCATATAAAGAAATGTCCACAGCATATACAGAAGTATCTACAGCATATAAAGAAATATGCACATCATATAAAGAAGTGCCCACATCATATAAAGATGTATCCACAGCATATAAAGAAATAAACACATCGTATAAAGAAATTTGTACATCATATAAAGAAATGTCAACGGCATATAAAGAAATGTCAACATCATATAAAGAAAAATCCACAGCATATACAGAAATGTCCACATCATGTAAAGAAATGTCCAAATCATATAAACGCATAGATCTATCCACATCATATGAAGAAATATCCACATCACATAAAACGTATTCACATTATATTATGAAATATTTACATCATATAAAGAAATGTCCAACTCATATAAAGAAATATCCTCATCATATAAAGAAATATCCAAATCATATAAAAATATCCACATCATATAAACACATAAACCACATCACATAAAGAAATATCCACATCATTTAGAGTTGTATCCACATCATATAAAGAAAATTCCACAGCATATACAGAAATGTCCAGATCATGTAAAGAAATGTCCACATCATATAAACGCATAGATGTATCCACTATAAAAAAGTATCCACATTATATAATTAAATATCAACAGCATATAAAGAAATGTCCAAATCATATAAAGAAATATCCACATCGTATAAAGAAATATCCTAATCATATAATGAAATATACACATCACATAAAGAAATATCCAAATCATATAATGAAATATACACATCACATAAAGAAATATCCTAATCATATAATGAAATATACACATCACATAAAGAAATATCCAAATCATACAAAGAAGTATCCAAATCATATAAACACATAACCATTAACACTTCACATAAAGAAAATCCACATCATATTAAGTTGTATCCACATCATATAAAGAAATATCCACCGCATAAAAAAATGTCATATAAAGTTGTATCCACATAATATTATTTAAAACATATATATATAATAAAAATATAAGACATAAGACGTGCCGGCGTTCCATAGATTAGCGTTACAAACGCTTTATAATTTTATCAATTTCAACTGATGATTACTCATTCACGATACGGTTTTTAAAGGATATTTCTATCTCCGTAGTGTTATTTCGTTTCTTTATATACACTATTCTTTTATTTTGGGAATCTGTGACAAAAATGTAAATTGTCAAATCGTCAATCTGTGAACAGGTCCCAAACGTTGTTAAATCGTGGTTAAATCGTCAGCCTCGTGTTCGATTCACTTTCTCAACGGAGACAACTCCTACAGAATGCGATTACAGAAATGTGACAAGGCCACAGGGGTCTATTGCAGCACCTTTTTGTACAAAGAAAAAAAAAGAAAAACCGAGCTTAATGCATGTGCGTAAAGTGTCGTCCCGGGTCAGCCTTCCGCTTTCCGCTTTTATGGTATATTCTGTTTCAAGGTAGTCTCTTCTAAACATAAATCCACTGTAGGCGGAAAGTGTCGTCCCGGATTAGCCTGTGCAGACTGCACAGACTGATCCATGACGACACTTTACGCACACGCATTAGGCCCTGCTTTCCCACGACACGTCTATGCTCAAATCGGATTTGGAGGCTTTTAATTGATCTATGTGTGGAATTTCATCCTGACTTGAAATATGTGAAGAATTCCTACCTAACGTACCGATATTTGGGGACTTTCTCCTGCAACTTTATTAGGTGGTGTGCTATAAATTCTATAGTAAACGGGATTCTGTGTGTCCTTAAATATTTTTTGAGATTGTTTAAGTTTTTGACATGTTCATTGTCACGAAGCATTAGGACGTCACTATGTGTCGATAATTTTGGCTTCATTAAGTTGTTTGACAGTTATTCAAGAAATTCCAAATCCTAGCAAAAATACCACTAGTTTACAACACGTAATAAAGAAAGATAACTCAATGGTGCAAATGTAATGCCTTTATTAAAGTTACTTCCCTTCTATCGACTAACGAAATTATGGCGTCTACGTGTACGTATTTCGTGCTTTAAATTTGTAGCACTGCAGGTGCGTACAGTATAAATCGTAACGCTAACGTGAAAATGGAAATGTTTACAAACTTCAAATATACATTAAAAACAGAGACCTAAAGAGAGTTATGCGTGCTATATTCACTATCCGACTAATTGTATTACAGTATTCTTTTACAAATGCAACTAGTGTTCTTAAAACTGCCAGTTATTATAAGTATGTACATGTTTTAAGACATTCAGAGACATTGTCAATTTAAGTCACCTAAATGTGCACTTGTGTGAGTTCGTATACTCAAATTCAGTGCAGGAACGCCCCGGAATAGTGCACGGTAATCTTAGTGCCAGTAAAGTCATTGATACGATAATAACTATAACAAATCAATAAAAACATAACAGCAGCTTAGGTCATACAAATTTGATTCTATGTTTAGCGTCCCCATTATTTTTCGAAACCTACCAACCTGGCAGGAAAACACAAACAACAAATCGTTGAAAAACATTGTTCTTTCACAACTTATTCATGGCATTGGTACAAGCTAAAGCAAATGTTTACTTGCAAAACTGATATATACCATCTCCATATTTAATACCTACTTAAACACAGTATTTTAACAGAATACATTGTATAGATGCACACTATTTTTTACAAATAGTAGTATAAAAACAGTTAATGATCATTTTCTTTTCAGTTTTCCTTAATCTAACGTCGATAGAAGAAGCCACTTGCTGGGAAGCAGATTCAAGCCAGAAACTGATCCACTTCTATTTGAAAATCTACTAAAATATGTTGTTGTTTATAGGTCCGTGGAGTTGGCTAGGTAATGGGTATTGGGTATTCAATAACGAGACAATTATAGAGTCTATTGTTGATTTATATTCTACTAGAACATATACTACAAGCAGCATAACAACGAATGTCATTACTTGTAACAACACCGCATACGAAATAATACGATGCTAATCTGCTCAAAGTGCTAGAAGGTCCTCGGTGTTGAAAGTTGACATTAGCTGCTCTAAGAAAAATACGTGAAGACAGAATTGAATGATACCTGGTTATTACCTGGGAACCTCCGTAATTAGTATCGTTTGTACGTTCCTAGACCTTCCGTGCACGAACCTGAACTTTTCAGTTCAGATTAAGACAGAAAACTTAGCCTTCTGTCTTCTTTAATTAGAAGGCATTGGCGACTCGCATCTCCAACTTATACCTAATCCACTTAATTATATATAAATCAGTTTCTGCTGTAGGCCATAATACTAAGAGGTTACAGGAATAACGGCTTTGTACCTTGTTCGTTATGATAACGAAACACGTTTGCAACTAATACCACTACCGCTTTCATTCCGGATACTACTGCAGATACATATACTGTCACTACTACTACCACACCAACTACCATTACCACTACCGCTGCGGCTGCTGCTACTACCACTGTCACTTCTACCACAACTACAACTAATGTTATTGTTGCTATTACTGCCGCTGCTACGTCTACTACTGCCGCTACAACGTCCTCTACTACTGCTACTACCACTGCTAATACAATAGTAAACCCATTACTACTACTAATGCTTCTGTTGCTGATACTAGTGTTACTTATACAACGACTGCTACTACCGCTACTGCTAAGGTATTTTTCGTTCATTTATACTGAAGAAACAACAAACACTACCGGAACCGCCATTAAACTATTGAAACTGTTACTGCCACCACAACTGCCACTAACACTACTACTACTACTGCTACTGTCACTACCACTGCTACCACTACATCTACTGGTAGTGGTGCTACTACTACTGTTGCTACTGTCACTGCCACTGCTACCACTACAATTACTGATACTGGTGCTACTACCATTACTGCTACTGTCACTGCCACTTCTACCACTACAACTACTGGTACTGGTTCTACTACTACTACTACTACTGCCACTGCCACTGCTACCACTACAACTACTGGTACTGGTGCTACTTCTACTACTGCTACTATCACTGCCACTGCTACCCCTACAACTACTGGTACTGGTGCTACTATTACTGTTGCTACTGTCACTGCAACTGCTACCACTACAACTACTGGTACTGGTTCTACTACTACTACTGCTACTGTCACTGCCACTGCTACCACTACAACTACTAGTACTGGTGCTACTACTGCTACTACTACTGCCACTGCCACTGCTACCACTACAACTACTGGTACTGGTGCTACTTCTACTACTGCTACTGTCACTGCCACTGCTACCACTACAACTACTGGTACTGGTGCTACTACTACTACTACTACTACTACTACTACTACTACTACTACTACTACTACTACTACTACTACTACTACTACTGTCACTGCCACTGTTACCACTACAACTACAGGTACTGGTGCTACTACTACTACTACTACTGCCACTGCCACTGCTACCACTACAATAACTGGTGCTGATGCTACTGCCACTACTACCAATACCAGTACTGGTACTGGTGCTACTACTACTACTACTACTATTACTACTACTACTACTACTGCCACTGCCACTGCTACCTCTACAACTACTGGTACTGGTGCTACTTCTACTACTACTACTGTCACTGCCACTGCTACCACTACAACTACTGGTACTGGTTCTACTACTACTACTACTACTACTGTCACTTCCACTGCTACCACTACAACTACTGGGACTGGTGCTACTACTAATACTACTACTACTGCCACTGCCACTGCTACCACTACAATAACTAGTGCTGATGCTACTGCCACTGCTACCACTACAACTACTGGTACTGGTGCTACTACTACTACTTCTACTACTGTCACTGCCACTGCAACCACTACAACTACTGGTACTGGTGCTACTACTACTACTACTACTGTCACTTCCACTGCTACCATTACAACTACTGGTACAGGTGCTACTACTACTGCTGCTACTGTCACTGCCACGGCTACCATTACAACTACTGGTACTGGGGCTACTACTACTACTACTACTGTCACTTCCACTGCTACCATTACAACTACTGGTACTGGTGCTACTGCTACTACTACTACTGTCACTGCCACGGCTACCATTACAACTACTGGTACTGGGGCTACTACTACTACTACTACTGTCACTGCCACTGCTACCATTACAACTACTGGTACTGGTGCTACTACTACTACTACTACTGTCACTGCCACGGCTACCATTACAACTACTGGTACTGGTGCTACTACTACTACTACTACTGTCACTTCCACTGCTACCATTACAACTACTGGGACTGGTGCTACTACTACTGCTGCTACTGTCACTGCCACGGCTACCATTACAACTACTGGTACTGGGGCTACTACTACTACTGCTACTGTCGCTGCCAATGCTACCACTACAATAACTGGTGCTGATGCTACTGCCACTTCTACCACTACAACTACTGGTACTGGTGCTACTACAACGACTACCATACTCAACCGATACCGCTGCAGCATTGTCCGTTATTTTACACTTCACACTACTGTAACCACTGCTACAAACATCACAACCACTACTACTGCTATCAACATTTTAGTTACATACAAGTTAAAGGCACTGAAAGCTGTGAATAAATAAACGAAATTACTAAAATTCAATTTCAATAATTTGTGGTTGTACTAAACGCTGGAGCCATTTTTGTTTTGAGTTGTTTATCGGCTAATAAACAACGGTTTGAAGTTCTGATTCGTAGGTAATTAATATACGCACATCTGATTGACAAACCCTTGTTTAAAGCCGATAAACAACAATATTACTAAAATAATTTCAATTCTTACTTGACATGATAACATACGAGGCGCGTCGTTGGAAAACCGGTCTTAATGCATGTGCGTAAAGTGTTGTCCCGGATTAGCCTGTGCAGTCCGCACATGCTAGTCCAGGACGGCACTTTTTCCGCTTTTGTGGTATTTTCTGTTTCAAGGAAGTCTCTTCTAAACATAAATTCACTAATTTAGGTAATTTAGTGTAATTTAGTGGCAGCATATAAAGAAATATCCAAATCATATAAAGAAATATCCACATCATATAAAGAAATATCCAAATCATATAATAAAATATCCACATCACATAAAGAAATATCCAAATCATATAAAGAAATATCCACATCATATAAACACATAACCATTAACCACATCACATAAAGAAATATCCACATCATATAAAGTTGTATCCACATCATATAAAGAAATATCCACCGCATATAAAAAAAATGTCAAAATCATATAAAGTTGTATCCATATAACATAATTAAAAAAAATAATATAATAAATATATAAAATATAAGACGTGCCGGCGTTCCATAGTTTAGCGTTACAAACGCTTTATAATTTTATCAATTTCAGCTGATGATTACTCATTCACGAAACGGTATTTAAAGTATATTTCTATCTCCGTCTGTGTTATATCGTTTCTTTATACACTATTCTTTTATTTTTGGAATCAGTGACAAAAAATGTAAATTCTCAAATTGTCAATATGTGATCAGGTCCCAAACGTTGTTAAATCGTTGTTAATTCGTCAGCCTCGTATTCGATTCACTTTCTCAAGGGAGACAACTCCTACAGAATGCGATTACAGAAATGTGACAAGGCCACAGGGGTCTATTGCAGCACCTTTTTGTGCAAAGAAAACCGAAAAACCGAGCTTAGTGCATGTGCGTAAAGTGTCGTCCCGGATCAACCTTCCGCTTTCCGCTTTTAATGTATATTCTGTTTCAAGAAAGTCTCTTCTAAACATAAATCCACTGTAGGCTGAAAGTGTCGTCCCGGATTAGCCTGTGCGGTCTGCACAGACTGATCCATGACGACACTGTACGCAAACGCATCAGGCCTTGTTTTCCCACGACACGTATACTTACATGATCTGGACATTTCTGTATATGCTCAAATCGGATTTGGGGGCTTTTACCTGATCTATGTGTGGAATTTCATCCTGACTTGAAATATGTGAAGAATTCCTACCTGACGTACCAATATTTGAAGACTTTCTCCTGCAACTTTATTAGGTGGTGTGCTATAAATAATATTTCTATAGTAAACGGGATTCTGTGCGTCCTTAAGTATTTTTTTAGATTGTTTAAGGTTTTGACATGTTAATTGTTGCTGGACAGTTATTCAAGAAATTCCAAATCCTAGCAAAAATACCACTAGTTGAACAACAAATAATAAAGAAAGATAACTTAATGGTGCAAATATAATCGCTTTATTAAAGTTAGTTCCCTTCTATCGACTTGCGAAATTATGGAGTTTCTACGTGTGCCGTATTTCGTGCTTTAAATTTTTAGCACTGCAGGTGCGTGCAGTATAAATCGTAACGCTAACGTGAAAATGGAAATGTTTACAAATTTCAAATATACATTCAAAACAGAGACCTAAAGAGAGTTATGCGTGCTATATTCACTATCCGACTAATTGTATTAAAGTATTCTTAATTATGTACATGTTTTAAGACATTCAGAGACATGGTCAATTTAAGTCACCTAAATGTGTACTTGTGTGAGTTCGTATACTCAAATTTAGTGCAGGAACGCCCCGGAATAGTGCACGGTAATCTTAGTGCCAGTAAAGTCATTGATACGAGAACAACTTTACGGCCTAAATTACAATTAAGTTTGTTTGCCCTTTACCGACCGACCCACAAAAAAGCCGCCAACTCCAAAAAATATTATTGCAAAATCTGCGGCAATTATTTTTTTACTTAGTTATTTTGTCTTGCTTTAAATTTCGTATTTTTGTTTCGCCCACAACTTATTCATAAATTACAATTTTGATCATTAAGGCGCTTGAACAAAAGAGTATAATGCGTCTGAGTGTGAAAACAAGCGCCTATTGACCGGATACCAGTAGACAAGGTGTGTTTCATGTTTGTCTTGTACACACCGGTCGACGTATGACTTCATCATCTGTGTATAGAATTACATTTTGTTTCAAGGTTAGATACGAAGTAGGGTGGTCCCCTTGAAAGTTGTTCGTATATGATTAGTTAGTTTTTTCTTCTGTCAAAAGAAAGAGATATTTCGCTTAACGGACACTGGTTTAAATGGTTACTTCCTGAAAACGATATGTCTTTGGTGTATTTTGATGTATCATGACACCGAATTACGTGAAATTTGAATATTCAGCAGTTTATGTATAAGAAGCATACCTGTGCTTTTGTCGAAATCGCGAGTGTTTCTTACGGGTGACTACAATCAAGTAAAATTAATTAATCATAACATATCTTTTTTTATTTTAAATTTTGAAAGCAGAGAGAACCATCTTTCCAAAGAGATCAGACTTACAATATCTGAGTAAAAGAAAAGTGGCGACCGATGCCATGAGATTTTCCTGTTTTACAATGAGACCCTGTGGAGATTTGATTTACCTGTTTCTAACCTTTAGCGTGTTTGTTGAAATCAATAAATAAATACAAAATTCATAAAGTTGAAACAAGTAAAGCTTGGGATGACGTGTTGTATAATCAATTCTGCGTGGTAGACGAGAACAAGAAAATTACCGACAAAGTTTCGATTTCAGTTAGCAAATCAACAAGTGGCAGTGCAGAAAAGTTTTACACTGATATTAACAAATCAAAACGCTGACCGCGTAGAAAGACTGTTGGCGACAAAAGAAACTAAAAGCACGTGAAATATGAGTGCATTTGAGCTAAAAAGACAACATTTGTTTGAATGAAGTTCAAATTACCACCTATAAACTTGACACTATGGCTTCTTATTCAAAAGTATACATCATAACAAACATTTATTTGTAAGTAACGAACAAATATTGTTAAAGCTAATTATCAAATGCAAACGGAATTATATACGTAGATGCCACTTAACACGCCAATCTGCAACGAGCCATGCAGAATCAACAATAAAGCGTGGTAGTTAGGAGCATCGATTGTTAGTGATTCGTAGCCTGTTGAGTCAAAAAAGTCAAAAGTAGGTCTTTCGATGCGAGCTCTCGATTTTCCATGCTACAGTTTAAAATTAATACATTGCAGTGATTTCTTGTCAAAATATTCAGAATAAGAATCGGTAACAATAAATAGCACTTTCTGAACGAGTCAAAAATAACGGATGTAGCGCATTAATTTAGTGGCCCCATTCCAGGACACTCCATTGTGTCCACCAGGTTTCGCTTCTCGCAACTAACCTGTGTGATTTCGCGCTGTGCATGATATGTAAGCACTATATTCATATGGCGCCAACTGGAGCCTGAGACGCTTCTCTTAAACATTTGCAAAATCGTCATACAGTCTTGTAGGACGTAACTTGTTGCAAGTAACTCAATCTGTGCATCGTTTGATTCAATTTGAAAATATAATCCGCCGTTGTTTTCAATAATAAAAAAGTTTTTATCTCTGTTTGCTCACTTGTACATAGTGTACGAAAGTGAAAGTATAAACTGCATGACAACTCAAGTAAAACGCATTTTATTGCACGAACAGGTATAAACATAATGCATTGAGTGTTTGAAGTTAATAATGATGATATAGTTATCATGGTTAAACATGGGTGTAATACGAATATATACAGAAATTGTCCTTGTTTGAAAATTATTTCATTCATCCGCGGACTTCGGACAATATCTTAGTGTATGTACCATTTAGCCAAATATGGATAGTTATCAGTTCCCAGTATAGAGGTTAGACGAAAGCAGTGACGTCACACTCTATGTATAGAATGAGGACACTCGGGTGAATATTTCGGTTACATTCAAGTAAATAGCGAAAATAGGGGTGTCATTAATTTGACGTAACATTTTTAATAAATTGACTTTTTAGAAGCTATTATTGTAATAAATCACACGATCCACACATAATGATACACATGACATACATTATATTAAATAATTAAAAGGTGAAAAAAACATTCGTGAATGTTTGCTGTTTTGAAGAAAGGCCTTTTCAGGTTTCGATTTACTGACTCGTAGCCTGCAAAGAAAAGAAGTAGTTTTCCGCGATTCCTGTTTTTGAAATTACCCTCTCAAAAGACCGTTGGCTTCCTCCAACAGTCTAAAAAGTGTCAATACTGGCTTTGTTAGGGAATAATTCTTTAATCAGTACTAGTAACTGTTTGTTAAATTGTCATTTACAAAAACGCAGTTTATATTTGAGAGAAACAACATTTCTGATTTTCTTATTGATATTTTAATTAAATTATTTTTAATTTTCAATTCATTGATTTTACATTTTTCTAGTGAAAAAGTATGTATTTGTATAGTATTAATTTGATTGGGACAGTCTAGTCAGTTCAGCCATTGATATAATATATAGGTTGTACTTCACAAATTGTTTTTAAAGCATTGCGTGTTCTATTTTATGTTATGTCTCTTATTAAAGCCAGTTTTACCATGCATAATCTTGGTTGTATCAATGAAGATGAAGAAAATAATTGTGATCTTCAAACAAAGATAAAATTATAATGTATTGCTAAATGACGACATTCATATATGACAAACATTAAATTCTCGGAATAAAATAAAATATTTTTCCTACCTACCGACCCATCTCTAAAATTTCGGGTCGGTAAAGGGCAAACAAAAGATTTTTTAATTTAGGCCTAACAAATAAATAAAAACATAACAGCAGCTTAGGTCATACAAATTTGATTCTATGTTTAGCGTACCCATGATTTTTCGAAATCTACCAACCTGGCAGAAAAAAACAAAAAACAAATCGATAAAAAAGATTGTTCATTCACAACTTAATCATGGCAGTGGTACAAGCTAAAGCAAATGTTTACTTGCAAAACTGATATATATACCGTCTTCATATTTAATACCTACTTAAACACAGTAATTTAACAGTATAAATTGTCTAGATGCACACTAGTTTTACAAATATTAGTATAAAAACAGTAAATAGTCATTTTCTTTTCTATTTTCCCGCAAATTTTTATACGCTTTCCAACTCGATTTTTCAATTGTCAAAATTGTTTTTTTTCGTCAAGGCATCCGAAAACCTACCAGCCCGAGGACGCTCAACATAGAATCAAATTGGTATGGCCTTAATCTCACGTCGATAGAAGAAGCCACTTGCTGGTAAGCAGATTCACGCCTGAAACTGATCCACTTCCATTTGAAAATCTACTATAATATATTGTTGTTGACAGGTCCGTGGAGTTGGCTAGGTAATGGGTATTCAATAACGAGGCAATTATAGCCTATTGTTGATTTATATTCTACTAGAACATATACTAGTAGCATAACAACGAATATCATTACTTGTAACAACACCGCATACGAAATAATACGATGCTAATCTGCTCAAAGTGCTAGAAGGTCCCCCGGTGTTGACAGCTGACATTAGCTGCTCTAAGAAAATACGTGAAGACAGAATTGAATGATACCTGGTTATTACCTGGGAACCTCCGTAATTAGTATCGTTTGTACGATCCTTGACCTTCCGTGCACGAACCTGAACTTTTTACTTAAGATTAAGAGAGAAAACGTAGCCTTTTTGTCTACTTTAATTAGAAGGCGATGGCGACTCGCATCTCCAACTTATATCTAATCCACTTAATTATATATAAATCAGTTTCTCCAGTACACCATAATACTAAGGGGTTAACGGAATAACGGCTTTGTACCTTGTTCGTTATGATTACGAAACACGTTTGCAACTAATCCCACTACCGCTTTCATTCCGGATGCTACTGCAGATACATATACTGTCTCTACTACTGCCACACCAACTACCATTACCACTACTGCTGCGGCTGCTGCTACTACCACTGTCACTTCTACCACAACTACAACTAATGTTATTGTTGCTATTACTGCCGCTGCTACGTCTACTGCTGCCGCTACAACGTCCTCAACTACTGCTACTACCACTGCAACTACAATAGTATACCCATTACTACTACTAATGATACTGTAGCTGATACTAATGTTACTTATACATCGAGTGCTACTACCGCTACTGCTAAGGTATTTTTCGTTCATTTGTATTGAAGAAACAACAAACACTACCGGAACCGCCATTAAACTACTGAAACTGTTACTGCCACCATAACTGCCACTAACACTACTACTACTACTGCTACTGTCACTACCACTGTTACCACTACAACTACTGGTACTGGTCCTACTACTACTACTGCTACTGTCACTGCCACTGCTTCTACAACAACTACTGGTACTGGTGCTACTACTACTGTTGCTACTGTCACAGCAACTGCTACCACTACAACTACTGGTACTGGTGCTACTACTACTACTGCTACTGTCACTGCCACTGCTACCACTACAACTACTGGTACTGGTGCTACTACTACTGCTGCTACTGTCACTGCCACTGCTACCACTACAACTATTGGTACTGGTGCTACTGCTACCACTACAACTACTGGTACTGATGCTAATACTACTACTGCTACTGTCACTGCCACTGCTACCACTACAACTACTGGTACTGGTTCTGCTACTACTACTACTACTGCCACGGCCACTGCTACCACTACAACTACTGGTACTGGTGCTACTTCTACTACTGCTACTGTCACTGCCACTGCTTCCCCTACAACTACTGGTACTGGTGCTACTACTACTGTTGCTACTGTCACTGCAACTGCTACCACTACAACTACTGGTACTGGTGCTACTACTACTACTGCTACTGTCACTGCCACTGCTACCACTACAACTACTGTTACTTGTTCTACTACTGCTACTACTACTACCACTGCCACTGCTACCACTACAACTGGTACTGGTGCTACTTCTACTACTGCTACTGTCACTGCCACTGCTACCACTACAACTACTGCTACTGGTGCTACTACTACTACTACTACTACTACTACTACTACTACTACTACTACTACTACTACTACTACTACTACTACTACTACTACTACTACTACTACTACTACTGTCACTGCCACTGTTACCACTACAACTACTGGTACTGGTGCTACTACTACTACTGCTGCCACTGCCACTGCTACCACTACAATAACTGGTGCTGATGCTACTGCCACTACTCTACAAGTACTGGTACTGGTGCTAATACTACTACTATTACTACTGCTACTACTACTACTACTACTACTACTACTACTGCTACTGTCACTGCCACGGCTACCATTACAACTACTGGTACTGGTGCTACTACTATTACTGCTACTGCCACTGCCACTGCTACCACTACAACTGCTGGTACTGGTGCTACTTCTACTACTACTACTGTCACTGCCACTGCTACCATTACAACTACTGGTACTGGTGCTACTACTACTACTACTACTACTACTACTACTACTGTCACTGCCACTGCTACCACTACAACTACTGGGACTGGTGCTACTACTAATACTACTACTACTGCCACTGCCACTGCTACCACTACAATAACTGGTGCTGATGCTACTGCCACTGCTACCACTACAACTACTGGTACTGGTGCTACTACTACTACTTCTACTACTACTACTGTCACTGCCACTGCTCCCACTACAACTACTGGTACTGGTGCTACTACTACTACTACTACTACTGCCACTGCCACTGCTACAACTACAATAACTGGTGCTGATGGTACTGCCACTGCTACCACTTCAGCTACTGGTACTGGTGCTACTACTACTACTACTACTGTCACTGCCACTGCTACCACTACAACTACTGGTACTGGTGCTACTACTACTACTACTACTGTCACTTCCACTGCTACCATTACAACTACTGGTACTGGTGCTACTACTACTACTACTACTGTGACTGCCACGGCTACCATTACAACTACTGGTACTGGGGCTACTACTACTACTACTACTGTCACTTCCACTGCAACCACTACAACTACTGGTACTGGTGCTACTACTACTACTACTACTGTCACTGCCACGGCTACCATTACAACTACTGGTACTGGTGCTACTACTACTACTACTACTGTCACTGCCACGGCTACCATTACAACTACTGGTACTGGTGCTACTACTACTACTACTACTACTACTACTGTCACTGCCACGGCTACCACTACAACTACTGGTACTGGTGCTACTACTACTACTCTACTGTCACTGCCACTGCTACCACTACAACTACTTGTACTGGTGCTACTACTACTACTACTACTGTCACTGCCACGGCTACCATTACAACTACTGGTACTGGTTCTACTACTACTACTACTACTGTCACTTCCACTGCAACCACTACAACTACTGGTACTGGTGCTACTACTACAACTACTACTGTCACTTCCACTGCTGCCATTACAACTACTGGTACTGGTGCTACTACTACTGCTGCTAATGTCACTGCCACGGCTACCATTACAACTACTGGTACTGGTGCTACTACTACTGCCGCTACTGTCACTGCCACGGCTACCATTACAACTACTGGTACTGGGGCTTCTACTACTACTACTACTGTCACTGCCACGGCTACCATTACAACTACTGGTACTGGTGCTACTACTATTACTGCTACTGCCACTGCCACGGCTACATTTACAACTACTGGTACTGGGGCTACTACTACTACTGCTACTGTCACTGCCACTGCAACCACTACAACTACTGGTACTGGTGCTACTACTACTACTACTACTGTCACTTCCACTGCTACCATTACAACTACTGGTACTGGTGCTACTACTGCTGCTGCTACTGTCACTGCCACGGGTACCATTACAACTGCTGGTACTGGGGCTACTACTACTACTGCTACTGTCGCTGCCAATGCTACCACTACAATAACTGGTGCTGATGCTACTGCCAATTCTACCACTACAACTACTGGTACTGGTTCTACTACAACGACTACCATACTACAACCGATACCGCTGCAGCATTGCCCGTTATTTTACACTACACACTACAGTAACCACTGCTACAAACATCACCACCACTACTACTGCTATCAACATTTTAGTTACATAAAGGCACTGAAGGCTTTGAATAAATAAACGAAATTACTAAAATTTTATTTTAACAATTCGTGGTTGTACTAAACGCTGGAGCCATTTTTGTTTTCAGTTTTTTATCGGCTAATAATCAACGGCTTGAAGTTCTGATTCGTAGGTAATTAATATACGCACATCTGATTGACAAACCCTTGTTTAAAGCCGATAAACAACAATATTACCAACATTATTTCGAGTCTCACTTGACCTGATAACATAATATGAGGCGCGTCGTTGGAAAACCGGACTTAATGCATGTGCGTAAAGTGTCGTCCCGGATTAGCCTGTGCAGTCCGCACAGGCTAATCCGGGACGGCACTTTCCGCTTTTGTGGTATTTTCTGTTTCAATGAAGTCTCTTCTAAACATAAATTCTCTGTAGGCGGAAAGTGCCGTCCTGGATTAGCCTGTGCGGACTGCACAGGCTAATCCGGGACGACACTTTACGCACATGCATTAAGTCCGGTTTTCCCACGACGCGCCACATATTATTATGCAATAGCATTTTGACTACGGTAAATTTTGTTCTTTGTCTTTAGCAAGCTCTGCGCGTGTCATGTTCGAATTATTTTTAAAGTTGACTTGTATTTTTGCAAAATGTGAACTATACCGGAATATGAATGATATAAGTTTGCTCATTAAAATAAACAAGCACGCAATTATGATTATTTTTTTTTACTCGAACCGTGACCTCTCGGTAAAATAGCAAATGATTTACTATTGCACAACAGCTGCTACAGTTACGACTTGAACATTTTTTGATATCATATTAATTAGATGGTCCTATTAGATGGTCCTATTAGATGGTCCTAGCCGGGCCCGGCTAGCTCAGTTGGTAGAGCGCTGGACTGTCAATCCGGGGTCGTGAGTTCGAATCCCAGCTCGCCACATAACTTGTGTGGGGATTGGTCATGAAATTATTTCTACGGCCATTCTCCCCCTACCGCTGATTCAAGTAGGGCAGTTGTAAGTTACTGGCATCAGTATGTGCACTTAGTACAGGTAAACCGCTTAGATCGGCTAAGCTTGCCCAGGACAAGTGTGAGTAGGTTAACTGACCGCCGTTATATGACTGAAATACTGTTAAAAATGGCGAAAACATCCAAATAAACAAACAAATAAACAAACAGATGGTCGTAATATCGACGAAAATCGCGGACGATCGCTGTCCATTTTATCTTTTCTCAGGACTATTTTAAACGTGTAACTTATAACATATAATCGTTATTCTTGCAACATATCTATGTGTATTTATTAAACCATAACTATAGATAATATTATCATTAACAACAATAAGAAGAATGAGTCAAGTAGCCAATTTAATGACCGATGTCTATGATATGTCTGTTAAGTTGCCTTAAGCTTATAATCAAAACGACATCGACCTGCTATATAAGTAATAGTGTAGCATAAATAATAAACAAATTGAGGTAAAAGTCTGCTAAAAGTGTGTTATACCATATCTAAAGTACGGTATATTGAAATTTAGTTTTAATTAATACGCACCCTACCTATTGCACGGTTAAGCTCCGCCCATTAGTAATATCACAGTAATTGAATACCGCAAAAACAAGTAATAGTGTTTTATACCATATTTATCAATCACAACGCAATTTTCTATGAAGAAGATCTCAGAATGCAGTTCATTGACGTCACGTGATGTCTGACATGCGTGACATATGCGTGACATATGTGTCGTTTCCAAATATGGCGGTGTCGCAAGGTTACGCACGGTAACTTATCGTGGGTATAAATTATAACTAAATTTCAATATACTTCACGACACTCATTGCACGATAAGCTTGCATATTAAGCTCCGCCCACCTGTTACCGTTCTGATGTTATAGTTACAGAACTGAATCACGAAAAACAATGAAAACTCTCTGAAATACGGTATAAAGAGACATTGTTATTTCCTGGTGATACGCCAATTCAGCGTTACCATTTTACAACATCTCATATAAAAACAATTAGAAAATCTATGTAATTTGTTAGGAAAGCACTATTGTTTTGCGGGTTATGCAAACGTTACACGCACGTAATCATTTGATACGGAAATGGCTACAGGGTATGGGAGATAAATTGATGGATGAAACCTTTGCGGAGACCTTGACACTATACATGCATCTCTTTATTGCGGATAAGTATTGCCAGTGTTATTGCATGCAAACGTCGGGTTGCTGTGGATCATCATCGTCATCATAATCGTCATTTTCATCATCATCATCATCATCATCATCATCATCACCACCACCATCATCAACATCATCATCATCATCTACTTCGTCATCGTCATCATCGTTATCATCATCATCATCATCACCTTCTTTTTCTTTTTCTTTTCCTTCTTCTTCTCCTTCTTTATCATCATCATCATCATCATCATCATCACCGTGACATTTTTCTTCGTCTTTTCTTCTACTCTCTAATTACTACTACTACTACTACTACTACTACTACTACTACTACTACTACTACTACTACTACTACTACTACTTCTACTACTACTACTACTACTACTACTACTACTACTACTACTACTACTACTACTTCTACTACTACTACTACTACTACTACTACTACTACTACTACTACTACTACTACTACTACTACTTCTACTACTACTACTACTACTACTACTACTACTACTACTACTACTACTGCTACTACTTCTACTACTACTACTACTACTACTACTACTACTACTACTACTACTACTACTACTATTACTACTACTACTACTACTACTACTACTACTACTACTATTACTACTACTACTACTACTACTACTACTACTACTACTACTACTACTACTAATGATAATAATAATAATAATAATAATAATAATGATAATAATAATAATAATAATAATAATTCAGTTTAATATTTATATTTACAGAAATGACGGAAATTTAACACTTTCAGATCAAATGTCAACGGGTGAATCAAAGACGAGGTAAAACATACATCTTTTGAACAAAGACAAAAATACTTCATGTGTTGTTGTTGTTGCTATGTAAACTATAAATGTTGGAAACCAAACAGTAACGCCAATATCAACTTTTTACAAGAGACTTTCAAAATCGACTGACCACTCGTCTTCAGAAAACGACAAAAACAGTACCTGTGTCTTAAAATAGTTCCAAATTCGATAGAACTAAAATGTCAATGCCAATGTCGGGAATGCGGTATGGAGTGTCAAAGTGTTAGAGATTTAGAACTGAATAACAAGTCTCCCCACAACGTGATGTGAAGCACGTGGTGCAAACCGTGCTGCAGAAACAGAACCATGTTGTCCGAAGGGTTGCTGGTATCCACTCACGGGGCCTTTTAAAGGGACTGATCTCCCGATGGTCAAATCGTAACAACGAAAGAAAATTGTCACAAATACACGACATTCTAATATAATCATTGAGAACACATTAAAAAATTAGACACGTAGGTTTTTTTGTACCTGAAAAACAATGATTTTATATCATTTTCGTCTTTTTATCGTTCTAAAATCTATAGCGTCTGCAGACGATGTAACTCATCGAGTAATTTAAAAATAGAGCCGTTTATATTTCATGATAATCACGTGACAATTTAGTTGTGTCGAGTCGCTCATGCGCACACTTGAATCAGGCACGTGGATAGCCGCGGTATTTTTTAATCGGCAATACCGGGTTCTAGGAAAGTGCGAGCTAACTCAACTTCTTTTTTTTTCAATGAAATGTACCGTTGGTGATAGTATGTTCTATACAAAAAGTGATGGTTTTACGCACGTTGTTACTACACATTAAACTACAAAAGACGCATATTTGTATGCCCATCTGTAGTTCAGTATCTTGAATAGGTATCCATAAAAAATATTGTAACAACATATATATAAGATATGCACACGGATAAACAAGATGAATGGTGGCGATGATGATTTTTTTCATATTTGTCATTTTCCCAATCTTTGAAGTAGCAGTTTTAAGTTCAAAAACAAAACTGATATAGTATTTATTTGTCACTATGGTGCATAAATACGTCATTCTTTACCTAAGGTTTCCAATTACCGGAAACTCTCGACAGTTGCAATGAAA
>CM051028.1:10547500-10665000 GCA_027627225.1 Congeria kusceri
CAATCGTTCTTGAGTTATTGAGAGGAAACCTTTTTTCTACTGTGAGTAACGGTGACCTTGACCTCGACTTCACCTTATATGCAATCCCAAGCAGATCTTGATATAAGGTATCTATGTATACAGTTTAATTAAAATATCTATTTTTCTATTTTTAGTAATGTTGACCTTGAGTTTGACACCATCCACCCACCCCATATGCAATCCCAAGCAAGGTCTTGATATAAGGTATCTATGTAAAAATTTCATTAAAATATCTCAATTCGTTCTCGAGTTATTGAGCGGAAACTCCAGTTTGACGCCGCCTGCTCGCCCGACCAACGATATACCCAAATCTAAGAACCCATTTTTATTATTTGGTTAATAATAAAAAGCGATCATATGTTTTATACACCTTCACTGAAACTTGTCGTCTTCTGACATATTTTAACATTACCTGACATGAATCAAGTCAAACTTATATTACTTTTCTTTTTAAAGACGATTTCTACAGTTGTTTTCTTCCGAGAGTATTTGTCATTTTCACATAGTTTGCAGATCTTTCAAGTCCTAACACAATGAAACCATAAAAATATGGGTCACCGAATTATATTTTTGGAAAAAAACATGCAAAAGACCTTCCCGTTAATGCATTTTAGAATTTATTTATGTTGTTTTTATTTTAGCAAAAACATAGTATAGACCATTGATTGTTAAAAACATGACCACATTTTATTTGTTGAAATGGCTTATTGTAAGTAAGCAATCCGTTACAAGGTGAAAAATAATATTATATTCGCCAAACATTTTCGTTCATTTTTTGCGAACAAATCGACATTTTGTGATCATATAAAGGTTTGGTTTAAACTATTGAAAAAAAAGTGTTGCGTGAAAGTCCTAAATTTCCGATATTTAATTCATAATTATGTGCTTAATAGACTGGGACAAAAGAAAACAAGGGGTCATCGTGCTTGTTTTCGAGAACAAAAGATAGTTTACATGTGCATATTGGATATTTTTATGTAAAAAACAGGATGGAATGACATTCATTAGTTATAATAATACACCTATTATAGTGAATGTTATATATTAATATTTTAGCAACAGCAGTTGATTATAAATATGTTTAAAAAGTTATTAAAGCCATTACACTTTCATATTAATCACAGTTCACAGCTATATGCGAGTTCAATGTTCGGGCTGCGTGTTCCTACTTTCGTTTTCAGTGTATTAACAAACTTTCACAAATAATCGAGTCACAAGAACTCCTACTATAATCATGGTAATAATTCTGATTATATTTGATTCTTGTTGATAATTACAGAGTACACAATGTTGAATACATATAAGTATCTGTCAAGACACTTCACATTTTGAAGATTTAAATCAACTCCACTGATGCGTGAAAAGATGCGCAGAGAAAACTACCGAAATCGTCTTTTCTGTAGCATACTGAATTTGAGTATATTACTACTTTAAAGGGACTGAACTCCAGATGGTCTAATCGTAAAAACGCTAGAACATTAAAACAACATGATTTTCTTACATGATCGTATAGAACACATTCAACAAATAGACACGTCTGTTTTTATTTACCTGAGAAACAATGATTGTATGAAGCTCTCCTCCTTTTTATCACCCTAAAATCTATAGCGTCTGCAGACGCTATAACCCATAGAGTTATTTAAAAATAGCGTTGTTTATATTTAGAATAATTACGTGACAGTTTAGTTTTGTCGAGTCGCCCATGCGCACGCTTGAAGTTAGGTGCTTGTATTGGGGAAAGCCGAGGTATTTTTAAATCGGCAATACCGGGTTCAAGGAAAGTTCGAGCTTATTCATCTTCTATTTTTCAATAAAACGCACAGTTTATGACAGTATTTGATCGTGTTCTATAAAAATAGTGCTGCTATTAGCTATGGTTTCACCGTATAGGCAAAACTACAAAAAACACACAAGGTCAAGGATGTTTGGTCCTTATTCAATACAAATGGTCATTCACAGATCACTGCGAAATTACAAGTGGTGACGTCATACCAATGTCCTACCAACTGGTCATATGAATACGAAAGTTTTCAATCTTTAATTTGTTATTAATATGGAACAACTGCTTAGCATTGCGTACTGCTGCATAGGTTTCAAAAGACGGGTCAACGAAGCTCTGATTTTTTAACATGTGCAAAAACCTCGCGACTGAGTCCAAGATTCCTCCCTAGTCAAACGCGGATCGTTGCATTTAATGTCATGTGGTGTCTTTAACATTCTGAAAGTATAAATGTCGAACGCCGACATGGTCGTTTCGAAGTCCAGTGTAAATGCAAGACAAATCTATTGCGGTTGTTGTAAGTATTGCATTGTCGTGCGTCGACAAGACACTGTTATATACCAAGCACAAGTGGCTTACGACTAAGGCAACTTACAAACAGCAAATATGCAACCATGTCATCTAAACGCCTTACAAAAGAAAACATTATCATAAACAGTTCTAGACTTTGTTTACCAAATATGGTGTATTTATAGGTTTAGAGGAATCAACAAGGTATTTTGTGTTTAAACCATGCATTCTTAAATAAAACAAAAATGCTTTATGCCAATTTATTGCTTTACGTACTGCTCAACCTGAATAGACAACACTACTCTATATTTTCTGTCTTTATTCGAATGCATTGCTGACAAGACTAAACAATCCATGGGGCGGTTAATTTGAACTATTCTGTGTAGGGTTCTTTGTAATGTATTGGCTCATTACCTAGGACAAGATCATAGAGAAAGTTGATACTCGTCTTAAGTGTTTTGTCGCAATCCCTAGTGTTTATCTGATTTTACTTGTGTTTAAAATTGGCAATTTATCAAGACTAAAGTAACTACATTAAATAGCTCTTGCTAGTTAAAGCTGTTGTTGTATTTGTTTTCACACTAACCTTAAAAGGTACTTTGAATCTTTCACATTCCGAGTGACTTTGTATTACCACTGTGTACATTGATTGATTCCATATCAAGCATTTCTTCAGCTACTATTAAAATATGGAAATATACATACTTATATTGAAAACACTGCCACTCCTTGTCTACAACTTATACATGCAATGTGTTAATTATTGCCTACGATACAGTTAATGCTGCTAATACAGTTGCTGCTTCAGTTTCAACAATAGTTAAACATGTTGAGACATAGCACAAAATAGGGCAGACTAATATAGTTTAATACCTCTTTTGAACACACACAGTAGCTGAACGAGTAGACAACATTTAATCAAGTAGGGTTTCAAGTTACATATACATGTAAATTACGGAAAACAGAAAAGTATGTCTCAATAAGAGGGCCATGATGACAAACAGCTTTCACCCAAAAACTGGCCATTTGCGATCTCTACAGAAATATGCCATATGAACACATATGATCAAGCATAAGTCCCAAAATGGTCAAATGTACGGTAATTCATCCGGGTCCGTCGGAAAACATACACATATGATACTTGACCTAATGGCTTAGGTTTGGGACACATGCAATCCAAATTGTACTCAAGTCTAGAGCTCATATATGACAACTCACTGGTCATGTTTAAACCTTATCTGATGATAAAAGTTGGTTTTATGGGTTAAGCAAGTTTTGAATCATTATATCCTAGAGACCTAGTTTTGACGCAACATTACCCAAATTCATGAATCACCTTTCATTCACTGAAAACAGCATTTGACAATCTGTCATAATGATCCGATGAAAAACGCGACAAGTGTGAACCACGGGCGCCGGAGAGTGTTCCTTGTTCCTACTTATACATAGTAAGTTATAAAATAACAGCGAACTATTATGTTGGGATATTGTTTCTCTATATTTAATTTATGTGTGTGTGTGTATAAATTCATAATTTTTTTTTAATAAATACATTAAAGAAAATCAGATGATTAAATGAATTTAACGGGAACAAGTGATATCTTTAAGAAAAAGATATTCGGCGTCTGTGGTAATTTTGCAAATAACGAATATAACTTTAACTTCAGCATAAATATTCAAAGCAATGTAACTAAGACTAGATCCGAATGGCATATAATACGACGCAAGAGAGGTTTACTATACCAATAGCTCACTGAGCACGAAAAAAGTGCATTAGGTGAGGTTAAAGGACGAAACAAACAACACCTAAATTATGAATTGATTTGAATCGCAGAAAACGACAACTCTTCCTATTATATATACGTTATTTTAAATGTCATTATATGCTAGTTTTAATATCTTAATTTCATATTGTTTTTCAAGACATTTGATATTGTTGATGCAGTCCCTTAAAGAATAGAATATTTAAATACTGAAATTTAATATTTGTAACAAAAATGAATAGTTTCAAGTAGCCTTACACGGTCAATATTAACTAACAAGAGGGCCACTATGTCCATAGGTCGCTCACCTGAGATTAAGCCATCATAATGGCTTATAACAAGAGCTAAGAGGGCCAAAATGCATCACATATCTCATTTTAAATCTTAGACGTTCTACTTGTTACATTTTAGTAAAGATAATGATCATGCAAACTGTTTGTAAACTACTCTTTTGCACATAGCATGTGTGATTTTTGTATATGTTTTCTCAATTAACTCTGCTCATGCAAATGAGTATGTTAATGGCTAGAATAAATGTCCACGAACACATTAACAATTTAAATACAACATTAGTTTTATATTATTATCTTTTAAGATATATACCGTAACATCTCCGTCGTGAGTCGAGATTTACAGCCTCTAAAATCATGTTCATAACTTGTGAGGCAGTTCACCAACAAAAATCGTAGCTTATTACATTAAAATATGTGTCAAAAGCATTTGTATTCGTACCTGTATATTGGCTAATGCACGCATTATAATCCATCTATAATAATCATAGTTTGTTCTTTGTACTAATTGCCGACAATCAAGACAAATTGCAAAACTGTTTCATTATTAAATAAGATGCTAACTGTGAATTAAACTATTTACTCTAAGGGTGCACTAAAAATCAATACACCTTCAGCCAATACCCATGATTTGCGTGTACAGCATATTGCTAATTAAACTGGCTGGAACCAGTTTTTGTTCACATCAACACCTGTCAGAAAGTGATTTCACACTTCACGCATTTACTGCAGACAGTTCCGTATATACCCACTTATTACGAAATACACTGACCAATTTTCAGATGGTATTAAATGACAATTCTAAATCAACTTAAGGGATGGTTATAATAAGAAATACGTTTCTGGAATGAAGACATTTCTAGACCCCCTACCCCCCTCTTCAAAAACTCAACGGATTTGCATGATTTAGAAAAATGACCCTTGGAAACTTGAAAAAAAACACGGAATTTCGGGCATATGCCAAAAAACTTTTACCTATGCAAATAACAAACCTTGCGGTTTCAGAGGAGATTTTAAAAGTCATTTTGCTATTTAAGTCTACATAAAAAATGTGACCCCTGGGGTGTGGCCAGTTTTGACCCCAGGGACATCATTTGAACAATCTTTGTAGAGGACCACTATGTTACATACCAAATATGAAACCTCTAGGCCTTGCGGTCTCAGAGAAGAATATTTTTAAAATCATTTTGCTATTTAAGTCTATATAAACCATGTGAACCCCGGGGTGTGGCCAGTTTTGACACCAGGGCCATCATTTGAACAATCTTTGTAGAGGACAAGTATACAATGTTACATGCCAAATATGAAAACTCTGGGCTGTACGGTTTCAGAGGAGAAGATTTTTAAAGTCATTTTGCTATTCAAATCTATACTAACCTTGTGACCCACGGGGCGTGGCCAGTTTTGACCCCAGGGGCATCATTTGAACAATCTTTTTAGAGAAGTAATAGAGGATGTCACATATAAAATATGAAAGCTCCAAGCCTTGTGGTTTCAGAGAAGATTTTTTTAATTTTTATTTTTGAAATCTATTTTTAGCTCTGTGACGTTTCGTGAAAATCTTCCAAGAGGTTTAGGAGGAGATGTCGATTATATGAAATGCTAACGCACGACGCACAACGTCCGACGCACAAAAGGCGATCGCAAAAGCTCACTATGAGCACGCTGTGCTCAGGTGAGCTACAAAGGAATAATTAATTTAAAGGCATTTCCATTTTTATTTCCAATACATACCTATTTAGGTGCTGAATTTCCAGTCTCTTCCGTAACCAGGTGCAACAGAATCATGTCTTCAGCTTCCATGAAGGCAGCATAACACTTTTTGAAGAACTGCACATGTTTGTATGCTGGTGTTGCGGCTGGATGCTTCTACACCACATAGACTGTTTGTTGGGTTCATGCACACATAGGTATAGCAATGTCCTGTCCTTGGGGACTATCAACACTAACGTGGAGTTATGGCAGTTCTGAAAGATAATGGTGACGGCTGCGCAAAGGTCATGTCATGCTTGCCGGCTTGTTCCAAAGAATTGAGTGCATTGCCATTTACCCTTCCTATATTCAAATTCGCTTTAGATGTTATGATCATAGACTATTGTGCAGGTTATGTCCAGATTGGTTGCAAATGAAATCCCTGTCTTTTATCAAATCCATTTTTGCAATAATTTTCACAATCGAGGAGAAATAACTCCAGTGTTCATGGCCTGATCTGTCTCATTTGCTGCTTGTTCTGATATATTTTGGCCATACAAAACCTGTTGAAGTTTGGTCAAGATTGAATGAAAAATGAAATCTTCACGCATGAAAAAGGCAATGTTTGCATTTTTTCTACTTACAAAGGGGCCATAACTCAGATGTTTGTGGCCAAATCTTGCCCATTGTTGGCTTCATGTTGAACAAAAATAACCGCCGGACAAAGTGTTAAAGATTGATTTTTATATTTGACCTTGAATTGTGACCTTGACCTTGAGACCTGGTTCCTGCATGTGACACGCCGCCTTACCATGATTGTCACTTCTGACAAGTTATTTGAAAATCCATCCATGCTCGACAAAGATGTCCTCCGGTCAAAGTGTTAAAAATTGATTCTTAAATTTGACATTTGACCTTCAATGGGAACCTTGACCTTGGATCTAGGGACCTGGTTGTTGAGCGCCACACTCGGACTCGCCGTGCTTGTCACTTCTACCAAGTCATTTGAAAATCCATTCATACTGGACAAAGATATGCTTCGGACAAAGTGTTAACGTTTGATTTCTTAAATTTGACATTTGACATTGAATTGTGACATTGACATTGGACCTGGTTCTTGCGGGTGACACTCCCACTCACCATGCTTGTCCCTTCTGCCAAGTTATTTGAAAATCCCTCCATGCTCGGCAAAGACATAATCCGAAAAAGGTGTTTAGGATGTCTTTTGACGTTGAATTGTAACTTAACCTTGGACCTAGGGACCTGGTTCTAGCGCGAGACACTCTGTCTCACCATGCTTGTCACTTCTGCCAAGTTATTTAAAAAATACATCCATGCTGGACAAAGTAATGATCCGGACAATGTGTTTAGGGTTGTTTTATTAAACTTTACCTCTGAGCTTGAATTGTGACCTTGACCTTGGACCTAGGGACCTTGTTCTGGAGCGCGACACTCTGACTCACCATGCTTGTCACTTCTTCCCAGTTATTTAAAAATCCGTTCATGCTGGACAAAGATATGATGCAGACAAAGTGTTTAGGATTGATTTCTTAAATTTAACATTTTACGTTGTATTGTGAACTAAGACCTTGGAACCTGGTTTTTGCGCGTGACACTCCAACTCACCATGCTTGTCACGTCTGCCAAATTATAAATTATTTTTAAAAACATCCATCCATGCTGGACAAAGATATGCTCCGGACAAAGTGTTTGGTATCGATTTCTTAAATTTGACATTTTATTTTGCATTGTGACCTTGACTTTGGACCTCAGGACCTGGTTTTTGCACGCGACACTCCAACTCACCATGCTTGTCACTTCTGCCAGGTTGTTTAAAAATATATCCATGCTGGACAAAGAGGTGCTACAGACAAAGTGTTTGTTTTTGATTTATTAAATTTGGTATTGATTTATTAAATTTAAATTGTGACCTTTACCTTTGACTTATGGACGTGGTTTTTGCGAGCCACATTTCGTCTCACCATGCTCGTCACTTCTGCCAAGTTATTTGAAAATTCATCCATACTGGACAAATTAATACGTCCCGTTTTTCAATCTGGTGTATAATAATATTGCTAATCCTCGACCAGTTTCATGTTTGTTATCACTTTAAATACGGCTGTCCTTGTAGCGATGTTCATACAAAGGGAAATGGCACAATAATATTGTTTAATTCTATTCTGGGTTCTGTCACATGTTGTAGGGTCAGGCACTCGCTAATGGATTCTACCAAAGTAAACGTTTGCGCGCTACATTGTTATGGTAAAATATTATTCACGGACCACTTTATCCTGCCTTTCGCAAGTTATTTGTTTTTGGAAATCATTTCATTTGAATGTTTTCGTTTTATGTTCTGTTACATGGTATGTTTCTAAGATTTCTGAAAGTAAAATGTCACATGCAAGACATTATTGCGAAGTTGAAACTCATAAAACCAAATTATTGTTTCATGTCAGAATAGTGCAGTTGGTTAGAGCTTTGTCAGTTGTCATTTGTCGTCGCAACTTTGATACCCACTATGCGTTTTCTTTTTTTGTCTAAGTTAAAAAAGAACACAGCAACTAGTTGTTAATTTAATACAGGAAAAACCCGTAGCATAACACAATCAACACATAGAGCTTAAACAAATTGTCTGACTGTCAACATTTGCGCATAATTTTCTAGCATACAAATGAAATTGTCAGCATACCTCAGTTATTGACCTTTATATTTAACTGCTAAACCTGTTTTATTATTTTAAATTATAGGAAACTGTGGAGTCAACTCGATTTTTAGGTACCGTAAAACTGAAGTTGAGATTTACATTGTCAAACAGCCAAGTATGCCTGTCAAACGTCTGATCTCAAACTGTTTGAAACACACTATTATGTAAAGTTGGAATAAGACATCAAACATATAAATAAACTGTTTTATTACAGCAATGTTTTATATGCAGTTCGCCATTTTTTTTTCAGAATTTTGCAGAGTGATTAGTGCAATAGACACCTGCATATATAACTGCATCAGTAAAACTGACTTTGCCACAAAACTGTATACTTGAAAGCATCTACAAAATTTTCACACAAAAAATTAACTGTGTCCATGCGTGCATGAACACAGTTGATAAATACAGTAAAAATGATCAAAGACACAATCAGTTTTAATTAAAAAATCATGGAAAAATGCTAATTAAACCAAAAGTATTGACAGAGAATCACAAACATATATAAACATAAAATGCTCTGTTTTTTATGAAAAAAATAACAAAAATCATTCCCATTCTATGTTTGATGTCTTATTCTAACTTCACATAATACAGTGTTTTGAGCATACGGATCCTAAATATGTACCAGTGGATCAGCACATCTGTGTGCAGATGAGATGAGCTGCAGGGAAGTATTAGGAGAAACAACTTGTGCGAAGGGAAATTAGAAAAGACAAGCTAAAAACTTCGAATGTTGCTAGCAATTAGTCTTACCAGCCAGAAACAGATGATGAACTTGATGAAAGATGTGAGCAAAAGGAATTTTGAAGAACACTGTTCAAGAAAATGAAAAAGCAAGAAAAAGATTGATAAAACACAGACTTGTTGTGCTGGCAAAGAAGAGAAAACTGGGCAGTTAAAACAATCAAACTGATGCTTGGTGCTGCTATTCAGTTCTATTCATGTCTGCATTGTGCCAGACTGTTAGTGATAGAACTTTCACATATGAGGTGTGTCGTGGGAAAATCGAGCTTAATGCATGTGCATAAAGTATCGATCCGGGACAACACTTTCCATCTACAGTGGATTTATGTTTAGAAGAGACTTCCTTGAAACAGAAAATACCATAAAAGCGGAGTGTCGTCCTGGATTTGCTAATCTGGGACAACACTTTACGCACATCCATTAAGCACGGGTTTCCCATGACACGCCTCATTTAAATTGTCCTCTTGTATGTTGTTCTCAAAGCATAATTGGTTTATGTGCTGAAGCATTGTGTCATAATCAATTTAAAAAGGTCATTGATTAAACATAGAAATGTGTGTTAACTATATGTATTTTCAAGGATTGTTTTTGTCTTTATTTTTATTTCATGTTGCATGATTTGAAATGGTAAGTAATGAATACTGGACATATAAAGTGCCAAGTAATAAACTATAGTAATTCAAAAGAAATGCCAAATAATGGTGTTGATTTTTCCACATACATAAGACCAGTCAACTGTAATATGTTCTAGTCACTATTTTTCTGTTGATTTCTGGTGATAACTTGATTAACCGTTTTTGTGATTATGTCTTGCCAGTTAAATAGTCCTAATGATCTGTTACGCATCTTAGATAAAATTATGAATACTTTGTTTTGAATTGCTACTCAAAGCTCTTGATCTAATTAATTTGTCGCATTCTATTTTCTTATGTTTCTTTAGTTGTATTTCATGTTGCACGATTTGAAATGTCAAACAATTAATAATGTCAATTTAGAGTAATAAAGATAAGAACAATGAAACTCCAGAGACATCACAAGGAGAGAAACCCTTAGCCCAGAATTAAGCGCAATACACACACTTGTTATTTAAATTTAACTTCATAGCATTGCTATTCAAATTAAATAGCATTAAAAGAGAATATAAATTCAATTGCATTACAATTTAAAAATTCAATGGTTTGATGTTCACCAGAGCAACAGAATTGCAACTTTCTGAGGCAGGATGAAATGAAGTCAATACAAGTATCAGCTTAATCCCTGCTTGCTCACAAGATTCCAAGACCTAGCATCATATAGTACATATTACAAATCAACGTCGTGCATTTCAACTATTCAAAATACATGCTAAATAATCACTAATGGTGTTGATTTTACAACATACATTGGGATCAATTCAAATGTGTGCAAATGTTATGTCTGCAAATAGGGAAATCTAAAACTGGTGTAACATTTTGTTATATTTTTTCACAAAACTGACTGTCAATAAGCCTTCGAGGCACAATTAAAAAAAAGTGTTATTATAAGTAGGCAACAACAAGCTTGTGCATGACTTTCAGCTGAATTTAGGTTCAGCTGTTCACAGCCCTGTGTTAAAGAGAAGCACTCTGACAATCATAGGGAACTACCTCATCCAAAAGACATTAAAACCGTTGCTTAGACTGATGGTCTTCAACAGAAGTTGAAGTGAAGAATTTAAGCTTTAACTGTGTACAGCTATCGGAAACAAGAGGGCCATAATGGCCCAAAGTGCTCACCTGAGTATGGACTATAACAGAGACTAGTTCTAACGTCTGAATGACATTGCCTACAAACTGACCCACATCAGACAGATATTGTACTGTTGTTGACATAGCTTGCAATCGACAGGTGCAGTACAGATTTCTGTCCTGCCTTCTGTAGTTAACCTGGCAATTGACATGCGCTATACAGATGCCTGTCGCGCCTACTTCAGTTGTTCATCTGGCAATGATAGGTGCAAAACAGATACATTTACAGTTGAAACTTACGGGAACAAGGCTGAAGCAATCGGTAATAATACATTACACAGAGGTTCATGTAATCTCTCCAATCACATGAGGTTCAAACATCCAACTGATGTCCATATACGACGTTTGTTCCTTATTTTTATAAAAAAATAACTAAAACAGTCGCAAGTGACAGCAATAAAGACACCTATCAGCTTTATTTTATCATCGATTAGGACTAGTCAATCAAACAGATCATCATACTGGATGTATTTGCATTCCAGTTGTGTGTTTGGGTGTTATAAATGGTGTTAAGCTTTTAAGTTAACTGCTCCAATACCAAAACAGATTAACTGGTTACTGAACTGAAATACTGTTTGTTGCCATCCCTAGTGAAAAATAAAGTCTATATCCTGAATAGCCCATTTTTGTTTACAAACAAGGGCCAATAACTCTGTTCTTTGTACTCAATCTGGGTAATTATTGGGATTATTGTGCAATCATGTGATCATACACAATCTGTGCAAGTTTGATCAAGATTAGATGAAAAATAAAGTTCCATATTACACAGTGTCCAATTTTTGCAAGTTTTATCATAAACAAGAGGGCCAAGATGGCCCTAGGTCACTCACCTAAGTGTAGAGCATCATAATAGCTTTTAACAAAAAGATTGTTTAAGATTTTAATTTAGCCATATAAGGAAAACTTTTCCCCGCTACCCCCCCCCCGCCCCCCTGCCGTTATTTTTTACGAATCAAAATGATTGTTTAAGTTTTCCAGTTTTTAAGCTTTCGGTTGCCATGACAACCAGAGTTTCAAATATATTTTAATAAACTGAATTTGGTAAAGGACCACCCTAGGAACATTCCTGCCAGGTTTGGTTAAAATCCGCCTAGTTTTTTTCAGAGAAGAAGTTGTTTGAAGTAAAATGTTGACGCCGGACAGACTGTCCACAATAGCTCACCCTTGAGCGCTTCGTGCTCAGGTGAGCTAAACAGAGGAAATAACTCTAGGGTTCCTGGTTCTTTCTGGCCAATCATTGCACCCGGCTGAGATCTTATGGTCATAAATAAACTGTGCAAGTTTAGTCAACATTGAATAAAATTTTTATTTTATATGGAGACTGGACACCAATTTTTGACAATTTATTTTTTCCTAAGCCATTGCAATAACTCTGGTCTTTTCAGTCCAATCTGACCCATATTCTACTTCAACTGAGACCTTATTTGCAAGTTTGGTCAAGATTAGACGAAAATGAAGTCATCCTCTTCCCCATTGTCCATGTTTTGCTTTTTTTTCACAAACAAATAATTCTGATGTTTGTACCCCGATCTAGACCATTTTTGGATTATTTTGAAATCTTATGCTTATCCACATCAGGGTTGCCAGCACCTGGGGCAAAACAAAATTCCCTGACTTTTCACTGACTTTTCCCTGACTAAATCCGATTTTTTACTGACCAAAACCACCAATTTTCAAAGGCCTCATCCTCCCCTTTTACCTGTCGCCATCTTCAGGAAGGGATGTTCATGTGCAAATCAGATTTCAGTCACACCAGGACATTTTCAAAAACTGTTAAGATATATATTTTTGACTAAAAATCTACATATTATGTATTTATACATACATTTTAGTAATTCAAAACACATTTAGACTGCTATAGCCATAATCTGCGAATTTGTATAAATTACTTTTTTACCTTCAGGCGTGTTTTTTTCTCTGACTTTTCAATGACTTATTTGGAATTTGATTGTTCACTGACTTTTTTTACAAAATTCCCCGACAATTTACTGACCTTGAAAACATTTAAAATGTCCCTGAGTTTTCAAGTCTGCTGGCAACCCTGCAAATGATGTGCAAGTTTTGTCAAGATTGAATGAAAAAGAAAGCCTGGATGTTGCACAAAGTCCATTTTGCAGTTTTTTCTCATGAAAAAAGGGTCAATAGCTCTGTTATATTATCGAACTGCGTCCATATTTTAATGTCATACACAAGTCTCTATCGCGTCCGTCGTCACAAATGCTGCTCAGGTGAGCTAAAAAATCGTTGACGTGGATCGTCCTGATTCAGTGCACTACCTCTCTTCGTAATGAAGCTTCACATGAAGTTTCATTAGGGAGCATAATAAAATAACAAACTATTTTCATGACACAGATCTAATAGAATTAAACCCTTATCTGCACTAGTTTTGATAACGACTACCGCATGTGAGAGTGATGTCATGTCACAAATTGTGATACATTATTCCTGCAAATATTTCATTTGAACAGGACAATCCACGACAGCATTTTTCGCTTTTATGTGGGTTTATGTTTAGAAGAGAATTCCTCGAAACAGAAAATACCATAAAAGCGGCATATGTCGTCCCGTATAAGCATGTACATGCCTCATAGAATGTTTATTATGCTTGAGCACAAACTTTCCAAAATAATGGCTAATACTAACTATTGCTCCTTTTGAAGACACCCACCACAAAGAAAGAAACATCCAAACCAAAACCACCAACAAATAACAAATGAAAGTAACAATGATGATGGTGTGTATATAAAACAAGAGGGCCATGATGGCCCAAAGCGATCACCTGAGTACTGGCACAGATGAAGACCATACTGTTGTGACAGTTTTGAAAATTAAGGTATCTGAATAATTTGTTAAGGGGGATAAGATCGATTTGATTTAAAACATTGGTTAGTGCAATGGGCTTACTAAAGTACGTGTTGGGTAGTGGATTTGCGGTGTTTTTGCTAATGGTTCTCAAATCATTTTTCTCGATATTCTTACCTGTTCCTTTTTTATTAAGTTAGTGACAATTATGGGCAATGCAGAAATAGTAGCTTTTGATGTCTTTTTCGCAGACAGATTTTGAGAACTAGTTCCAATGCGCTAACTGCGATGGCTGTGCTATAAGGTAAAGTTTTGCTTTTTCTATTATAACTTTTTTTTCAATGATGATAAATGTTGCTAATGCAGGATCTGAAGCCATCAATGTTGCATAAACAAATAACTGCATGCAAGGTTTGCAACTTTTGTAATAAACTTTTATCAATCAATGTTAATGGTCATACACAAACTATGTAAGTTTGGTCAACACTGAATAAAAAAGTGTGCATGTAAACCAATCATTGATAACTTGTTGATGTCTTGTCCACCCACAAGGGGAAATAACTGCGGTGTTTCTGGCCCGATCTTGTTTATATTCGACTTTACCTGTAATCTTATGTTCATAGACAAACTGAGCACGACTGTGAAGATTGGATGAAAAATGAAGTCTCTATCCTGAATAATGTCCATTTTTGAATATTTTTTTACAAACAAAGGCCAATAACTCTGGTGTTTCTGGTCCGATCATGCTTATATTCGACGTCAACTACAGTCTCATGGTAATAGACAAACTGTGCAAGTTTAGTGAAGATTGGATGAAAAATGCTCAAAGGGCAATAACATGGTTCAAACTCAATTCTAAAGCATACAAATTCAAGGCCTTTTCGAGAGTAAAATTGTGGTTTTTAAGGCAAATATTTCTACATTTATAGACTGCGAGGGTCATCTATATGTCACTAAAATATTTGGGACCAGTTTATGTGGGTTTTTTTCATCACATTAACTTAAAATTAGAAAAAAAATTATTATATTTGCAAAATAATCAGTACCGGTAGGCATCACAAAACAAACTAGTGCATCACTAAATACGTACCAAGAATTGGATGCTTAGATTTACGTATTTCTAGGAATTAATTTGCGATTCCTAACACTGCCAAATACATGAAAGCAGTATTATATATTTCACAAATACAAACTAAACTTGCTTGCAATGGACCTCTGCCTGGAGACATGACACTAAAAATGTGCATGTGCAATTTTAATTATTGAATGATTATTGGTCATTTTTTGTAAGATCCACATGGGTCTACTGAAACTACAACACACTATACACGTTGGCAGCTTTGTCCTAGTTTAACACTTTTATGCAGTTGTCTTTCTTTGAGAAAAATATGCCATCATTTGCAAAAGGCGCTGTAACCTTGATATTTTTTTATGGTTCCAACTACTACATTATACGTCTGTAGTAGTCTACGTGTATGTAATGACAGTGCACGTTCGCCCATGTGGACAAGTTATTCGTTTTAATATAATATCAATAATTTGCCCTTTATGGAAATTTAACTGACTTTAACCAACTGTAGTTTTCCAGCCATTTCTATTTGAATGAACATCATTTTCCATGTTTACCCATCACGCTAATTTTCACTGGGCGCCGCCATTTGCAATGATGATGTAGTACGCAAAAGCCTCAATTCGTACACCCATTAGAACGTACTTACAACGTATTCATACTTCCGCATGGACAAATTCGTTTTTGAAGAAAACACCTAATGCTTGTTTTTTTTTACGTATACTTATACTCTTAGATTATGGCAAAGGTAAATTCAAGGTTGTTTTAAGAAATTCAAGGGCTTTGTGTAAAATTTAATTACAATTTGGCGTTTTTGCAAGTCTATACCCGATTAAGGACTTTTTAAGAGCAACTACGTTTTTAAACACTTGTCAAGGCCGGTGCGAACCCTGAATAACTCTAGTGTTTGAAACACGATCTGGCCATTTTGGGCGTCTGCTGAGATTTGATGGTCATAACACAGTTTGAGAAAGTTTGGTTAAGATTGGATGGAAAATAAAGTCTCTATGTTGGAAAAACTCATTTTTGCATTTTTTTCGAATGAAAAGGGGGCAATATCTCTAGTGTTACTGGTGTGATATGGCCCAATAACAATCCTGTCCGAGATTTTATGGTCATACACAAATTAAGCAAGTTTGGTTAAGATTGGACAAAAAGTGAAGTCTCCAGCTTGGGAACGAACCAAATTGTTGAGGGCACACAGACAACGGACGACACAGGAGAGGTCCCCTATACGTATAGCCCACCCAGCACTTCGTGCTCAGGTGAGCTAAAAAATGTATGTATCTGACAGTCATAGTGGTGAGAAGGAAGGTATGTGCATGTGTCTAACAGTCAACGTGGAGAGAAGAAATGTATGTTTATGTGTCTGACAGTCATAGTGGTGAGAAGGAAGGTATGTTTATGTGTCTGACAGTCAAAGTGGTGAGAAGGAAGGTATGTTTATGTGTCTGACAGTCATAGTGATGAGAAGGAAGATATGTTGTGACTGACAGTCAAAGGAAGGTATGTGTATGTGTCTGACAGTCATAGTGGTGATTAGGAAATTACGTTTATGTGTCTGACAGTCAAAGTGATGAGAAGGAAGGTATGTTTATGTGTCTGTCAGTCAAAGTGGTGAGAAGGAAGTTATGTTTATGTGTCTGACAGTCATAGTGGTGAGAAGGAAGGTATGTTTATGTGTCTGACCGTCAAAGTGGAGAGAAGAAAGGTATGTTTATGTGTCTGACTGTCATAGTGGTGATTAGGAAGTTACGTTTATATGTCTGACAGTCATTGTGGTGAGAAAGAAGGTATATTTATTTGTCTGACAGTCATAGTGGTGAGAAAGAAGGTATGTTTATTTTTCTGACAGTCATAGTGGTGATTAGAAAGCTATGTTTATGTGCATGATGGCCATTGTGCTGGTTTCGGAACAAGTTAATAGTAGGATATGTAACCGTCAACTATTGGGCATGATATTATAGGCAAATCATGCATGTTGTTAAACGTGTAATTTGATTGATTTTTTTCAATTATTTAGTAAAATATAGTCTCTATGTAAGAAATAAAGAATTAGCCGTTACAGTAGAAACTATAGAAGAATAGGCCAGGAAAATGTCGTCCGCATCAGAAGGAGAACCCATAGAAGCCATAGCACCCCATGCGGTAGAAGGCATAGCAGTCCATGCGATAGAAGATATTGCGGCCCGTCTGGTAGAAGGTAATGCTGCCCATGCGGTAGAAAGCATAGCGGCCTATGCGGTAGAAGGTATAGCGGCCCATACAGTAGAAGGCAGACGCGTCAGAACAATGACTAAAAATGCTACAAAAGCCTACCAGGAATCAGTGACCAGAAACGGCAATAAAATAGAAAGTCTGATAATTGCTTTCACCTTAGAACAAGCAAAGCCCTGTTGTTATATTGCTAGGCTTACCGAACATTTTAATAAATTTACAGACATGTGCAATGAATTTGTCAATTGGTTATCTAGGTGCAATATACATGCAAGTCTCAAAGAGTTAAAAATTCAAAATAAGGTAGTTGAATCAGTCTCAAACAGTGTTTGGCAAATGTTAAACACACCAAAATCGTGTAAGTCAGGAAGTAGAAAGACGTGATCAAGTTTGAGTAATGTTACAGGCGTCTCATCTGTAATTCTTCAAAAAAGGCACAAGCCGAGGCAGCTCCAGTTTCGTTTCAATGTTTTAAGAGAAAAATGGCTATTGGAAGAAGGTGAGCTCAAATGGAGGAAGATCCACTCAAAGCTGAAGCTGAAAGAAAGCCAAAACAGACTGAATTTGAACTTAAAGTTATACATTCGGAAACGAGATGTTGAAATAGCTAATGCTGAATTGCTAGTAGTTCTAGAAGATGACGAGCTAGCTAGGTCTAATGTGAAACAAGATCAGACTTGTAAATTTATAAATGAACATTTTGGCAATGTTGACAATCCAATTCCAGAGCCTGAAGCAGAAAATTATAAACTTTTAGAAATACAGACGAGTAAACCACTACCAAAACCGGAACAAAGACACGATCATATTCACTGTGAAGCTAATTATATGCAAAACATACCAGTTGCACAGTGATCACAATATTTGCTAAAGAAGGATCTCATGCTGCAATGTTTCTTTCTTTTCACCGACAATCGTGATGCTTTTCAAAACTGGAAGCTGACATTCAAGAGTGTAACAAAAGGATATGTCGGTTACGCCGACAGAATAATTAGACTTGCTACAGAAATGGCTGGGGAGAAAATCATTAGTGTTTGCTCATCCTATTAAGTATTGGAACCTGAATAGTCCTTCAGTGGCTGTAGAGAAAATATGGGAACGTTTAGAAGTACGCTATGGGAGCCTAGAGCTTGTGGAAATGTCGTTATGGAAGAAACTGGAACAGTTTCCAAAATTAACATATAGTGATCGAGAACATGTATTTGATTTACATGATCTGGTGTCAGAGGTCCGCTCACTGAAACAAGATCCTAAAGCAGGTATTTTACTAGGGTTCTTTGATACTTCAATTGGGATTGTAATGAAGTTACCTTACACCATACAGTAAAAGTGAAAAGATCCTGCAACAAACTATACGCGAAGACAAGATGTGACATTTCCCCCTTTTTCCTACTTCGTACAGTTTGTAAAAGAAATGGCTTTCCAATTCAATGAAACAAGTTTTGACTATGAAGTCAAACCAGAAACACAGAAAGCAAACAAAAGAAACCTGTCACTGAAAGTCAATGCTGGAAAAACTGGAGTTGATGAACACGGTTTTAAACAAAGTGTTCAAGTGAATATGTGCCCTATTTATGGACAAGATTCCAAACATCATCTCCGTGACCGTCGTTAATTTCAGACTCAAAGTTTAACAGAAACAAGAGGGCCATAAGGCCCTAGGTCGCTGACCTGAGGGGCTAAGGAACTTAACTGTTCTGAGAAAGTTTCATGAAAATTCGGCTAAGAATGTAGCCTCTAGAATGTTCACGAGCTTTTTCTTCAATTTGGCCTGGTGACCTAGTTTTTGACCCAATGTGACCTAGTTTCTGACTCCTCTGAGATAGCATTGAAGCAAATGTTCTCAGTAAATTTCAAGAATATTGGGCAACAAATGTGACTTCTAATGTCTTAACAAGCTTTTCTTTAATTTGCCCTAGCGACCTAGTTTTTGACCCCAAATGACCCAGTTTCGAACTCATCCGAGATATCATTGGGACTAATGTTCTGAGCAGATTTCTTGTTGATTGGGCAAAAATGTGGACTCTAAGAGTGGTAACAAGCTTGATAAAGTTTTCAATACAGCCATATATGCAAAACTGCCCCGATAAAACTATTTTCGAACTCCGCTGTGATATCCTTAGAACAAATGTTCTGCGCAAGTTTCAAGAAGATTGGGCAAAAAATGTGACATCTAGTTTGATTACAAGCTTTTTCTTCAATTTGACCTAGTGACCTAGTTTTTGACCCCACATGACCCAGTTTCGAAATCGACCGAGATATAATAGGGTCAAATGTTCTGAGTAAATTTCATGAAGATTGGGCAATACATGTGGCCTCTAGAGTGTCAATATGGTAAATGTTGACGACTAACGACGACGGACGACGGACAAAAGGTGATCACAAAAGCTTAAGATTGAAGGAAACAATCTACACAAGACTGGTGTCACAATCAGTGATTCGTCTGGTTCCATACAACTGGCCTTGTGTGATGATCAAGAGACACAGGTCAACCCCCGTGATTCGTACATTAATGTAACTGTACATGTCTTTCCATCTGGCCCATCATTGTCAGGGTCACACAACACAACGACAAACATTGGGGAAGTTTCAATTCCCAATGATGACTCCACAGATTGGCCTATTGATGCTACTTAAGTGCCCACAGACATGCACTGTCCACTTAGTTCAAGAAAAGTAGAAACGGTGAACACTGCCATTGCCACAGTGCTGTGTCAGAGATGTTCGACGAAAGTCAAAGTTACATCACTTCCAACAAGGACAAGCAAGAAAATAGCATTAACCAAGAAGGACTACCATGTGCCAAACTCTGTACTTAAGGACACTATCCCAAGGTTGAGGACCTTTTACTTACGGAGATGAGTACTGTAACTGTCGCCAGGTCGAGATTTGTGGCAATTTATAAACAGGAATGAATTATTAAGGACGTACACACCAGTTTATTTTCTACTCGCCCAAATGTTGGTGTCAGCCTAGGTTAACTTTTTTGGTAAGCTTGTTTCTCAGGAATGACTTGATTTGATTTCTTTTAAACTCATAAGATTTATTCACCATATTTTATGATAGTCCAAGTTTGGTAACTCTCGTTTGAAATTTGACATAATTATGGGCCTTTTTACACTTAGAAAATTACATTGCATGTTATTCGGGTAGGTTAAAGTTTTTCAGTAAGCTAGTATCTCAGATCGGATTCAAAGGATTTTATTTAAGCTTGAAACATTTATTCACTATGTTAAAATAATCTCATATGACAAGTTTAGTTACTAGTTTGAAATTTGTAACAATTTTATTCCAAACATAAGTTCAAATGTGGAAAGTTCAAACGTTCGAAACCAGGTCACACAGGGTCAAAAACTAGGTCACCAGGCCAAATTGAAAAAAAGGTGGTGAACACTCTATAGGCCACACTTTTAACCGAATCTTGCTCAGAACAGTTAAGTTCCTTTGCCCCTCAGGTGGGCGACCTAGGACCTTATGGCCTCCTGTTTGATGTATGCCATTAAATGTCTTAATTTGACAGATTTAAGCATCGGAACTAAAGAGCTTAAGTACAGTAACAAGAAATTGATTATAAAAAAAAGAAAAGGTAAAAAAGTTGGTGACACCGGGGTTGAAACCCTGGACATCTGCCTTAACCACTCGGCCATTCTGTTTTGTCTATTTGACCCTTCATTATTTAATTTATGTAAGCGATCCAGGTGTTGTCAACAATTTTAACAAAAACATCAGAAACATTCCAAATTATTCCATCATTTAGCGTTAATTTTAGCTATTTCAACTGGTGAGTTCTCATAAACAAAACGGTATTTACAGTATATTTATATGACCATAGTGTTATTTCACTCCCTTGTATATATTGTTACTTTATTTTCGGAATCTTTGACAAAAGTTGAAACATTGTCAATTTGACAATCTGTGAACAGGTCCCATTAAGGAAAGCATGACCATTTTTTGAGTTTCTGAATATTGATTTCCTTTTTTTAAATTCAAAATCTGGTTTAAGTCCATATCACATTAACGCATTCCTTTCAGTCCGTTGCTTTTCATGACAATAGTTTTTCTTAAGTTGATTTCTTAAACAATTCTGTAACTTGTGATCTATGGCAAGTCACACAGGTATCGATACATCTGCAGCTATTTCTATTTTTAGATTCTATAACACAATCAATCATATAAAGGCTTTGTTAAGAAGGTTAAGGACACTGGCATTCAACTCACTGAAGTCAGTTATAAAGTCATCAAGGAGGGGAATGTGACTTATCAAAGACAATCAATGATTAACAATTTTCCAGATGTCGTAATCCAGTCAGCTGACAATAAACTTACTGAGGCAGAGTATATGTAAGTCATATTACAAGACACAGAGAAGAATATTGAGGCTTTAAAGGCCAGCAAACCAACAAAGGAGATTTTGTCTGACCCAACCTCCAACGTAACCAGCACACCAGCAAAGGATATTTTGTCTGACCCCACCTCTCACGTAACCAGCAAACCACCAAAGGAGATTTTGTCTAACCCCACCTCCCTCGAAACAAGCACACATTAAAAGGAAATTTTGTCTGACCCCAGCTCCCAAGTAACAAGCTGACTATCAAATGAGATTCTGTCTGACCCCTCCTCCCACGTAACCAGCACACCATCCAAGAAGATTTTGTCTGACCCCTCCTTCCACGTAACAAGCACACCATCAAAGGAGATTTTGTCTGACCACACCTCCCATGTAACAAGCACACTGTCAAAGGAGATTTTATCTGACCCCACCTCCCACGTAACAAGCACACCATCAAAGGAAATTTTGTCTGACCCCAGCTCCCACGTAACAAGCTGACTATCAAAGGAAATTTTGTCTGACGGCCGCTCCCAAGTAACAAGCTGACTATCAAATGAAATTCCGTCAGACCCCTCCTACCACGTGACCAGCACACCATCCAAGGTGATTGTGTCTGACCCCTCCTCCCACGTAACCAGCACACCATCAAAGAAGATTTTGTCTGACCCCACATCCCAATTAACCAGCACAACGTCAAAGGAGATTTTTCTGACCCCACCTCCCACGTAACCAGCAAACCAACAAAGGAGATTTTGTCCAACCCACATTCCATGTAACCAGCAAACCAACAAAGGAGATTTTGCCTGACCACACCTACCACGTAACCAGCAAATCATCAAAGAAGATTTTGTCTCATCCCACCTCCCATGTAACCAGCACACCATTAAATGAGTTATTGAGCTTAAACCGTTTTTCTACTTTTAATAACAGTGACCTTGACCCCACCCACCCCATAAGAAAACCCAAGTGAGGTATCGATATAAGATAGGTGTAATAAGTTTCATTAAAATATCGAATGCTTTACTTATCAAGTTATTGAGCGGACACTGTTTTTCTATTTTACTAAAGTGACCTTGACCCCACCAACCCCATATGCAATCTCAAGCAATGTGTTGATATAAGGTACTTATGCATTAAGTTTTCATTAAAATAGCTCAATGCGTTCTCGAAATATTTAGCGGAAACAAGTTTTCTATATTTAATAACGGTAACCTTGACCTTTGCCCCACCCACCCCATATGCAATCCCAATCAAGGTCTCAAAATAATGTATTTATGTATTAAATTTCATTACAATATCTCAATGCGTCCTCAAGATATTTAGCGTAAACCGTTTTTCTATTTTTTTTAACAGTGACCTTGACCGCTCCATCCCCATATGCAATCCCATGCGAGGTGTCAATATAAGGTATCTATGTATTAAGTTTCATTAAAATATCTCAATGCGTTCTAAAATTATTGAGCGGAAACCGTTTTTCTATTTTTAGTAACAGGGGCATTGACCTTGACCCCACCCATCCATTTGCAATCCCAATCGAGGTCTCGCTGTAATGTTTTAACCAAATATGAAACCTCTGGGCCTTGTGGTTTCAGAGAAGAATGTTTAAATCATATTGCCATTTACGTGTATATAAACCATGTGAGCATCATTTGAACAATCTTTTTAGAGGACCACTATACAATGTTACATACCAAATATGAAACCTCTGGGCATTGCGGTTTCAGAGAAGAAGATTTTTAAAGTCCTTTTGCTATACAAATCAATATAAACCATGTGACCCCCGGGGCGTGGCCAGTTTTGACCCCAGGGGCATAATTTGCAAAATGTTTGTAGAGGACCCCTAGAGGATGTCAGATATCAAATATGACAGCTCCAAGCCTTGCGATTTCTGAGAAGATTTTTTAAAGTTTTCAGTTTTCAAATCTATTTTTAACTCTGGTGATCTACATTTGCAGCGGACCAAAACGATCTGAAGAACTTTGAAAAAAGGTTTCCCAAGGATCATTCCTGTGAAGTTTCGTGAAAATCTGCCAAGCGGTTTAGGAGGAGATGTTGATTATATGAAATGTTGACACACGACGCACACCGGACAATGGCGATCACAAAAGCTCACCATGGGCACGTTGTGCTCAGGTGAGCTAAAACAAGAGGCGGCATCAGTCGGATCAAACTGATTTACAGACTCAAGACCCTCTTGGTATGTGGTTATGTATTATGCATACCTATTTATATAACTAGTGAAGAAAATATCCATAGCAATAATAACTTTGGATTCAAATATTCATGTATTGAATTAATTTGTTCTTGCATTAAGGGGTGCATATTTTGTGCCAAATTTAACAATAAGAAATTTTTAGGGAAAGTTACCCATGAAAATCTGAGTAAGATAATTGAATAGTTGTGGATGTTGTTAGGCACGTTGATAATGTCAGTCTGTCAGCTTGTTTTGTGTTCTTAGGAAAGAACCTTAAAGACGATTTTGGTAGTTTTTTCTGTGCATCTTTCCGCGCATCAGTGGAGTTAATTTTAATCTTCAAAATGTGAAGTGTCTTGACAGGTAATACTATTTATTAAATATTGTATGCACTGGAATTATCAACTAGAATCAATATTATCGTAATAATTGCCATGAGTATAGTAGGAGTGTCTTGTGACTCAATTATATGTGAAAGTTTGTTAATACAATGAAAACAAAAGTAGAAACACGCAGCCTGAATATTGATCTTGCATATAGCTGTGAACTGGCTAGCGAATAATGTTAAAGTGTTTTGGCTGTTATAACTTTTTGTACATGGTTATAATTAACTGCTGATACTAAAATAATTATATAGAATATATATCCATTAACTTTTATAAGTGTATTGTTACAAATAATGACTGTCATTCCTTCCAGTTTTAACAGAAAATATCCAATACTCACATTTAAACTTTTTTCTATTGATAATAAGCACGGTGACCCCCTGTTTTCTTTTTTCCAGTCTATTAAGCATACAATTATGTATTGAATACAGAAAATTCAGGAATTTTTACGTAACATTTTTTTTTCTATAGTCACAAACAAGCTTTTATATGATTACAAAATGAAGATTTTATTCGCAACAAATGGATGGAAAAGCATTTTTGGCATATTATATTATAAAAAAAATTGGACCATGTAACGCTTTGATTCTTTTCAATAAGCCATTTCAACCAATAGAATGTCGCCATGTATTTACCAATCAATGGTCAATACTATTTATTGCTAAAATAAAAGCAACACCAGGTATTTCTATAATGCATCTACGGGTAGGTCATTTACATGCATTTTCCCAAAAATCTATTAGGTGACCCCCATTACGATGATTTGTATTAGGCATTGAAAGATCTACAAAATATGTGGCAATGAAACATTTTCATTAAAAGGAAAAAAAAGAAGAAATAATCTTTAAGTAAAATAGATGGTTACACATTTCCATATATATGGCATGTTTTAGTTGAAAACAGTGGAACAGGCGAGGCATCTTCTGTTGAAGTGTTGATCAATGGTGACCCCAACTCCTGTGACCCCTGCACCAGTGACATGTGCTCCTGTGACCCCTGCTCATGTGACCTCTTGTCTGGTGAACCCTGCATCAGTGACCTATGCTCCTGTGACCCCTGCTCTGGTGAACCATGCTCCAGTGACCTTTGCTCCGGTGACCCTTCCACCAGTGACATCTGCTCCGGAGACCTAGGCACCAGCGACCCCTGCGTCGCAGACCTATGCTCCAGTGACTCCTGCTTCGGAGGCCTGTGCACCATAAACCTATGATCCAGTGACCCCGGCTCCAGTGACCCCGGCTCCTGTGACCTCTGCTCTAGCGACCCGTGCACCAGTGACCCCTGCTCCGGTGACCCCTGCTCTTGTGACCCCTACACCAGTGATCTATGCTGCAACCACACAGGCATCATCGATCACCACCATGACCTCACCAGATACTGTCCCCCGAATTTGTTGCAGGCCTACACCTCATTTGACTATGGACCACCACGACCATCTGTGTGGACTGTTTCATTATTGGATATGATGGAATAACCACTGCATGACGATGAGATTATTTATTTTCTTGCACCTTTCAACAACTAAGAGATAAACCATTTCAATAAGGATTCAGTGTTTTTAGGGCAAATATGAGGCAGAAATACACCTGCTTAATAGTATATATTTTCCACCTATATTTACCTTAAAATTTCTCTCAGAATGTAAACTTTAAAATTTTACTTACATAGGACAAACAATTAACAAATTGGAGGAATTTTCTTAAATAATCCTAGCAATTGTTCACCAAACCAAGTTTGTGCACAATCTAAGTTATCATTTGTAACAAAACAACTCTACTGTTATATAACAAAGAAGAAAATAAAAATATAATATGCTTTTCCATTTGCTGCAAAATTCCCCATCTTAAGGGCAACGCTACCTTTCCCCCCTAGGACAACAAGAGGGTCAAGATTGCCCTAGGTGGCTCACCTGAGTTTAAGGGATGATAAAGGCTTTTTACAATTAAGAGGGACAAATGACTCTAAAGCACTAACCTGAGTATAACGATCTGGGCCTTGCAGTTTGACGAGAAGATTTGTAAAGTCTACATAAACCATGTGTCCCCTAGGGCATGGCCTCTTTCTACAACTGGGGAATATTTGAACAATCTTCGAAGAGGACCTTGCGGTTTTGGAGGAGAAGTTTTAAAGCCGACCCCAGGGCATACCCCAGGGGAATCTTTTAAACAGTCTTTGCAGAGGACCACTTTACAATGTTACATATAAAATATGAAACCTCTGGGTCTTATGGTTTCAGATGAGAAGATTTTTAAAGCTAACTTGCCATATAAGTCACTTGAAACAATATGACCCCTAGGGCGTGGCCAATTTTAACAATCTTTGTTGGCACTATACAACGTTACATACCAAATATAAAACCACTGGACCTTGCGGTTCAGATAAGATTTTTAAAGTCATTTTGATATGTATGTCTATAGAAACAATGTGACCCCCAGGGCGTGGCCAGTTTTGACCACTGGGGCATCATTTTAACAATCTTTGTAGAGAACCACTATGCAATGTTACATTCAAAATAAGAAACCACTGGGTCTTGAGGTTTCAGACAAGAAGGATTTTAAAATCAGTTCGCTGTTAAAGTCCATATAAACAATATCACACCTGTGGCGTGATTTAACCCCAGGGGCATCATTTGAACAATCTTTGTAGAGGACTACTATACAATGTTGCATACCACATTTGCAAATACTGGGCCTTACCGTTTCAGAGGAAAAGTGTAAATAACTATAGAACCCGCGGGGCGGGGCCAGTTTTTACCGATTCAGGACAAGGTTTTAAAAGTCATTTTGCTATTTAAGACTATATAAACAATAAGACCCCGGGGCGTGGACAGTTTTAACTCCAGGGGCATCATTTGAACAATCTTCATGGAGGACCACTATTCAATGTTACAAACTAAATATGAAACCTCTGGGACCTTACGGTTTCAGAAGAAGATTTTTTAATTCATTTTGCTATTTAAGTCTATAATTATAAGCCATGTGACCCCCAGGGCGTGGCCATTTTGTACCCCAGGGGCATAATGTGAACAATCTTTGTAGAGGACCACTCCACAATGTTTCATTATAAATATGAAACCTCCAGGCATTACGGTTTAAAAGAAGATTTTTAAGGCCCACTTGCCATATAAGTCTATACAAGAGGGTCCTGAGGGCCCTAGGACGATCACCTGAGACCCTGTAAACCAATTGGAATTTGCATCTCCGAGGCGTGGCTTATTTTTATTCCAGGGGCATAAGTTGAACAACCTTGAAGAGGACCACTATGCAATGTTACGTACCAAAAATAGGAAAGCTGCGGGCCTAGCCGTTTCAAAGGAGAAGATTTTTAAAATCATTTTGCTATTAAAGTCTATATAAACCTGTGACCCCACCGGGCGTGACCAGTTTTGACCCCAGGGGCATACTTGAACAATATTTGTAGCGGATCACTATAAAATGTCACATTCCAAATATGAAACCTCTAGGCCTTGCGGTTTCACAGGAGAAGAATTTTTAAGTCATTTTGCTATTTAAGGCTATATTAACCATGTGACCCCTGGGTTGTGGTCTGTTTTGACCCATGAATAATAATTCGAACACTCTTTGTAGAGGACCACTATAGGATGTTAAATACCAAATACGAAATCAATGGGCCTTGCGGTTTCAGAAGATAATATTTTTAAAGACAGTTTGCTCTTTAAGTTTATATAAACCATGTGACCCCTGGGGCGTGGCCAGTTTTAACCCCAGGGGCATAATTTGAAAAATCTTTGTAGAGGAACATTGTACAATGTTTCATACCAAATAACAAACCTCTAGATCTTTCGGTTTCTGAGGATAAGATTTTTAAAGTCATTTTGCTATACACGTCTATATAAATAATTTGACCCCCGGGGCGTTGCCAGGTTTGACCCCAGGGGCATAAATTGAACGCTATGTGTAGAGGACCACTATAGGATGTTACATTCCAAATATGAAACCTCTGTGCCTTGCGGTTTCAGAGAAGAATATTTTTAAAGACATTTTGCTATTTAAGTTTATATAAAACATGTGACCCAGGGGCGTGGCCAGTTTTGACCCCATGAGCATAATTTGAACAATCTTAGTAGAGGACCATTATTGGATGTTACATACCAAACATGAAACCTCTGGGCCTTGTGGTTTCAGAGGAAAGTTTTTTAAAGTCATTTTGCTATATATTCTATATAAACCATGTGATCCCCAGGGCGTGGCCCGTTTTGACCCAAGGGACATAATTTGAACAATCTTTGTAAAGGACAACTTAAGGATGTTGCATACCAAATATGAATACTATTGGCCTTGCAGTTTCAAAGGAGAAGTAATTTTTCTGTATATTCTATATTAAAAAAGTAACCCCCAGGGCGTGGCCAGTTCTGACCCCATGGGCATAATTTGAACAGTCTTTGTAGAGGACCACTTTAGGATGTTACATACCAAATATGAGATCTCTGGACCTTGTGGTTTCAAAGAAGAAGATTTTTAAAATCATTTTGCTATATATTCTATATAAACCATGTGACCCCCAGTGCGTGGCCCGTTTTGACCGCAGGGGCATTATTTGAACAATCTTTGTAGAGGACCAGAATAGGATGTTACATATCAAATATGAAACCTATGGGCCCTGCGGTTTCAGAGAAGAAGATTTTTAAAGTTTCCACTTTTAAAATCTATTTTTAGCTCTGGTGACCTACATATGCAGTGGAAAGATTTGAACAACTTTGAAAGAGGTTCACCCAAGGATCATTCCTGTGAAGTTTGGTGAAAATCTGCCAACAATGTGAACTCTGGGGCGAGGCCACTTTTGACCCCAGGGGCATCATTTGAACAATCGTTTTAAAGGACAACTATACAATGTTACACACCACATATGAAGGCTCTGAGCCTTGCGGTTTCAGAGAAGATTTTTAAAGTCATTTTGCTATTTAAGTCTATATAAACCACGTGACCCCCCTGGGCGTGGTAAATTTTGACCCCAGGGGAATAATTTGAACAATCTTTGTAGAGGACCACTATATAATGTTACATACCAAATATAAATCACTGGGCCTTGCGGTTTCAGAGGAGAAGATTTTAAAAGTCAATTCGCTATATAAACATGTGAGCACGGTGCGTGGCCAGATTTGACCCCAGGGGCATCATTTGAACAATCTGTGTAAAGGACCACTATACAATGTTACATACCACATATGAAGCCTCTGAGCCTTGTGGTTTCAGTGAAGATTTTTACAGTCATTTTGCTATGTAAGTCAGTATAAACTATGTGAACCCCAGGGCGTGGCCAGTTTTGACCACAGGGGAATAATTTGAACAAACTTTATCGGGACCACTAGAGGATGTCATATATCAAACATGAAAGCTCCAAGCCTATAGCGGTTTCAGAGAAGATTTTTTAATTTTCAGTTTTTAAATCTATTTTTAGCTCTGGTGACCTACATATGCAGCGGACCGGAACAATTTGAACAATTTTGAAAGAGGGTCATCCAAGGACATTTCTGTCTTAATTTTGTTGAAAATCTACCCAACTGTTTAGGAGGAGATGTTCTTTGAATGAAAATGTTGACACACGACGCACAACGGACGACGACATATGGCGACCCTCAAACCTCACTATGAGCACAAGTGAGCTAAAAACACTGGGATTCAAAGCTGATGATAACAGAACCCTTTAATGCCAAAAATAGTTGCCATAAACATAAAGTCTTGGAAAAAATACTGTCACTTGAAAGTTTTTCAAAAACTTTAGTTACACCAACAAAAGTGATATCTTGTTGATACAAATGTATAGTTTTAAAGGTGTTTTGTGTTTAAAAACTGTGCATAAAATTACCGCCTTAAAACTGAAGACTAAAATCTTTATTTTCCAGGTTCAGACTCAGATGACCCAGTGCAGTGATATGGCCTTCTCATGCAACAGCTGCTGTCAGCTGATCAATCAGTTGCAGACGAGGGTCACACAGCTGGAGCTTGAGTTACTTGTTAGTAATTGCATAAAAGCAACAAAATGGTTTAGTGTTTGAAAATAAATGAATTGTTAATACTAACATATATTTTATTTACATTTTTGTTCACAGAATTGTTCATTTGGTGACCCATTAACCGTATTCCTCAAATATAGAATTATGTTGATTTTGTCAAAAACATGGTCGACAGGGTGTGGGGCCTTTATTCCTTATATAGCCATATAGAAATCAATGGAAATCTTCTTGTCAAAACCACTTTTTGATTTTGAAATAATTATTATTTCACAGCAATGTTTCTTTGATGACCCTCTTCCAAATGCCATTTGATTTCATTAACAAACATGAACACCGCGCTAAAAGCATTGCTGACAGTTGTCCATTGTTGAAGTCCATTTTCAATGTTTTAATTTAAACATATCTGAATATGCTGTTGTCCTTTTCGAAACCCTTTATTGTTCATAAAACTCAGGTGACCAACCCAGGGTCATTTGGCTCTCTTGTTATTTTTTATGTGATGATTTAAGCCGCAGATACTAGTGCATTGAAGACAAGTTTATAATTAAAATGTAACAAACTTTATTTGCCCAGAATAATATGTTTGTGTTTTTCTTAGGTTCAACAAGCAAAAAGATCATCTGCCACAACATCACCAACATCAACACTATGTGCCACACTGCTGTGTCAACCAGTCACGCCAGCCATACCGGCCAGAGAACCGCTAGTGACTAACAGCCAACAAACTACAAATGGGAAAGACCAAACGCTGCAGGTAATAAAATACAGAATTATATATTGTATATATATAATATAATGAAAATTATATACACATAGCTAACTGTTAATGCCGTCATAAAGCCTGCATTGACAAAATAACACCCAGTGGGATAAACTGTATTTCCACCTTGTTGAATACAGCAAACATGCGCATTATACTGACACCATTTTGTTTATTTTCATGACGTCAATTGATGTTTATCGTAACGTATTAGTATGGGTTATTTAGTTCTTTTCTTCGGTTTATTTTCAAAATAAAGACAGAAAATGATGGGATAAATAGAATACTAGGGTACGTGTGGAATATAGAGAAGTTTATCTTGCTCAGCTCGAACATCGGAAGCGCTTACCTGGGGCGGTGTTCTAAGCCTCGTTAAATAAACTTCTCTATATCCAACACTAAATTATTATTCTCTATATATCCCTATTTGCCTTCAGATAATTTACAGAAAGAAATGTAATTGCATTAATTTAGGGACATTGAAAGATTGAGATTTTAAAAAGAACTTATTATTGTTGTTAATACACTATGTGGTTGAATATTTAAGCACATGATTTTCTTTTCTGGTTGCAGCAGATCATTCAAGCGAAAATTCAGCACGAGACAAGGCTGGCAAAGGATATCACGCTCTGTATGAATCTTCTATTTACCCCCCAGCAACTGGTGAACTGCTCAATGAAGGAAGCACCGACAACAACAGAGCCAGCAAGACCATGTCTCCCTCTTGCAGAGCGAAATGCAATAATTGCTACTTTACACTTTTTTCTAGTGTATATCAGGAAACATTATCTTAAAAACCAGTATTAAAGTTCAGGTAAATAGCTGTCTGTACTATAACTTTAAGAATTTGTATTTGAAGGAAAATTATACACTTTAAATTGCACTTTTAGCTAGCGTTTGTACAGTTTATCATTGTATCTTCGATCACGATCTCTTTTAAAAAGGTGAAGAAATTAATCCGATTAATCTTAATTTCAATGGTGTTTTTTATACCCACAAAGATAGGCATATTAAAATCTAACTGTCCGTCCTTTAAGTGTTTTATACAGTCTAATATCGTATATACTATCACAGCTATTTACTTGAATCTTCAAACTTACTGTTCCCACCAGGTAAAGCAGCCACTAACTCTGTTTTGTTTTTGGACATATTTATGCCCCTTTTTTAATTTAGAAACTGTTGTAGTTTTTTCCTGAGCAGCCATTTTGACTGAAGTAATACGTTTACATTTATCATTCGCTTTTATTTACAAAGGTTCATTTTGGTGACAGCACTTGTTTTGTGTCATGTTTACAAAATTGGTTTGTATATTTTATACTTTCAGATGTGATAGCCAACAAGTTCGGCATCGCGCTGGTGCAGGTTGAAGAAAAGATGAGGGGGTCGCTGAGGCGCCTTCAGGCGATGCACAACAAAGACTAAGACTATTAAGTAGTGACTGCTATATACGAAAGCTGTCATGTACATAATGGTGTATGATATGTGCTTTTCATAATTGTTAAATATTCTTTTTCACAATATAATTAGTTTTCACTCATTATTTATTGAACATTTTCACTCATTATTTATTCAACATTTTCACTCATTATTTATTACCAACTTATTTCTGTTTTATTGTTGTTTTCTTTTTTGTCCCTTTATATGTTTTTAATATAATAATATTTACATTGCATATGCATTTAAATATGGAAGGGGTATGTATTCATAATCGTATGAACGCAATGCCATATCACCGGGGTAGTAATATCTGTGTGTCCTATTTTTATGCATATTATATTTCGACAATAATATTTACATGAACTTAAATGTCTTATATTGTTTAATGTTACTCTTTTTGCATTTATTGTTCACATTTGATTAAATATTTTTTTAATTAATATACATGAATTTTTCGTTTCAGTTCTTCTTCTACAAAAATCAAATTGACATGTTTTTCACACTTTTGCCTGATAGTATTATATCATGCAAGGTCTTCAAGTGTTATTATTAAATAAAGCCATTTCGCTAGCATGCAACATGTACATGTTGGTATTTTAGGTAAACATTACTTTTCTTAGAAGCGACCACAGAAAATCTCCATGACGTAACATCGGTTCAGGAACGTAGCTTAAAAATGGATTTGAATTCACATTGATGTGTCTATTTGCTGGATGCATTTAGATCGTCTAATGTATTGTGCATTTATATCACAGTTAATAATGATGAATTGTTTAACATGCAAAATAAGAAAAAAATGAATTTTGAGACTTATATTAAAATGTTATCCTTAATAATACAAGTTATGCCCAGGCAATGCAAAGAGCTTAGACACGCCAGTGTGGATGCTATTGATCGATGACCTAGCTTACACGTCATCACTTGTTTAGTGATGTCATTTGTGGATTGTTTTGCATTTTTCTCGCCGAGTGAAAATTATGATATATGGTGTGGATTTAAAGCATTATATGTCTCCATCTGTTATGTTAATAATTAAACAGGATTATTATAAACTCTCAGCCTGGGCTTTGTGTGATTTTAAAGTGTCAGAACTCAACTGTGGTATAGAAGTATTCATAATGTGGATTTACTGTCTTACTAACAAAGCACAACTTATTTTATATTAATCTTTCTAAAGCATTAATAATGTTTGGTGCTTGTTGGCTATACCGGCCGAAATAGCAGTTCTTCTTGATGTCACAGGTATTTGTGCATTTGTTTAAGTTACTTATTAGTTTTGTAGCGATATGATTTATGTAAGGAAAATAAAAATCTTATTACTCATAATGTAAATGGTTACATTAAATTTCATTTGTCGCAGATAATTGAATGTAAAATAAGGAAAAACTGACATATTTGTAGGGAACTATTTTATAAATCGTAGTTTGCATTCTATTTTATGTAGTTCGGTTACAAGGGGCGGTACTTCGCTGTTCCGATAAGAAAACTGCTGTGGGTGATATTTCTCTTAGAATGGTAATACAATGCATGCTAAACAAAAATATGAATGCTATGAAATCATCCCAAATATAATGTAAATAGAAGGATTGCAATTCATTTTGGTTGCGTACACGCGATTATGAACGCAATGGTCAAACTGGCAAATTATCCATGAAGCGCTATGAAGAGCTAGTGCACATCACGGATTTGCCAGTTTGACCATTGCGTTCATAATCCTTAAATATTGCAATGTCTTTCAGCAGTCATATCTTAATGTTGCCATGTCCTTCGAGCTGTGTACATATGTTTAAATGTAAGTTTGAGCATTCAGAAAGTAATTTTTTTATTATTTTATGTTTATTGTTGTTTCATTATTACCAAGATATTTTTCAGTTTTCACGTCGGTGAATGGTGAGTTTATACTGAGCTAAAAGCAAGGTTATGTGGGTTTGTTTTACAGCTAAACACCTGTTTAAACCCAGTTTTAAAGCCAATTTAAACCGTGTTTAAGCAGTGAAAAGCCACAGTTAGGCTCGCCTTAAGCTCACGAAAAACCCACTTTTCACTCGCTTAAGAATAGAAAAAAACAACTTCAGAGACAAAGCTGGTTTAAGTGGGTTTAAACACCCGAAAAACACAACTGTTTGACGAAGAACACACTATCAACCCACTTAAATTGGTTTAAGTTGGTATAAAAATCTACTATGTTTGTTTAACCGAGTTTAATCAAGGTTTTACCTAGACAAACCCAAGTCGGTAAGCTAAAAAACCATGTTGGAAAGCTAAAACCTAAATGTTTAGCAATTTGGTCCTCAAGTTTACATTACACTTTTAAATAAATATTTTAAGCTTCTGTTGCTGTGTTTATCCGTCAAACAAAATTGATTTCATCTTTAATATTTTGCAGTCCTTCAATGCGGGTGATTCTTCAGTACATCCTAGTACATCAAGTTCGTCTGGGAAAGATTCTCCTTCCAAACTTGTACTGAAACAAGAGCTTTCAGAGGACAGCGCACTCGACTATTCGAAGTATTTCAGTTGGTACATATTTTGGAAAGTGGATGGGGCATCGATTTCTTGAAATGCAAAACTGAGTTATGGCAATTACTTCATCAAATTATTCCAAGTTTAAACCTTATGTAGTTAATAACTTGTGTAGTTTTGAAATTATAACATTTTTCACTATAAACTTTAACCAGACAATCTATGTGAAAAAAAGGCATAACTCTGTCAAAATGCAAAACAGCGTTACAGGGAGGTTGCCCCATATACTGTAGTTGATGCTAAGGTATGTTCCTTTTTTAAAGTGAATAACTTAATATGTAGTTTTGAAGTTACAAGACTTTTAAATATAAACATTAATCAAGATCAGACGCGGAAGCTGACACCGGGGGTAGTAGAAAAAAATGAATATTTAAAGGAAGTAAGCCTATACGTCACAAAACTCGTTATTTTACTTATTGTGTCCGGCACTTAAATCTGCCAAATTATTGTTTGACAGTACACAACGTAATGTTAACAAATATGACCTTGTTATATAATTCCTGCATCTTTAAACTTCATGCAATATTGATGCTTACCAGCTTGTCTGTTTAGTTCCTTAGCCCCTCAGGTGAGCTACCTAGGGCCTTAATTATGGTCCTCTTGTTAAAATACGCATGCAATCCTAAGATTAATATATGACTATATGTGAAATGGTTCTGATCCCAGAACATTGATAATCTACATAATGAAGCAAACATATTTCTGAATGGCAAATAGCGTGTAAATATATTTGAATAATAAACATGGTTCATGGGCTTTTCAATTGAAAAACAATCATACCTTGAGAGTATAACATTACCAGAGATGTTAGTAAAACATGTATGTCCCCAAACTTGCAGCCAAGTCGTGAATATGTGCAATTGTTAAGATTTTTTTTAAATATTGTATATGCACATTAACACATGGGGTGGAAATTAAAGTTGATGCTTTAGAAAGTAAAAATAAAGCTGAGAGAAATATTGAGTATAATAATGGATTCATTTTTACAGTCTGTTATACAAGGATACCTGTTTTTTGTTTGATTTAAACATCAATTGGCCAATGCATCTCTAGATATCCTGCGGAAACAAAATGGTCTATGGAGAAAACGGTTTTCATATTACAAGCCCCTGTGACCTTGACTTTTGACCCGTTTACCTCAAAATTGATACGCGTCTTCCTTTCCTCCCGAGTAACCAGCACACCAACTGGGATGATCGTAGGTCAAGGCGTATTCTACATATCATGCGGAAACGAAATGGTCTACAGAGGAAACAGTTTTCATGTTACAAGCCTTTGTAGCCTTGAACTTTGACCTGTTGACCTCAAAATTGATAGGCGTCTTCCTTTCCTACTAAGTAACCAGCATACCAACTTAAATAAATGATCGTAGGTCAAAGCGTTCTCTAGATATCGTGCGGAAACGAATTTCATGTTTCAAGTCCCTGTGACCTTGACCTTTGACCTGTTGACTTCAACATCAATAGGCATCTTCCTTTCCTCCCAAGTAACCAGCATACCAACTTAAATGATCGTAGGTCAAAGTGTTCTCTAGATATCGTGCGTAAACGAAATGGTCTACGGACAGACAAACCGATCATCCGACCGATCGACCGACCGACAGGTGCAAAGCAATATACCCCCACTATTTCGAAGGGGGGCATAATTATTGAGCAGAAACCGTTTATATATTTTTAGTAACATTGACCTTGACCTTGATCTCACCCACCCCATATGCAATCCCAAGTGTGGTCTATATCCAATGTATTTATCTATGAAGATTCATTCAAATATCTTGATGCATTCTAAAGTAATTGAGCGAAAACCATTTTTCTGTTTTTAGTAATGGAGACCTTGACTTCACCCACCCTATATCTTTATATAAAGTTTCATTAACATATCTCGATGCGTTCTAAAGTTATTGAGCGCAAACATTTTTTTCTATTTTTAATTATGGTGACCTTGACCTCGCCCCACCCAAATTTTTAAGACAGTTCTCAATATAAGGTATCTATGCATGAAGTTTCATTAAAATGTCTAGATGCGATCTCAAGTTATTGAGCAGAAACCATTTGTGTATTTTTAGCAACTATGACCTTGACCTGTTGACCTCAAAATCAAACGATGTCTTCCTTTCCTCCCAAGTAACCAGCTTACCAACTTAAATGATCGTAGGTCAAAGCGTTCTCTAGAAAACGTGCGGAAACGAAATGGTCTACGGACAGACCGACCATCCGACCGACCGACGGACAGGTGCAAAGCAATATACCCCACTTCTTCGAAGGGGGGCAGAACTATGGTTGTAAATGGATCAGTTGATAGAGTATCCCAGCCATGTATTTAATGTTTTGACACATATCAGCACTAATTAAATTTGCATTTTTTTATGCAGATGCATGAAAGAGAACATAGTTTCCTTCCATATTTGGGAGGCTGTACTATGGGAATGTTCCAGACTATCTTCAGGACAAACCACCAGCTTTTGTGAGACATTGTATGGACAAACTTCAACTGGCACAATATATTGAAGAAGATGAAATAGAGCTGCACGAGCAATGCTACAAGGTGAAGGAATTGTAACAAATTAAGTTCTTGTAGAGCAACATGTAAGTTCATCCATTATTTCTTTTTAGGATCACCTCTAAAAGCATGAACAAAAGAGCTGGAAGTGCATATGTACAAGTTTAATATTATTTCAAAATACATCTTTTTTTTATATGAATCCCGTACGAAATGTTTCATATCATTCTCACACAAGTTAAATACTATCCCAACAAATATGTTTGACCAATTGATTTTGCTTTATTCGCCGATCACTTCAATGTGCTAAAATTAGTAAGTGCGAATAAGTGTGCAGGATTTTCTCGGAAAAAAATGTTAGATTCGTTAATCTGCAGTTGGTTATTGCACATACCGAATTATTTACGTTAACATAATCTATTGTATAAGCAAAGTACAGACATATTTATATCATAATGTCAAGATTAACATATAAACAAAACATTGGTGTAGTTATGCATTCAATTTGCATTTTTAACAATGTGTTTTTGAAACAGAAAGCACTATTTCCTCGTTCAACTTGTTGTTGTTGAAATAAAATAAACAAATGATATAGTTCGTAAAAATTAACCTTACACACATGAATTATATTAGTATAATTACGCGTAGGAATTATTTCCAATATGTGTATTCAGTTTTGTTCGTGCTATTGTTCCTCGGGTTTATTGATGGTATAACTGTATTTTCAGTGTAATACTCTTAATCGATTTATAAATGGATTACATTTCGGAAACTAATACATGTATATCCATCCTGACGCATTGCAATATATACAAGCAAAACAATCATGCAAAGCATCATAGGGCGCCAAAAAATCAAATAATCGCGTAAAAAGAACCGTACATTAGATAAAAGAAAATACGTATTATAAATAAATAGTGCTATTAATCAATGTCCAAAATTTTTGTCGATTAATCAGCCACAAGTTCTGACTAAATAACCGATTAATCAGGATTCTTGAAAGTAAAAGAAATACACCCTAGACTGCAACATTTCAATGACTTACATTGTTTTCTTTAGTTTGGCAATAAATATGGGTCTGATCTATATAGCAATGATGAAGGAAATGAGCATAAAACATGTTTTTGTGAATACAGTTTGTGAACTACATTATTCTACTAACGTACTGAACTATTGACAAGATACATAGCAGGTATATTAATTATTGAAAAGTTAAGCAACCGCACAAACGCTATAAATCTTTATCTTGTGTTGGGTACAAAAATGCCAAATTAATATATAAAAAAATACAACAAACATGGCATAGATAAAACAACATGTAATGCTAAGGGTCTGAAGAATAAGCAATACGTATAGATTTGTGTAGCCTTTTATTAATTTTGTTATTTTTAGCTCACCCCAGCATGAAGTGCTTGTTGAGCAATTGGTATATGGGACCTATCCTGTGACGTCTGTATTCAGTCGTCATGAAATCTCGGATGGAATCCATAATGGGCCAAATCGGGCCAGGAACACTAGTTATTTTGCTTTTTTCGAGGAAAATGCAAAAATTGCATTTTTCATAAATATTGGAGATATGACCCTTTGTTCGATGGACACATGTAACAAACATTGTCATTTCCTGTCTAGAGACTTCTCATCCAATCTCATCAAAATTCCATAATGTGTATGTGACCATAAGACTATAGCTGGAACTACTGAATTATGACCCTTTGTTTGTGAAAGAAAATGCAAAAATTCTAAGACACTGACTTAAGTTTTCGTCAAATCTTGATCAAATGTACCAGTTTGGAAAATGCAACTCTTTGTTGTTGTGATGCGTGGCTATTAAACCACTCGGGCTGACACACTCGTTGTTTAATTCCTACGCATCAGAACTCCAAATCGTTGTTTATTGGCCGATAAACAACAGTAAATCGAACATTTTTTACTTAATTATATCATTTGGTGACTGTAACATGTAAATGAATCGGATGATTTGTTCAAGTTAAAAGAAAGGGATTGGAAATTTATCAAGAAAGAAAACTCATGCCTAGATATTTTCAATTAATCGACGTATCCAAAATCTTAATCGACTAATTAATCAGTACCTATTAGTCGTTGAATAATCGACGAAATGATTAATCGGCACAACACTATAAATAAAATGGTAAGATCCTTAAAAAAAGAAAGTATGAAAATTCGTATGCTTTAGATAAATCCCATCATTATGTAATCTCCGTACAATATTTTTTTTCCGATCTTACCGCCTCGTGTTTTTCATCAATTGTACTTAAATAATCTAAAGAATTCACATTAACACATTTTACATACACATATTTTACGATTTGAGCGGCAAAGTAAAATTAAAAGAGTTACAATGCAAGAAAATAATAACGTGAATGCATATAAGCATCATACCACATTGTCGAGTCTCAAAATTGTATTTAGACAACGTCCAGCAATTAATATTTTGGTTTAATGCATATTGGAAACAAACACCGAAATTATTAACATAATGATTATCAAGTTTGTAAAATAAAAGCTTGAGCGTCAAAAAATCCGTTTCAACTCAAGATGTGTAGAACTCTACCACTTTGGTGATCAATTAAAACGATACACGTGATTTTCAGTAAAAATACAACCAAGACAAGAATTACAGGGACATTTTCCTTCAAAAAAATCAGAAAATGAAAAGTATTATTATTAGCAAAAGTAATTTTAAGTATAGTCATTTAGAATATGTCAGCTTTATAAAACAATTAAAGTTTGACAAAGTAAAACAATACGTATTTTAATAATATGACTTTAATAGTGTGTATGCAATAAATGCGCGTTTTTTAATTAGGCCATACCAATTTGATTCCATGTTTGGCGTCCTCGGGCTGGTAGGTTTTCGGATGCCTGGACGTCAAAAACAAAAATTTTGACAATTTAAAAAAGCGTATAAAAACTTGGAAAACAAGAAAACAAGACTATAAGGTGTTGTTCTTTTTGCATTATTTGACTTAAAATACACAATCATACAATTTTCAACTGTTTTGATAATTATTATGTCCCCTTATCGATGTATTGGTTTGCTTGAGGTCGCGGTGGCGTAGTGGATATGGTGTCCGGCTATCGGTTGGGAGGTCCCGGGTTCGATCCACACTCTGGGAGCGTACTCAAGATCTCCCCCAAAGACACCAATTACTGGTTCTTCCCAGGAAACGGACTCGAAAGTGCTGCCTCCATTCTGCAGACAAGTGGAAGCGACTCTTTTACTGATTTTGTTGGAGTTATTATTTTTAAACGTACAATTTCCGCTTTATGTCAAATTTCTCAAAACCTAAATAAGGTATAGACTTAAAACTCAAAGTATTTTATCACAGTGATGAACTTATTCTGTAAACAAGAGGGATAACTCTATCAAGAATTGTGTTTGAGTCATTGCCCCTTTTTCAACTTAGAATTTTCGCTTTAGGTCAAATTTCACAATATCTATAAGAGGTATTGACTTTAAACTCAAAATACTTGATCACAGTTATTAACCCATTCTGTATACAAGATGAGGTAAGTATATGAAGGATTTTGGTGGAGTTATTGCCTTTTTTTTCAACTTAAAATGTAAGGTCAATTTTTTTTTTTTCCGTAAGAGGTCTTGCCTTAAAATTCAACATATTGCTTTACAGTGCTGAACCTATTCTATAAGCAATAGGCCAGAGTACTATCAAATACGAGGAAGTCGAGCGTCCAGCACCCGTAGGTTTTTTTCTATAATTTTCTAGTAGCAGTAATATGCTGATGGAATTGGTAAGAAAATGTAAATCCAATGCAAAAAGTTTGTGTTTTGATACAGAGTTCTTGTAGGATTCAAACTCACGCGTACTTCAATGAAAACTTTCCCACGCCACAATACAAATATCAATAGCGCGCATGAACATAGCTTCATTCATATCGATTTTACTACTACTACTACGGTGACCACTTACAATAATTATAAAAAAAACAACACTTTACTGTTTGTTTATAAAAACGAGATCTATGTGTTAAGCAATCATTTAAAAAATACTTCTTAAAATATAATTTTACTTTTCGGAAAATAAGTTTCTGTATTAGCAGACGATACGCCCCTTTAAATCACCTTACCGTACCAAAATAACCAACAATTTTGAATCCAATTCAATAAAAGTTGATGACGTAAAAGCTCGTCTTCAAATGGAAAACAATTCAATTTCAGATAGGGCAGCAAACAGCTAGAAATTTGTCTGGTGGATTAAAAAAGAACTGATGCAAGTATTTAATCTAAATAAATTAACATGCATTCGACATGTCATCGGTAACACAGTATTCATGATAACAAATGACATGATGCAAAATTTATATGTTTTATTTGTTTTGTTTTATAGCGAAAGTATCAATAAAAGCTGTGGCGACGGAGATGGTATCGGTTCCTCATACGGAGAGGTTACAAGTTCCTACCTATTCTGTGTTGTGGCTTAAGTTCATGGTATTTATACCATTTTTCTACTAAATGTGCTATCGGTTACAACATACAACCATAATAATAATTTTTAAACTAAGTTTGGTCCATAAAACACTGGCTTTTAATTAAACAAAGAAAATTACAACAAAGAACATCACTGAAATTAGCAAATGTCAGTCAGAGTTGACATCTGTTTTAACTATTTCTAGAACATACTGTTTTATGGAGTCAAATCCGTGATACATAAGCAGTTAAATGTCCAAGATATTATGTGAATCCAATTAAACTCGAAATAAAAACTATTATATTAATGTGAAAATGACCTATCGGTAGTTTCCGTGTTGATTTTTAACGGAGAGGGACAGGTACCGTAACGGGTGCGTTTTTGGTTAGTGTTAACGGGGAGGTTACCGATTCGTTTTAACACCGTGGTAACGAGCGAGAACCGGTTGACTTTTAATAATCCGTAAGTCGATGGCCAATGAAAGAGGATACTAGAGTTATTTAATATTTGAAAAGATATGTATTTATTATGTATATAATTTAACGCTAATTGTTTTGTTGCCTGAAATACTATCAACGAACACATCTTGACAGAGCTACCATCCTACTGTCCGCCATTATTATTATATACAGATTTGTAGGCAGTAATGTAAATTTATTGAATTCTTATATTCAAACGTTTCAATCAGACGACACTTGATGGAATAACTACAAGGAACTGTAAATAATGTCCGGTTATTATATATACAAAGTAAAATATGAAACAATTTAGAAGCCAGGGATAGTGTTAATTCTTTGTAAATCTCTGGCAAACAGAAACACAAATCAAATAATTATGTGGCAGCTGCGAGTTGACATTTCTGGAAAATGATTCGGATGTTGATATTACTTATTGGTAAATACTCAATGTTTGTAACTTTGTATTAATTATTGTTATTATTATTAAATACTATATATACGGCGCTTTTTCAACTTCATAGTAATAATTGTTATTAATAAATTTAATTTGATAAGTACACTTATTCCTAATTTGTATAAATAAGATCAAGTATGCTTAAATTTATTGAACTAAACCAGAACATGTTTTTTAATACGTCATGCAAATTACTGTTTGAAAACATTGAAACTTACAGCTGATCATATAAATATTCAACACAGTAAACATTTTAGTTTCACTTATTTGTTATTATTTTTTTCATAGTTTTATGTATAAAATCATTTTTTTTAAAACATCTGATAAAAATATAATATTCAAAATAGTGCCGCGTTTGTTGTTTCACTAAATAGTTTTATTTATAGAATTAAATTTATTAGTTATTTAATTTAGTCGGCGATCAATCGGTCATTAGTCGCAGACCATCTTACGACCGCTCGCCGAGTTACCTTCGTTTCCAAAACCCATTTAGAAAATGAGCGCACATTTTTACAATCATTCTTTAAAACGTGACAGGAAACGTAATAATTATTATTACTGAATTAAATAATTAATTAAACAACACGAATAAATTCAGTTTCTTAAATTTTTACAAGGTATAAATTAAAATATAGCTCAATGTCATATATATGTGCAAACGTTTTTTTTACAAAATGAGCAAATCATAGAACTGATTTAAATATCGAATTATTTTAATTCCGACCACCGAACATCGACAACCAGTCGCCAACCAATCGAAAACTTGTCGCCAACTAATCGCCAACTGGTCGCCAACCAATCGTCAACTAGTCGCCAGTCAGTCTTTGATTGTTGTTAATGGTCAGAAGATGATCGCCGACTTTTCGTACGACCGGTTGCCGACCAGTCTTTGATCAATAGCCGACAAGTCTCGGACTAAAATTCTATTGAATTTTTATGGATTTTGGTTGCCTGAGGTTGTCGTCGGTCGCCGCAAACTTTACTTGTCGGAGGTCGGTAATCGGTTGGCGATTTATGTGTGATCTAGGCTTCATTGACCGATTGTCTATCGCCTCTGTCAATGCTGATTGTTGGTCCATATCACATCATTTTTTACAGCCAATTAGTAAATAATTGCATACTCGTTACTGTACATGCAAATATATTGATGTTTTTCCAGAGATACATGATGTAGAACTTTTCAACGAACTAGGTACTTTTACGTTAGTTGGACCTGCATTCCTCGGACGAAACGTGACTTTGAAATTTCTACCTTTCGATGAAAACATTTATAAGTCAGCAAACCCGAAATGGGAGGCTATGCTCTTCGGGACAACGGCGTTTACGGAAATCAAGGACAGCCACAAACAATATGCCGAGGGCAAAGCACTTTACATGAAACTCATTCATGCTGAAAATAAATGACAAAATGCCTATGTAAAAGTTGATTACAGAGGAAATCATTTTCTATGAACACTCGTGAAATTAAATACGATCTTACACCGTAATAAACAAATATCATATATACATCCAAAATACACTTTGCAGTGATTTCAATTAACTAAATGACCAGAGAAAGCGTGTGTTCTTGAATGCAAAACGTACGATTACACCTGAAGTGAAGAAAATATGTATACACAATACTAATATTTACAGTTTATATTAACACAAATATGGCATTTCTAGGGAATCTATGGAATCCTCATTCTGCCAGTTACATTTCGCCCTGTACTTGACCGCGACAATGCGACATTTTAACTTGTTTTTTCTGCAGATCTCGAAAAATGTCATAGACACACGAAATTTGCAAGATGATTTTCGCCCAAATTTCGTGTCGCCACGTTTATCTAATTGCGAGATCTGCAAAATATAAAAGATAAAATGCCGCGTTGTCGCACCCAGACAATATGCACGAGATAATATGGATTATCGCACCGACACTCATATTGCTCCCACGTACCGCAATACAGATATAACATTTATATTACAAACATACACATTTGTGTTGTTTGTGAAAAACTTACAAACGACCATATATTTTATATTCGACTCCATGTGCAATATTTTTTACAGTTATGCAAGAAAAACAACTATTTCGTTTAACCGGTGTCAGTACAGAAATGTCATCCTGCCACAATTAATGCGGGAGCGACGATACGATTTTGCGACGATGCGAGATTTGGGCGATAATTACCGTCGTGTAAAAGACCGACAAGGCGCCATTTGGGCGATATTTATAGATTTGTTCAATTAACCAATAGACGAACATAGATCGCTCCCCCTTCTGTTTGTGTAAGGTTGTTTGTCCAAAGATTTGAAGTAAATGCACTGGATTACGCAACCATGTGATATTATTATTTACCGGTGAAATATAAACCCATAATTGGTCAACTCAATTCTTGACTGACAAGTATCTACTGGTTAATTTCAACGACACGCGAAATTTGCACATTATTTATCGTCTGAATGTAGTGTGTCCACGTATTTCAAAGTGCGAGATATGCAAAATAAAAAATAAAACGTGGCATCATCGCAGAGCGATATTTTAACTGGCTGAATCAGAATTCCGTTCATTTCCGTTTAATAAAATATCAAGATAATTAGTATCACAAACATATAACCTTGTTTTGCTGCGGTGGGAACGTTTCCAGGTTAGATATCTTTTTTCGGAAACATTTCATTTTCATTTACTACCCATCCCTGTTCTAAAATTGCAATCCCAAGAAAGAGCAAACAATTTATTTTGGAAGAGTTCGCCAACGACATTGCTGGTGGAGACTTTTCCCACACAAAAAGGCTATTATGCCGAGATCGCCTATTACCCGAGCAACAAGGTCATTGCCAGTCCCGGACGTTTCTACCGCAAGTGGTTTGGGCGAAGCACTGACATTATCAACATGAACTATTCAGATTATTTGAAACGACTTACACAGAGGATGTTAAGTATGTAATCACCATCTACAACTTCACAGCACCCGAGGAGTACTATTTAGAATGCTTCAACAACGAACGTAGCATCAACACTAACGGAATATACATATTTCCTGGTAAATATGCATGGACAAATTTATCTATAGGCACACTTAAATTGTGTTACACACTTGTTAAGGTATATGTTATGAACAATTTATATCAGAACTACTAGCAAAAATAACATACATTGAATGTATTTGTTGATTTGTTGAAATATCGTGAATTTGTGTATTTGTTTGTGAAAAGTATCAACGTCATATGGTGCATAATTATAACTCTTTTTGCGTTTTCACATACGGACAACATGAGTAGCAAAACATAAAGTACCAATAACATTAATTCGCATGCATCATACCATATTAAACATTTTCCTATATCGCTTACCGGTATACAGTGATACCATATACCCTTCTTTTGAAGGTGTACCAGTTTTGAGATCGAGACGTACCGTTGACGGCTGTGTCGACTGTCTATGCGTCCATCCAGGAGATTTGATCAACTGTTCCTCCTACAGCCCCAACGTGACGATGCGGATTGGCTCTGATAATATTGACTTACAAATTGATTCCATAATACCTTATGTTTTTTCAACGATGATATCCATCAACGAACGATTTCACTTGCAAACTGTTTGTTGTTTATCTTACATAGTGGACCATGATCAAGCTTTTAACTCCAGCGCAGTTTTTATACCATTTCGGTAAGATGTTTAATCCAATACAGATACATTAACTGTGTCATCATTTGTCATACTCTATCTACTAGTCTTATAGCGTTCAATTTATTCAAAGAAATTTAAATTATCATTTGTATTTAACATTTGAGCAACTTTGCTGCGTATAAGTACCAATCGTAATAATATAATCGTCAATTTCTGAGTAATATTATTTTATAAAATTGCATAATATTAAAACACCATGTAAATATGTGAAACAATGTTCGTGTATATATTCACTCCAAAAGCATCCTCCGACATTAATGTAATATATGTTGAAAGCTGAATGACCCGTACACGGTAAATTAGCATCGCCAGTAGGTGAATTCGCAATATGCACATTAATATTCTTCTCATTCGTTAACTCAAACTAAGAATCGTTTATTACTGTTGTGATTTATACATTATTCTAACATGACATAGTTTTCTATTGACAAAGATGAAAAATTTTCATTGCTAAATTGCCAATAAACAACTCGAAAAAGTAGTTCCGAAAGAGTAAACTATAGTTGAATTGCAATTGCAGAATATGTTGTCAGGTCATGTAATCGAAATACTTTTCGCTGTATCGTTGTTTATCTGTAAATGATGATAATAACAATAATTATGTTAGTGTCGCTTGATGAACGTTTAGACAGACAAATATCTTGATTATATGGAATGACATGATAGTGTTGTTTGCAGTCTTGTTATATCATTATGTATCCGTACTAATACAGACGCTCATGTAAAACAATATATATATTGCAATAGAAACAAGAAATGTCTTTAAAAAAGACAATCGTCGTTAAACTTAATATTGAGATGTCATTTAAAAATTACCTAAACATAAAAAATGGCCAAGATGATCAGTGACTTCTCAGACCCCATATTTTTTGGTCCCCACCTACATCAGGAGACTTGTTCAACCGCAGATTTTTCGGACACCATAACAAAACGTTTTCGACCCAAAGGTTAATTTGATATAAAATTATTAATTTAAAATTAAATAAAATTATTATTTATATCTGTACCGTGAATAAACCGATGACACCGCTCCGTGTTTACACCAGTGATCTATGAATAACCAAAATAATTTACGTTAACATAATTGTTATCTGAATGTAACAAGGTAAGCAAATAATTTCGGGAATGAATTAGAATTATTATTTATTATATACCTGTTTAAAATCTTACCAAAATACATGCTGTATCAATCGGTGAAATACATGTCGTCAGAAACAAAATCCCGTATTATGCTACTCGCTATTTTTCCGATCCCGTATTACCATACTAGCCGGACTACTTCTTTAATGACGTCATCGTTAGTTGTGTAAACAAATATAATCTATACCTACAATTATTAGTCATTATTGTAGTTTATAATCAAAATAAAATACGGTAAATGCACATTTGAAGTTTATCGTGGTATATAATAAAAGGAATATTACGCTAGTCAATTGTTCCAAGAGCATGTATTAGTCTCGTGGCTTGCGTTATTTCGTATCACACTCGAGGCTCCGCCTCTCGTGTGATACGTCATCACACAAGCCACTCGACTAATACATACTCTTGGAACAACTGACTAGCATAATATTCAGTATGTATCAGACGAGTAATATACCATACATTCATTTTAGAAGTTATCTAAATATATACACGATTGGAAGTCAAATAAGTATTTATACTGTGTATCCCAATTAAAAGCAATATTCAGGGAACATTTAGCGATTTTTTTTTAATGTTTAGACTTTAGTTTTGACATAAATATTCCTTGGACTATGACGATTTTAAATAATATTCGGTAGGGATATGATGTATCAAGGGTTCCTGTGTATAATTAATATTGCAAAGTGTGTATTCATTCTACGCGAATAACAAATCGACGTATTCCGAATCTTCTTTCATAACATTTTATCTTTAGAAAAATATAGCATCTTTTTACAGATCGATACCATCTAATGGAGAAGTTGATAGAAAGGTGCAATTATAAATAATTCTTGTTTAATCGTAACCACAATTTAAAATCAAATTAACAGTTAGTTTATAAATATAAATACCTCATTTATTGAAATGTTTAGGTTTATGATTATCTGAACGCTGATTGATGCATGTACGCGTATATTAAGACAGCTATACAACGGTTGCTAGCTACGCGCGCTATTTTTAGAATGACACTACAGTTTCTGGAATGAAAGTTTGCATTACCTAAAATTATAAAATCTGCCTAATTCTATTGGCATTCAATTTTCTCGCTGCATAATCATCGCAAGAAATCTAGGTCAAAAGTGATCTTAGTCAGATACGGCGAAAAATAATGACTAACAACACACTTTGTATTCTAATGTTTCCAAGCACTACCATCAAAGTTAGATCTTCATGTTCCTGAGCTGAGGGACGGTCCAAAGGTGAACATAACCTGCGTTTCATACAACAGTAGACCACCACCAAAACTGCAGATGACCTTGGGGCAAGCCATACTATCAGATGTGGAACAGCGGGATGTTTACAATGCGTCCAATGATCTCTTTACTAGCATACTGACAATGACATCCGCTAACAGGACTTGGCTTGGCAAGAACTTAACCTGCAATCTGATCGTAGGGGAAACAGAACTAAATGACACCAGTGAACCAGTGATGTACAAATGTAAGATCATCTTTTTCTCGTTTGTTTCGATTATGTATTGAACTTAATAAACTACCTGTTTTTATGACATATATGATGCACATCATATTTCAATAGTTCCATTAAAAGTCCCGCGTTTCAGATCCTCCAAGTAGTTTGCGTATGGTTCGGCCAGAGTCACCAAAGCAACCGTCTGTGTGGTATGAGCTTGACCGTGCTGCATCGCAACAGATACAAACGATGTATGCTCAATACAATGCTACACTAACATACAATACTTAATTTTGTACAGAAGTGCTGACTTCAACAATCCCAAAATAACGTCCCTGATACGTGTTAACGTTTCTCAAACAATGATTGGAGGACATATTAGCTGCAGAGTAGGGTGTGAGACGATGAACTTACAGATGGAAGAAGAATACGTTTTAAAGTTACCTACAAGTTTGTATACGTTTTATTGATGTACTGCGTTCATGAAAATTTATTTCGTTGTGCATATGACACACTATTTGATTACCTAAATTTAAAGTTGGGTATAAAGTATTAATTTGTATTATATAACTAAAATGGGATATCATTTTAAGTGTTATTATATGTACGATGTTTTGATTGCTTCTTACTTCAATACCATAACACGCTAACGGGATTTTAGCTTTATTAGTATGCAACAATTGCACAATTGACACACAAGCACACTATACAGAAAGTGTGTGCTAAAAAGTTGTAGAAAAACTTAAATTTACCACTTACAAGGACACCTTTTTCTCATATTATTTTGGCCATGTTAAAAACGTTTGTATATCTATACATATACAATGTGTAATATCTACCTTTTAAATATCGCTCAACTGTATAGATGGGATGAGTAAATTTAAACAATGCAAATGCTATTAAATGTGTTTGATACTTGGTATTCAGTAAATTCATAAGTTTTTCGAAGCGTTATTTGTGACATATTTGTAATTTAAGACCATCCAGTTACATCCGAACGGAGTAATATCACAGAAAGGATCAAACATTAATACGAAGAAGTTGAACTTACGTCGAGAAGCGCTGCAAAACTGGTTTGTTGTTCTTTAGTACTGATGTTAACGCTCTTCCACAATATGAAACCCACATTTCCATTCAGGACAATTTTCGGTCAGCTTCTCGCCATGCATGTATAATATGTGATTTATTTACATACGCATTACATAACGTGACGAAACATTTCGTTCTATATTAACTAGCATACGACCTGCGCAAATGCGGAAATTATTATCTTATGTTATTACAAACGACCTTTCCGAACACAAGTTGCCACAATGGCAGGATCTAGTTCACGATTGTCTTAGCTGTATACATGACTATAGTAGACAACTTTTGAAAACGTGACAAAAGGAGAATTAGCTCATAATGCTTAGGAGCGTTTTTTTTCCAAAAACATGTTTTACGCAGTTTGCTTTGTATTTATAACCAAACAAGTTTATTGTCTAAAAATATCCCAGAAAAAGGTATAAGTGCAGAAGGTCATGCCGACGCAAAAAAACTCCACCATTGCTCAATTTGTCAAAAACATATTGTTATTGTGAATTAAAGATTGACGAAACATACAGTGGTATTTTGTAATATAAGATACTAGGGGCGACTTGATGACCTTTTTCCCAGCGGATTTCCACAATAACTCTCATTATTTCTATACTGTATGCATGACTATCAATCTATTATTTTTCAGTGCATATGTTTTGGACTAAATGACGAGAAAAGCATCATTTAACAAAACATACATATCTTTAAGTGTCTGCGGAATTTCCATAATCCTAAAAATACAAACTATCATGGGTGGATTTTCATAATGGATTTCATGAATACATGTCGTTATTCAAATTAGTCAATACATTATGTTAAGGAATACATAAATTCCAGCCGTAACTATAACATTTATCAGCGACATCAAACTCTAAACTATCAAGTTTACTATTATAAGTTTAGCGTCCTTCGGATTTCCTCCCTTTACACATAGAAAATTACATTTTCATTTTTTGTTCAAGTACAAAAAGTATCATGTCCATGCCTAAGATATTTAACTGCTTCAACGGTTTTTTTTTATCGTCCGTTTTGACAGCAAACACTTATGTTCATTTTTGTAGTATAGATTATTTGCACGCTTAAATGTGTTATTCATTTTATATCTATTGCCACATCAGAAAGACATACCAGTACAACAGAATGTCGTCGAGCTGCAAAATATGTCCGCCATTAAGTATAGCTTTATGTTACATTTGAGAATTCATTCTTTATAACAGTTAATGCAGCAATGGTTTTATATATTGTAATTAATATCTAACAACAATACTATACAAAGTACGACATCTAATATGTATTGTTATACACTAAGTAACGTATTAAATGTTTTATGTGAGTGTTATTGACACTGTTTGTCTATCCTGCTAAATTTCACAGACCGAGATGTTTCCAACAAACTCAGTGTAGTCAAGGTAATGCATTGTATTGTGTATTCCATTTAGTGAAATGCCATGAAATAAACAATAATATTTAAAAGCTAAATTTATATGTATATATGTGGTGCTTTGGGGCAGACACATCGTCCATACATAAAAATGTTTACACATTCCCATTTCAGGTACCATACATACTGCAGAAACTTGTAGTGACATGACCAGTAGCGAAAATCAGTATGAGGAAATTGATCCTGATTGCGTGCTGTCCGAAGATCCATCCGCGAAGCATGTACGAACTATTGGCGTAGTAATGTATTTCTGAAAGTACTGATAGTTTTCTGAAAGCATTATCGGCATATATATTGTATAATCTAAAACCACTTTAAAATAGGTAAAATCGTTTTATAACCGTATTATCCTAAATTGTACCGTTTTGTAACAGACAGAAGACTCTTCACCGGCACGATACGAAGACCTTGTATGGTCACAGCGCGACAAGGCCGCCACTTATATGAGACTGTCACCGTCGACTTCTAAATGAAGAGTGCACTTTATTGATGCGATATAAACATTTCATTTCCTTTATGTACAGTGTAAATAACTGTATAAATATATTTTATGTTGATTAGACAGTGTTTTAATTTTGCCCGTCATGTAATTTTGAAATTGATGACATTCGTAAGGCATAACAATTTGCTCTTCGTATTCAGGTTTTAAATTATATATTGTGAATATACCACGTTTAGACTTTTATACTGAACTCGATTATTGTCTTTATGATAATGTTGTAGCTGCAATGTACATATCTTATAATTCTGAAAGTACAATGTGGGTATTGTTAAATTATGATTTTGACGCAGAACGCTATATTTTTAATTATTGAATAATTTATTACATACATGTACCTAGAATGCTGATGTAAATAAAATGTTATTCAATTACAATGCGACTAATTTACTTTAGATAAAGAACACAGTGAGAAGGTACAATATTAATAAAATAACACACTTAAACAAGTCTGGTAACTACCGATGTCTGGAATTTTGTTTGTTTTTGTACCTTCTAAGCAAATATTGTGAAAATAAGATGTCATATTTACTTTCTGAGCAAATACTGTGAAAATACGTTGTCATATTTACCTTCTAAGCAAATACTGTGAACATAAGTTGTCATATTTACCCTCTAAGCAAATACTGTGAAAATAAGATGTCATATTTACCTTCTAAGCAAATACTGTTAAAATAAGATGTCATATCAAATGTATACGTTTATGAAAAACTTCTCTCATGGACTTTGCGGCGAACAATAATTATTAACTGGTTATGATATCCACAATATATCCATGTCATTTACAATGGGAGAGAAGTGTGTATCTATTTACGTTTTAAATGATGGTTTAAATTATCAAAACAATAAATACATGTGCATTCTTGAATCATTTTATCATTTTAGAAAATAACAAAACAAAAAAAAACTTGAATGTAAATCACACGGTACGGAGAAATCATATTTTTCAATATAAATAGCTATGATATTGGGATTTAAGATTGAAAAAAAGGACATATAATGTCTGGCACACCTATATATATATATATGCACACAATTCATAAATAATAAAAAATGCAATATTCATGTTCAGTGTTAAATGTGGGATCGTGAAAAAACTTAAACGTTTGGCTTGTGGTTAATTAAAAGCAATTTTAAAACACATGTTATTTAATGGAAAGTGTTCACTTTCTGTTTTCTTTGTAATGTGAAATAAAACGTCTACAGCATTTGGACTGATCATTTTAAATATCAAGTGCAATACAATGACACATAACAAGTAACACAGATGAAGGACATGTATGTCATTGTTATTAGTTCGGTTTTCGTAACATATGCATTTATATAATTGTTATTAATTGAATACAAATTATTTCCAATATACAAAATTGTACTTCTTAACCATTTCGCTACTTTATTTATACATGAATTTTATTTTCTAAACACAATAATAAAAAAATATAGTTAAGAAATATGAACACTTACAATGTTGGTTAAAAAATAAACAGAATACCTACGCCTAGCGTCTGCCATTTCTTTGAGCCAAGAGAAAGCATTAAATGGAGAAACTTTGATTTGGCTAAATACAATATTTTTTTACATCAATCTGTATAAATCCGTTGGTAAGCATGTGTGGCAAAACACATAGATGAACTTACAACGGAATGGGAACTTATTATTAGAAACGGAAATGGACAAAAGCAACAACAGGCATATAAAAAGCATAGTTCCATATACATGAAAAAACAACAACAAGAAGATAAACAATATTTTGCCATGGTTAAAATAGCTTATAATGTACATGTACTATTGCGATTTCAACATACATGCAAAAACAACATCCACTGTTTTCGTATAAGTAGTTTCGATACGGTCAAGTACGACTGTTTGTAATGTGGGTTTCAAACTTTAATTCTATGTCACACTGTCACTATTTTAGCTACGGGTGCCCACGTTTGATATTGGGCGTGATAATCGTGATGAGTCAAGAGCATAACGTCCCTTTTGCATATTCATGCTTTACAACATATTGTGTGTGACTGTCATTAATTTCTGTAAACGTTGATTTCCTTTAATCTCCCTTGTGATCTCCAATTAAGTACATTTTAAAAATAAAAGCCTAACATGTTTCATTTTAACACCAATATACTTTTAATGTCATTGTGCTAAGTAATATGCATGAAGTGAGCTTCTCTCCATTTTCAAATGCACCAATTACTACAAAATTTGTCAACTAGAACTAATGCTCCTAAATATAAGTGTGCGGTTTGTTTCTGGTATATTGTTACGTTAAAGTTCTTGAAATGAACATGTATATTACATAATGTCCATTAGAAGTTCAGACCGTTACAAGAAAGCAGATCAGATAAACACATGTATATGACACGAGAAGGAAGATAAAAACTACCCACTGCCACAGATGCTTAGTCGACGGGGAAACATTACTCAGAAGCGGAAATTTTGTGCATTCTTGTTTTGCAACTGGATCAATTAACAATGCAAGCTTACACTACATGTAAACCAGGCGCGGTTACCCCGGATTATGAGTTGGGAGGGGGGGGGGGGAATGAAAACCTACCAAACGACATATGTCAAAAATTTTCATTTTCAAAACAATGACATTGTAACTGCCTGATATCATATTTATGTTTTTTGTAGAGATTATAGACGTGTTCTAACCTTCATTGATAGTTAACGTCTACGAAATTTGATACAATAAACTGAGTGACCTCTGCTACAGTGTCTGTTCGATTTCATTGTTATCATTTTAAAATAATTAACAATCAACTGAAAATCAATAATTGAAATATATAATTGACAACAGAAACTGTTCATAGTTGAATAATATTTCAGTTTCTGTTTGCATAGATAACCATCGGCAAATGTTCGTGACATTTTATTTCCTTGAACTTTCAAACTGAGGTTTCAATCCACTATAAATTAATCAACAACATCAACGAAAATAAAAATAAAAGTAAGAACAAGGATATTATTGAGATAATTGTTAACCGAAATGTAATCTCAAATAAAGAATTTGCCAATTCCCTCCCAATTCTTTGGCACAGAAAAATGACGGATTGGTACCTTTATACCAATAGTATAAGTAGAATGAATGGATGGCCAGTTTTCATATGGCGAATAATGATTAAGTTTTGTGTCGACGTAAGCTCGGTACTTCAAGTGGCTTGTACCATGTTGGGGCATGTAAATAACTTTATTTGTTATCTCCAAGATTCGATCGTCATGCTCGTATGTAGACTTAAAATGTATGTTAATCTGTTGGAATAGTTGACTTCTTTCTCATGCTACTGTTGCCTGTTAAACCTTTCTCAAACGTAAATGGCTTTCCTATTGTGTTGAAGAAAGTTGACATAGTTCAACCTCGAGATCACTTCGGTTTAACTCCATATAGAACGCACGAAAAAAAACACCCTTACACTTTAATAAACACTATATTGAACAAAATGTTTAAAAAAAAGTGTAAAGTTGAACTATATAAGAATATGCCTTAAAGATTAGACCATAATGTTCTATGTTTTAATACATACATACATAAAAGCTTAATAAACAATAAATACCTATCTCATTAAAATCATCTCCATTCTGACGCTACTGTATTATCCGCTGACTGGATCTGATGACTTCACAGTAGGGGTCACGTTCAGATTACATTTTTAGGAGCCACTCAAAATGTTGCCTTCAAAATGTTGTAGTATAACTTCATATATAAGCCACAAATATTAACTTGAACTTCGGATGTTTACTCTCTTGAGGTACCAATTTATCCATTGTTAGCCGCGTGAAAATTAACTGTAAATGATTTATTCCAGAGGATCAGCTGGAAATGCATCATATTTAAAAACTGTGGCCAAACAGTGCTGTGCAAAAGGCAATTTCATTTGGCGCAGCAGGGCTGATATTATATTGTTAGGAAGGTCATTTGAACGTGACCTGTTACACAATGTCTTCAGATTCTTACAATGTTAGGATTTGGTTTTAATAAGATTGAATAAATACGTAATATCTTTGCGTTTATCGGAATGTTAGTTTCAAGTTATGTTTGAAGCTACTCACTCGTGATCTAGCTCCTACGCATCTGAACTTCTGACTGTGAACTTCGACAACGAACTATGACGCTTAATTATTACTTTGTAAATCCCGTTTTACAATGAGCTCTGGACGAACACATTGTTATTGGAGATTAAGAACATGCCTACTAAAATATGGTTTTAGAACAGTAATCGAACGCCCGTGTATAAAAACACAACATGCAAATGTGTATCAGATTCCCCATTGGTTTCACTGGTTATTACAACGTGTAAATTTTGGAAGTAATGCTATAGAAAATTCAATGTCAAAAATATTTTGTTTCAATTAGCATGTCTCTTTATACAGATGGATGTAAATAATATGTTGTTATGTTGTTGGCTTTTTAATTATACTTACAAACATAATAAGTATGCATTGAACAATATTGCAGTACATATTTTGAACCGAGAGCTGAAACTTTTCAAGGTATTTGGTAAAGTATTTCGGATTGACATGTTGCTCTAGTATTGTGGCAGAATTCAATAAAGTTTCAAGTTCTTCGTTAATAAGAATGGCAGCTCTGAATTTAAACTGATGCAGTCGTTTTGGTCAAATATCGAATTCATCATACATTTCTCGTACATTGCTCCTTGTGTAACGTGCTTGCCATTTTGAACTTGCTCAAGACAGTAACTGAAATACTTAGTAAGATAAAACAAGAAACAGGATTTGTCGACCTTTGGTTTTCATACACAATGTCAGCAGTTTGTTTTCAGGGACTTAAATTAGTCTACCCTGAATTGATCGAATAGCATCAGCTTTAGTCCGTCAAATGCTGGTCGATAAATCAATATACTAACAGAGTCATGTATGAATACGTATACAAGTTAAGCATGAAATGTGAAATTGGTTAAATATATATCTGACGCATTTCCTGTTGTCAAATAATACTATTCCCCAAACAAGTTTGACCGCTGTAATACCATATTTCAAACTGTATTGATTGTATTAGTTTTAAGCCAAGTTTTCACTCATGGGTAATACATAACAGCACTACCAACAAATAGGGTATCATTTATTAAAATGGCTAGCTTGTGGATAGTGACGCCTTAAAATACTAGTTTACTATATTTGAACGTTTTGATCGGCCAACCCAGATATGACTCATTTCACATGTGTTCTACAATGATATTATTTCCTGTTATTATATACACAATGTGCAAAGTGAAACAGTTGTGAAAACAATGATGCAAGTGTTTGGTTCTGGCTAACGGAAATACTCATATGGTGATTGCGAGTTCAGATTTCTCGAAAATGATTCGGACATTAATATTACTTATTTGTAAATAATATATATTTTAGCAACTTGGCATTGGGTGTTGTTGTTGTTAATAACTCTTTACTAACTAGTATACGACCCGCGCAAATGCGGAAATTATTATTTAATGTTATTACAATCGACCTTTTCCCAACACATGTTGCCACAATGGCAGGATCTAGTTAACGATGGTCTTAGCTGTATAAATGACTACAGTAGACAACTTTTTTAAACGTGAACAAAGGAGAATTAGCTAATAATGCATAGGAGCGTTTTTTTTTCAAAAACATGTTTTACGTAGTTTGCTTTGTATTTATTATCAAACATGTGTATTGTATTTAAAAATATCGGACGAAGGTATAAGTGCAGTAGGTCATGCCGACGCAAAATACTCCAGCATTGCTCGATTTGTCAAGAAAACAGCGGATTTGCACAATAACTCTCTTTTTTCTATACAGTATGCAGGACTATCGATCTATTATTTTGCAGTGCATATGTTTCTGGCTAAATGAATACAAAAGCATCATTTCACAAAACATATATATTTTTTGTACTGTCTGCGAAATTTCCACTATCCTAAAAATGAATAACTATCAAGGGAGAATTTTCATAATGGATTTCATGAATACATGTCGTTATTTAAATTATGTAATACATTATGTTAAGGAATACATACATTCCAGTCGTAATTATAACATCAAAATCCGAACTATCAAGTTTGCTATTTTAAGTTAAGCGTCCTTCGGATTTCCTCACTTTACACATAGAAAATTAAATGTTCAATTTATTTCAAATACAAGAAGTATAATTTCCATGCCTAGAATAAGTACCGCCTAAAACGTGTTTTCTTCCGTTTTGACTGCAAACAATTCTGTTCATTTTTGTCGTACAGATTCTATGCATGCTTAAAGAATTATTCATTTTAGATATATAGACACATCAGACAGACATAGCAGTACAACAGAATGTCGTCGAACTGCAAAATATTTGCGCCATTAAGTATAGCTTTCTGTTACATTTAAGAATTCATTCTTTATAATAGTAAATGCAACAATGGTTTTATATATTGTATTTATTATCTAACAATTATAATATACAACTTACGAAATCTAATATGTATTGTTATACACTTCGTAACGTATTAAGTGTTTTATTTGAGTGTAATTGAAACTGTTTTTCTATCGTGCTAAATTTCAGAGACCGAGATGTTTCCAACAAACTCAGTGTAGTCAAGGTAATGGAGTTTATGGTTTACTACATTTAGTGTGAAGTCATGAAATTAACAATACTATTATAAAGCCACATTGTGCTTTGGGGCACATGTTCCATACATGTACATAAACAATATTTACACATTCCCATTTCAGGTACCAGACATGCTGCAGAAACTTGTAGTGACGTGACCGGTAGCGAAAATCAGTATGATAAAATTGATCCTAATTGCATGCTGTCCGAAGATCCATCCGCGAAGCATGTACGAACTATTGGCGTAGTACTGTATTTCTGGTAGTACAGATAGTTTTCTGAAAGCATTATCGGCATATGTATTGCATAATCTATAACTAATTTAAAATAGTTAAAACCTTGAAAATCGTGTAATAACCGTATTATCCTAAATGATACCTTTTTATAACAGACCGAATACGCTACACCAGCACGATACGAAGACCTTGTATGGTCACAGCGCGACAGGGCCGCCACATATATGAGACTGTCACCGTCAACTTCTAAATGAAGAATGCACTTTATTGATGCGATTTAAACATTTCATTTCCTTTATGTACAGTGTAAATAACTATAAAATATGTTATATGTTGATTTAACAGTGTTTTCATTGTGCACGTCATTTAATGTTAAAATTGATGACATTCGTAAGGCATAACAATGTTGCTCTTCTTATTCAGGTTTGAAATTATATATTGCGAATAATTAAATTTACGGTTTCAAAACAAACTAGACTGCCTTCATGATAATGTTGTCGCTGCAATGTACATACCATATTCTATTGTAAATCAAACATGGGTATTGTTTATTATGATTTTGACGCATTTAAAAATTTAAAATTATTGATAATTTATAACATACATGTTTAAAGAAAGTTGAGATAAATAAAATTTAATTTAATTAACATGCGTGTGGGCTAATTTACTTTAGATAAAGAACACAGTGAGAAGGTACATTATTAATACAATAACGGACATAAACAAGTCTGGTTCGGTAATTGCCGATGACTGGAATGTTGTTTGTTTTCTTACCTTCTAAGCAAATACTGTGAAAATACGATGGAATATACAATGTATATGTTTATCAACAACTATTCTCATGGACATTTGTGGCGACAAATAATTATCAATTGATTATGACATCCACAATATGTCCTTGTCATCTACAAAGGGAGAGGAATGTGTATATTTTTAAGTTGTAAAATGATTTTTTTTAATTATCAAAACAGTAAATACATGTGCATCCTTGAAACAGTTTAGAAAATAACTAAACAAAATAACATTGCATGTAAATCGCACGATACTACGACAAATAATAGTTTTGAATATAAATAGTTGTGTAATGGGATTCAAAATTGAACAAAAGTACAATACATTTAATTTCTGGCACAACTTCACAAATATGCACACAATTCATATATAATAACAAGAGGACCATAAGGCCCTAGGTCGCTCACCTGAGGGGCAAACGAACTACTGTTCGGAGCAAGTTTCATGAAGATTCGGCTAAAAATGTGGCCTCCATAGTGTGTATTTTTCAACTGGCCTAGTGACCTACTTTTTGACCCCATGTGATCTGGTTTCATACGTATCCCAGATATCATTTGGACAAATGTTCTGAGCAAGTTTCATGATGATTGGGCTATAAATGGCTATAAATATTTATTCACAAACCTTTCTTTTAAATTGTCCTGGTGACCTAGTTTTTACCCAACATGAGCTAGTTTCGACCTCGTCTGAGATGTCATTAAAAGAAATGTTCTAACCAAGTGTAAAGAATACTGGACAGAAAATGTGACTTCTTGAGTGTTCACAAGCTTTTTCTTCAATTTGCCCTCGTGACCTAATATTTTTGACCCCACCTGACCCAGTTTTTAACTCGTCTGAGATCTTAATGGGATAAATGTTTTGAGCAAGTTTCTTGATGATAAAGCTATAAATATGGCCTCTAGATTGTTTGCAAGCTTTTTCTTAAATTTGTCATGGTGACTTAGTTTTTGACCTAGTTTCGAACTTGTCCGATATATTATTGAAACAAATTTTCTGAGCAAGTTTCAAGAATACCGGGCACAAAATGTAACTTGTAGAGTGTTCACAAGCTTTTTATTGAATTTGACCTAGTTACCTAGTTTTTTACCCCACATGATCCAGTTTCAAACTCTTCCGAGTTATCATAAGGACAAATGTTCTGGGCAAGTTTCATTAACAGCGCGCAATAAATATGGTTTCTAGAGTGTTCACAAGCTTTTAAAAGTGTTCAATATAGCCCTATAAGGAAAATTGCCCAGCCCCCTGGCGGTCATGTATTTCAATGGAGAGGAACCATTTCGAAATCGACTGAGATATCATAAAAACACATGTTCTGAGCAAGTTTCATGTTGATTCGGCAAACAATGTGACTCCTAGAGTGTTCACAAGCTTTTTCTATAGCCATATAAGGTAAACTGCCCCGCCCCTGGAGGCCATGTTTTTCAACGGAGAGGAACCATTTTTGAACTCGGCCAAAGTATCATAAAACCAAATGTTCAGAGCAAGTTTCATGTTGATTGGGCAAAATGAGACTTCTAGAGTGTTGTGTTCACAAGCTTTTTCTATAGCCATATAAGGAAAACTGCCCCGCCCCATGACGGCCATATCTTTCAACGGAACGGAACTATTTTGGAACTGACTTCTAGCGTGTTCACAAGCTTTTACTTCAATTTTACCTAAAAACCTAGTTTTTGACCCCACATGACCCAGTTTCGAAAAATGGAGCAAGTTTTATGTAGATTGGGCAACAAATGTAGCCTCTAGAGTGTTCACAAGGTAAATGTTGACGACGAACGATTCACGACACACGACGCACGACGGACAAAAGGCGTTCACAAAAGCTCACCATGAGCACGTTGTGGTCAGATGAGCTAAAAAGCAATATTAATATTCAGAGTTCAATGGGGGGTCGCTAGAAACATAAACTTTCGGCAAGTGTTCAACGAAACAATTTTAAAACACATGTTATTTAATGGGACGTGTTCACTTTTGTTTTCATTGCAACAAGTTGGAATAAAACGTCTACATCATTTGGACCAATCATTTTAAATATCAGTGCAAGACAATGACACATAACAAGTCACACACATAGAGGACAATTATGTCAGTGTTATTAGTTCATTTTTCGCAACATATACATTTGTATTTCAATGAATTGTTATTCATTAAATACAAATTGTTTCCAACATACAAAATTGTATTTCTTAAACATTTCCCTACTTTATGTTTAGTTTTATTTTCTAAACACATTAATTAGAAACATATGAGCACTTACAATGTTGGTTATAAAATAAACAGAATGTCACCGCCTAGCGTCTGCAATTGCTTTGAGCCAAGAGAAAGCAGTAACCGGATAAACTTTGATTTGGCTAATTAAACTATTGGTCTGTAGCAATCTTTATAAATCAGTAGGTAAGCATGTGTGACATAGGACATGGATGGACCTACAACGAAATGGGAACCCATTTCCAGAAACGTAAATTCACACAACAATTAACATGGACATAAACAGTATAATGATATATAAACAGTAGTTAACCAAACTGGTTAAACTACCTTATAATGTATTACTGTCATTTCAGCATACACGCAAGAACAATACGATCTGGAATAAATGCAATTATGAGCAAGATATAAAAAAACATTAAGACATCCCCGTTTTACCAAATTGCAATCCCAACCATGAAATACTACAACACAACACACAGATATTTATACGTGATCAAAACTGGCCATATACCATGAAAAAAGCTTAAACATTTGAACTTGTATCCAGTTCACACACACTATGTGGCAGAACGGCACGTGTATTGTTTTTGTATAAGAGTCAACGTACGGTCAAGAACGACTGTTTGTAACGTGGGTTTCAAGCTTTAAGTCTAAGTCACACTGTCAAGATTTTGGATACGATTGCTCATGTTGGATCGCGGACGTGATAATCGTTATGATTCGGGAGCATACTGTCGCAATTGCATCTACACGCTTTATCACATATTGTGTGTGACTGTCTATTATTTCTGTAAACTTTGATGTTCCTTAAAGCAGGACCTCCCATTAAGTACATTTTGTTTACATCAAAACCGAAAATGTTTTAGTTTAGCAACCACATAATGTAAATTTCAATGTACTAAGTAATACGCATTACGTGGTATGATGAAAAAAAGGTTCTTTCCATTTTCAAATGCACCAATGTCTACAATATTTGTCATCTATAACTAATGCTCCTAACTATAAGTGTGCGGGTTTTTTCTGATATATTGTTACATTAAAGTACTTTAAATTAGCATGCACATTACATAATTTACATCAGAAGTTCACATCGTAACAAGAAAGCAGATAAACACGTGCATATGACACTAGAAGGAAGATAAAAACGCCCTCTGATACAGATGCTTAGTCGACGGGAAAACATTACTCAGAAGCGGAAACTTTATGCATTCTTGTTTTGCAAACGGATAAATTAACAATGCTACTTTACACTACATGTAAACCAGGCGCGGTTACAGGATTTGGTGTTAAAGGGGGAGGGATGGGGCGGAAAATGTTGGAACCTACCAAACGACATATGTTAAATCTATACATTTTGAAAACAATAACATTAGTGATGCTTAATATCATATTTATGTTTTTTTGTATAGATCGTAGAGACGTGTTCTAACCTTCATTGCATCGTTAACCACTACGAAATTTGATAAAACTATATTATTCTTCTCTCAGAGAGAATGTCTCTGGAATTAAAAAAAAAAAAATTGACAATATTTCGGAGGTGGGGGAAGGGAACGACACTTCCGCAAACGTTAAGTCCGCCAACGTATACACACCCAAATTGACAACGAAGACATACATGTTCTTTATTCACATCTTATGATTCCGTGGACGTTTCCTTAAAATTGCAGTTAATGCTTTAAATAAGGTATCTATATAATATTAAATCTGGATAAACCGAGTGACCTCTGCTACAGTGTCTGTTTAATTTCATTTTTATCATTTTAAAATAATAAACAATCAACTGGAAATCGTTAAGTGAAATATATACACAAACAACAACAGAAATGTTTCACATTTGAATGATATCTAAATTTCTGTTTTTATGCATAACCATCGGCAAATATTCGTGACATTTTATATCCTTGAACATACAACTGACTTTTCAATCCACTATATATTAATCAACGAACATTAAGAGTAAAAACAAGGACATAATTGAGATTATTGTTAACAGCAATATAATTTTAAATAAAAATAATGATATTGTTTCACTCCCGATTCTTAGAACAATACATTGGCGGTTTGGTAACTTTGACAAAGAATGAATGGATGGCCAGTTTTCCTATAGCGAATAATGATCAAATATTGTGTCGAAGTCAGCTCGGTGCTTGCACAATGTCGGGGCATGAGAATAACTTTACATGTAATCCTCAAGATTCGATCGACATGCTCGTATGGTGACTTAAAATGTGTGTTTATCTGCTAGATTCTTTTACTTCTTACTTATTATACTGTTGCCAGATAAATATTTCTCAAGGGCAAATGGGTTTTCTGTTTTGTTGAATAAGGTTGAGACAGAATAGTGCAATGCCGATTCGAGATCACTTCGGTTTAACTCCATATAAAACACACAAAATGAAACACCATTACAATGAATTAAACACTATATTCAACCGAAAGTTAAAAAATATATAGTTGAAATATATAAGACTATGCCAAAAACGTAGCCCATATTGTTGTAGGTTTTATACATATTCGTTTATGAATTCAGTAAGTACGCTTATATAAATTAAGGGAAGTGGCCTAATTAATACATTGGTCGTAAATTACGAATCTGTGAAAAGCTTCATTTTGAGTAGATCATAGTTCTCAAGCTGAACAGTTGCCTATTGTTATAACATTAAAGGGTATTTTACATTTAAGAGTCAATTTAAACATAACTATGCAAAGATAACTCTTTCAATATTCCTACTTTTTTACGAGAAATATACTTTTTTCCTACTTTTTTTAATACTTAAAAAAAGCTCCTATTTTTTCATACTTTTTCACTGTGGTCGAGTTGACAGCCTGTAAGTATGTCAACTGGTCCTACTTTTTTCTACTTTTTTGATTCACTCATACATTTTCCTACTTTTTGGTAAAAAACCTCCTATTATACCGACTGTTTTAGTTTGCCAGAAATGAAAGATGAATTAAATAATGTTTTATATGAAACAAACAAAAAAAGTATTTTTGTAGATGTGTTGTATAGATCGGACAATGTGCTAATTTGACTGTTTCCTGATACTAAAGGTCTTAGATATTTAAAAGCTATTTAAAATCAAGTTAATTGTCATGTACTCAGAAGAGTGAATCTGTTGTCATATACAAGTGAAGATATAATTGAGGTTTTGTTCCAAATGGTGGGCTAACTGATGGAGCTCAGTGCACTTCCCAGTTGAAAATCTCTAGTGTAGAGTTTATGCAGATCTTTTATCATATAATGTTTTATGCTAATTCAAATACAAATACACCACATAAGATATTTAGAATCTGGGATAAATGCCTGACTGCCTCAAAAATCTAACATGTTGTAGTATACATCTTTATCACCTAAATTTAAAATCAAAACAATAGTTGCAAAAAAGTTGTACTGACAACCTGACCAATGCAATGCATTAACCAATGATCTTCTTAATGTTAAAAATGTTTAGCGATTTTTGAAAATAAAACTATTTATCAAGATTTATCTTAATATTTACCAAGTGCTGTTTCCTTTATGTTATAAAAGATTATCTCAACAATGGTATATAACCCCATCCTTGATTTTGTAAATGTCAAACCAATATCTTAAAAATCCTCGTGTGCTGAATTCACCTATTCATAAGCCTGATATCCTCCCAACCCATTGGGACGTACTAATTGACAGAAACAGACATATTAATGTGTGTTAAAGTCTCTGTCTGTTGATCACTTGCCCCTTACCACTGTAGGCGCAAACCACACTAGGCTCAAGCCTGAATGGGGTCATATTATTTCAAGTGAGAAAGCTTAGTCACCCATCTGGCTTATAAAAGATCAGTGGTTCTACCCATGTGCCTGCATGATTTTTGTCTTTCTCCGCCATGAAAAGCTGGAAATCGCCATATTACAACTGGCTGATTAGTGTGACATTGAATCCAATAAACAGTTGGCAAAGATCGTCAGGTACAACTGGGAGTACAACTTATGAAAAAAGACAATTGATTTCAAAGTGCTTGATGCTATTGGTAGTAGTAACTCTGTGAAACATTGCAGGCTGCTTTGCTATTGATGTAACATAATCTGCAGTGTACATGTTATTGTAGGCATAAGCTTATGTTCACATTGAGCTAGTTATTGGAATATTTGAATTACAAGTTAGAAAATAAAAATAAAATAAAAAATAAAAACAATTCAGGATATTGGGTAGATTACAGCCCTCAAGCTGAACAGTTGCCTTTTGTTCTAACATTAAAGGCTATTTTACATTTTTGAGTCAATTTAAACATAACTATGTTATGGTAAGTCTTTAAATATTCCTACTTTTTGACGAGAAATATACACTTTTTCCTACTTTAAAAAAAACAGAAAGCTCCTATTTTTTCCTACTTTTTTAACGTGGGCGAGTTGAAACCCTGTTTGTTGTCCATTGTGTATTTTCCATTTTAAGTGATTAATTCTGGGCTAAGTTTAAGGTTTGGCATCCCTTTAAACTGGTTTAAACCCAAAATGCTTTGCATTGACCATTCCAAGGCGGCGACCCCAGTTTTAATCATTTTTATGTTGTGTGTTGTTGTTTCTCTCCTGATGATGTCTCTGCAGTTTCATCATTAGTATATATAAACAAAAAATACCTAACATCTTCACGATTATTAGGATAATCGGTCAATTTCAAGCTGTGTATTAAGCTACGCACTCCTGATATAGTTTGTTTCTAAACATCCGACTATGGATTATTCGACAACAAATCATGATGTAAAAGTATTATCTGGTAAAAAACCCATTTGACAGTGAGCTCTTGGCGAACACATTGTCATTCGATAATAAAATCATACCTACTTAAATATGGTCTTGCAAAAAACAAGTGAACGCCCGTGTATAAAACAACATACATATGTGTCTCTGATTCCCAACTGGTTTCAACTTGTTATTAAATTGTTTACATTTTGGTAGTAATGCTATTCAAAATTCAAGGTTAAACATATTTTTTTTCAAGGTAATGTGTCTCTTTATACAGATGGATGTAGATAATATGTTGTTATTTTGTTTATTTTAATATACCTACAGACACAATACGTACGTATTGAACGGTATTACAGTACAAATGTTAGACTTAGCGCTTCAACATTTCAAGGTATTCGGTTAGGTATTTCGGATCGACTAGTTTTTCTAATTTGGTTTCAAGCTCATTCGTTAATGATAATGAGAGCCTTGAATCGTATAGCATCAGCTTTAAACTGTCACACGCTGGTCAATACATCAATATACTAATAATCATGTATTATACGAAATGTTAAGTGAGTTAAATATATATCTGATGCATTTGGTGTAGTCAAATAATACTATTCACCAAACATGTATGACCGCTGTAATACCATATTCCAAATGTATTTATTTTGTTTGATTTAAGCCATTTTTTTGTTGTGTCTTAAAGGTCATCAATAACAGACAGCATCATGCCACCACTACAAACAAAAAGAGCACAATGTATTCAAATGGCTATATAAACATGTTCATATACCAACACAGATGCATTATTTCACATGTGGTCTACAAGGAAATAATTTCCTGTTATTATATAAACAATGTGCAATGTGCAAGAGTTTTGAAAACAATAATGCCGGTGTTTCGTTCTGGCTAATGGAAACACACAGATGGCGAGTGCGAGTACAGTTTTCTCGAAAATGATGTGGACTTTAATATTACTTATTGGTAAATAATATAATGTTATTAATTAGTTGAATTCATATTGGCATTTTTATTGGGCTGAAGACTGCCGTATTGGCCTGAGGCCAAAGGCTAATACGGCTGTCTGAAGACCAATAACCAGGCGAATATAAATTCAACTAATTAATGACAATTTTATTAATTAATGTTATTATATTATGCAGCATATTCGGGTTTTAATAGTATGAAAACTATAGTAACGTTGATTGCTATTGTTTACAATCGGGATTTTTCGCGCATGCGCACTGACTAGTTGGCAAAAGCGCTGGTTACAGATACAGAAAACATGCATACTTACATGTGTGTACTCGATTAATCGTTCAGAATTTCTGAAATATGTTTTAAAACACTTCAAATATTTTTAAAAAAAACACCCATCACATACAGACTTTGGTATATAATAAACTAAATTAATATATTAAATGGGCTGGTCATTTAGCTTAAACAAAAAGTTTCAATGTTTTGAACGAAGCTATATCATTCGTATATAAGTCATCCGTTAAATTTCTTTAGACACATATAAAATAACTTCTGTTGTTAAAAATAATAAGGTTAGTTACGAATACTAATAATTTGTACCAGAACAGTAATGATATGAATGTATAGTGTGTGCCAGTGTTCATGTGTTATTTTTTTATGAAAGAAAGTGGCAAGAGGTGCATTGTCAAGTACAACGAATGTATTGATCAGCCATATATCAACCTTAAAACAAACCTGTAGCGCAATACTGGTTTAAAGACAATATTAACATATGATTTATACTTTTCCTAGAAATACATTATAAAAGATCGAGAATTTGAAGTATTTTTTGCGTTTATATTACCCATGAAAATGACTGCTAAATGCCATGAAGGCATTGTAAATTTTGTTCAATGACCAGACATACGTCTTCCGCCTGTGGTTTTAGGGCACTTAGAATCAAAGTTGACACTATGTTGTTAGTTAATTACTTGTCTGGGTAGTATCTGATAATTATGAGATAATAGGTTTTTTGCTCAAACAAAGGGGCAATTAAACGCCGGATTAAATTATTTAACGATGGGTAGTGTGTGAAATATGCACAAGCTTGTGAAAACATACACATTAAGATTAAATTTGATACCATTTTATTTTTATGAAAATGGATTAACATACATAACCAGGTAAGGTTTTTCTGACCTTTGTTGGTTCTGGTAAGGTTTCAATATGTAATTAATGTATTACGTAAAGGCTAGTTTGCACGATCCATTAATTGCTTTACATAATTATTTGTTTAATGCCCTGTATTCTGGAACAAGTCAACTTAAATGCATATATGTTATTTTCTTTTGTCATGAACAACAATTTTGTCTTGTATAAGTGTCACATACATTAATATTCGGCACATTGGATTAAGTACTTTTAAATACATCATTCGTAAAAATTAATTATAAAAACAAGGTTTCATAATGAAATATCTCGTATTATGACCTGATATGTGGCAACATGTTTTAAAACATTGAATTATTGTGAAAATGAACCAATATTTTTTCAACACTATCTCGATATGTCTACGTTATGCCCACCACCTGTTGCCAACCAGTGGGCGGAGTCTAAACATACCATGTGCGCGTGACGTCAGTCGTCAACGTTCCTAGTGTTGCGATATAAATAGAAATAGTATGCTGCATCTTTCAGTTTTAATAGCACAAGTTAGATCTATCATAACTATTGTTTCGATATAAATATAATGCAACACTGCCAGCATAAATTATTAACGATGTGTTTATTCTTTTAACTGACAATTGTGAAATATAACAACTAAACACTACATAGAATAATTGCTAAAAAAATATCGAGAAAGTCGCAAAAGGTTTAACACCACCAATCGTTATTCACTTTGATCCGACCGAGTCTTGGCAAACCTGTCAGTATTCACCAACACATTCGTTAACCATTCTTTGACTAAAGAATAGACTGTGACTCCAGAAAATAAACTTTTAAAATTCTAATCAACAAAGCATTTTGTTTAAGAATATTCTTAAAAAGTTCAAGTATGCTCCAGAGTATGCTTAAGACATTCTTGAAAAGTAGAAGATGACGACTAGATGTGTAATAAAATGAATAATTTACTAAGAAAACTTTGAAATTCCTTACGATAACCTTCCACCATCCTCATTTCAGCTGAATCCTCTCTTGTCATTGATTTTGTGAAGATGATGTCGGCGAGTTGACAGAGCAAACGCTCAGCTAACTCGCCGATTCCCTTCCCTTTCTGAGGTGCATCCAATCCAATTTTAATCCAAATATTAAAAATAATTTAATAATGTCATCATGTTCATATAAACAAACGCTAAATTGAAGAATACGTCAAGGGAAGTAAATGTGTGTTTTCGTGGTCGATGTCGTCTCTATTTCATGATTCGTCACTCGGTAGATTCGGTCCAAAACATTAATAAGTACGAATGTTGCCCTTACTTTATTTTATGGGAGTGCTACATGTAGAAACGTTTAGTAAGAAATACCAAGCGCAAAGTTAATTATGCTAAGCGTTTTCAAAATGGCGTCAAAAACTTGCCATCTCGTATACGGCCGAGCTTATCCTGAATCCTTATTGGCTGAATCTCGTGTTGGCCGCGTTTTTCCATATTGGCCGAGGTTTTTCCGTATTGGACGAGTTTTGAAATTTATTGGCGTGGTAAACATCGTATCAAGGGAACAAACTGACCAGATTCTCGTTCAATATTATAAAGTCAATTAATAATAGACATTTTAGCAACTTGGCATTGCGTTTTGTTGTTATTAATAACTTTACAGCCAACATGTTTAAAGGTCATATTAATTACTGTCTTTAACAAAATTCATTCAGACGTAGATGATTTGCAATTAAAAACAATTATGAACCACCTCTGCACCACCAGCATTTGGTCAATAACATGATTTTGGTTTATGTTATTGTTTACCATTATTTGTACATGCCTGCATAATGTAGTGGTACATGGTGCGGACCTTATGATCACAGTTGCCACTGTAACGTTAGTTGGACCAGCTTTCATCGGAAGAAATGTGACATTCGTGTTTAAACCTTTCGGTGAAAAGACTGATGCAGCAAACATTAAATGGGAGGTCATGTTAAATGGTACGACGTCGTTCACAAACATCAAGGACAACCACACGGAATATGTTACAGACGGAACATTTTACATGAAGCTCATTCGTGTGGATAGGAAGTGGCAAGAGGCATTTGTACAAGTTAAATACAATGGAGTGGTTGCCGCCATGATTAAGCTTCAACTGCAAGGTATGTTGGCACGTATTATGTCTGTATGTTGTAAGCTTTACATTTCATAAACAAACACAATTATTTAATAACATAATAAAGACATTAATAAATTAACTAAAAAATACGAATATTTCAGCAAATGTATTTGCATTTCATTTCTCAACATTGGGAAGTATGCTTTTAGAAAACCACTCTCAGAAGAACGTTTTTATTATCTTTACAACAAAATATCGTTATGAAAAATAAGTTTAATCACAAACACTCTTCTCTGCAACGTTCGGAAAACGAAATGAATAATTAAAATATATGTTCTAAAATTTAATACATATTAGCTATTACACCTGATAAAAGAAAAATGTAGATACATTCAACAAACTCATATTTCAAATGATTACAATTTACATGATCCTTAAATACAAAATTACATGAGAATTATAAACATCCTCCTTGTTATTTTACATATATATTACCTTTGATAACGAACCGCGAAATATATTGCCTATGATAACGAACCACAAATCTGAACTGATTATATCTTTATGTTGCAAATTGTTAATTGCAAGTGTCGCAATGGATTATAGGTAAATATGGTATCGTCAATATTAGTATGAACACTAATGCGCAAAAAATGGCTTCATTTTTCGTTCCGTTTATCAGTTTTATTATTGGACCTTGTTCTGACATCAGCATTTAATATTCGACTTGAATAATAAACAAAAACATCCAATCGTTTTTCTCTTTTTCATGGAAGAGTTCACCAACGACTGTGGTGAATTGCTCGCGGTGAAATTTCCTGCGCAGACAGGCGACACTGCTCAGATCGCATACTACCCGAGCAATAGGGTCATTGAACGCCCTGAAAGTTACTATCGCAAATGGCATGACCGAAACACGGGCATAATCAACCTCAACCATTCGCATTATAAAGAAAATAGGCACACAGAGGATGTCACTTATGTACTCACAATTTACAATTTCACAGCGCCCGAGGAATACTATTTAGAATGCCTAAGCAACAGCCATAACATCACTACTAACGGCATCAACATATACTTTGGTAAATATGGTTGATAAATGTACGTACATTGTGTTACATAAGTGTTCCGGTACATGTATACTCGTACGTTTCAACAATTATGTCAGAACTGCTAACGGATAATATACTGTTAATATATTGAGCGTACATATTATATCTGTTATGGTTATATGTTATGCGTTATAAGTTCGAAGAGAATATAATGCGAGTGTTGGATAAAGATCTAATTTATGATGCGAGGCTGAGAAACAGGGTACCGCGAGGCTAGCCGAGCGCTATTCTGTTTCGAGCCGAGCATGATAAACTTGATCTTCACCCAACACTTACATAAAATTCTATTTATCCTATTATGTGGTGCTCATAAATCATGTAAACGATGTAAAACTATATTTTAAAAAAGCTGAGATTACGCTGTCACAAACCTTTCTAAACAGTTTCATAATATAGTGTTTATTCAATGACTTTCCTCAAGGTCAACCAGTGCTGAGTCCGAGATGTACCGTTGACGGGTGTGTTGACTGTCTTTGTGTCAGTCCCGGCGATACTATCAACTGTACCTCCTACAGCACCAATGTGACGATGTGGATTGGCTTTGACAAAGCTCCTTTACAGATGGATACCACGGTGGAGCCATACGCTTTTTCAGGGTTGATATCCGAACGACTTCACTTGCTAACTGTTTATTGTTTAGTATACATAGTCGATCAGGCTTTCAACTCCAGCGCTGTTATATACGTTTTTGGTGAGATGTTTTATACAATGTGCATTCATTTGAAATAGTCTTTTTATTGATAACTGATTTGATTGATATACAATATTTATCCTGAAGTTTTTATACTTAAGCTGCTAGAAACTACTGAATAGTTTGGATATTTTAGGAATTATTTGGTATTATTATTTGCAATGTGGTTAAACACTATGTATTGCCGACACACTTACAGCAACATGTAAATACTGACTAAATCCGCACTTTGTATTTTAATGTTTCTAAGCACCTCCAACAGAGATAGATCTTCATGTTCCTGAACTGACTGAAGATCAAAAGGTGAACATAACCTGCGTTTCATACAACAGTAGACCGTCACCAAAACTTCAGTTGACCTTGGGACAAGCCATTCTGTCGGATGTGGAACAGCGTGTTTACAATGCGTCCAACAATCTCTATACTAGCATACTGACTGTGACATCGGCTAACCGGACGTGGCATGGCAAGAACTTAACATGCACTCCCATTGTAGGGGAAACAGAACTAAATGGTACCAGTGAACCATTGACGTACATATGTAAGACTCGGCATTTGCATCTATTGTTTAAATTGAAACATCTATAAGATATTATATTATGGTATTATACCGCACCTGTACAGTTATTGTCAATGATTTCATAAAATGACTCGTGTTTCAGATCCCCCAAACATTATGCATATGGTGCGGCCTGAATCACCAAAGCAACGGTCTAAGTGGTATGTACTCGACCTTGCCTGCATCGCTGTAGATACAAGTGATAGGTGCTTTATAGAATGGTACACTGACATTGATAACTTAATGCTGCACAGAACTGCTGACCAGAATGTCACCAACATAACGTCACTGATACGTGTTAACGTTTCTCAAGCCATGGCAGGAGGAAGGATAGGCTGTGAGCTACAGTGTGAGACGTTTAACGTACAGATGAAAGAGGAATACGTTTTAATTTTACTTACGGGTGTGTTTAAATATGCAAAACATATTTGGGTAATTGTTGGATACAATTTATATGTGTTAAGCGGGATATAACAATTATTGAATGAAAATGGTAAATTATAATAATAATAATTATTATTATTATTATTAATTATTATTATAATTATTATTATATGGGATGAGTACATTAAACAACTAAAAGCAGCAGCAACAGTATTAGAATGTTCTTCAATCACACTTAATGTAATTAAATGTTTGTTAAAAATGTACGCTAACAATTAACATTGATTATAACACCTATTCATAATTAAAAAGTAATTAACATTGTAAACAAGGGGTAGATTGTATTCATAATTTTATCCATGCTTGTCTAAACCGATGAGTAAAACGTTTTTAATCAAATCAAGTTGTTGTTGTTTGTTCAACTATTAGTCTGATAGTTTGGTTTCCGCATCTACAACACTGTTTAATTTTGTTTTGATATGTCCAATACATTTGCAAAATGTAATCTCGATATGTCTATAATTACATGCATACAGATTTTAGAATCAAGAAGAAACCGTCGCTTCATCCGACTTAATAACAACAATCTATTACAAGAAAACATGTTAGTCTTTTTGTTTCAGAACCTTTACAAGACGCACCGACGAGTAATACATTGCTGGTGAACCTGGTGATTGTGGCAGGCTCCTCTTTATTGATATGCTGCGCTGTATTCTTAGTTTATATCTTCAGAAATTGTAAGTTATATTTTCTCATTTTTACAATGGCTTTATTTCAGCATGTCCTGCATTGAAGTATTCGAGAATACGAAATATTGTGAAAGAAAATATGTATATCTCGTGACGAAACAGTTTAGAATTAAATTAATGATCAGTAAAGAGTACATTCAAGTGTGAGTTCAATTAGTACAGTCATTTGTATGTTTCAGGGAGAGAAGCCAGACAATCCAAACAACCAAACATGTTAGTTGATCGAGATGTGTTGAAGAAAATGATTAATATATGTATATTCAGTAAATTGTACTTTTAATAAATAAGGACTGTTGATTGATCAAACAAAATTTTAAACTGTACAAAAGCGTCTAACAGTCGCTGTGGCGTTAGACATATCGTGTCTACCTTGCAATTGGCACGATCATAATTATGTGCGATACATACTCAGAAAGGCGCTCAAATGATATTTCCCATGAACTTGTTCTCCCTAGTTTATCATTACACATACGGCTTTCAACGCAATTGAACTACATAAGCAGTAAATTAAGCTAAGGTGTGTTAAGTCTCTTATTGCAAGGCAAACGTCATGACATGTACCTCTTCATATTTTAGAGACCAATGCTTAGTACCGGTGCAGGAAAACGTTCCCGATGGTAATGCTTATAACAAATGTATTTTATATGTCGATGATTTAAACAATATATTAACTGATCATTTTTTATGTAAATGAATATAAATAGTTAATACGATTGAATACATGCAGGTTTTTATTAAAACTGGTACTGGCGCAGTGCCTAAATCCGCCACTTACCTTAATCCGTCACCCCATCCAAATAAGCGTTTGATTACCGGCGATTTCTATTTTGTTGATCTCGATCAATAAGAAACATCATCAACAACGCTGACGAGTTTTCATCTTGATTTGTGCATAAATGAATATTTAATCATATTATTATGTACATAACCCCTAAATGCAGGGAATCTATTTCATAATGCGCATGCGCAATTTTGAGGCCACGCATAGTGTCCATGATTAAATTTTATTAGTGTGTATAATATTATGTCAAATGTGAGCATTTTCACCATAAAAATAACCATTATGCATTGGCATTACATACAATAAAAAGTGCAAATGTCTCGATACTCAAACCCCTCATTATTTGTCCCACATGCACGATGGTCCTCAGTTTCAGAACTATTTTTAGAAATTCAAATGAGCATTTGAAGAAATTAAAATATTTTATTAACAACAGAAAACGAGCTGCTTAATATAGACAATTAAATAAGAACAACATCAAATGTGAAATAAGCACGTCACGGATCCTGATCTACGACTTTCACCAAGCAACTTCGGATCACCGTGTTTATTTTAAACACTAGAAAAAAAAACCTTTAAGAAACAAAATTGGGAGTTTTGTCTATTGAAGTTGCTTTGAAAACAGAATTCATAAAATAATAGTATTTTCGAGCAATTTGAACATTTTAAAGAGGGGTGGCGGATTTAGGCACTCCGACGCTCATTTTGTTTAGGCCTTCAATTTCAATAGATAATTTTTATTTGCTAAGTATTTGAAATTTAACCAAAAACACGACAGTAAACGTACATTAAACCATAGTTGATTTATGTGTATGTTTATGTCAATCGGTAAACGACGTTTGAACATATCGTAAAAATACCCCTCAAATGTGGCGGATTTAGGCACTGCATATAATTAATAACGATAAAATCATAATTAATGTGATGATGATATAATGAGCATGATCAATAATTAATTCAAGCAGGGGTACCATTGTTTTAATTAATATCACTTTGTTCTTTTTGGAAAGTTTCAGGGATTGCGATGGGACAGATAGATACTCGCTATGCGCACATTGAGCAGACTTTGAATACGTCTAACGCTGAAAATCGGGTAATAATTATTATACATAACAGTTGTATATATTTTGTCTTATGAATGTTTGTCTAGTTCAGAATCGTTAATTTTTGGTTGTATGTATTTAAGTTAACACTAGCAATATAATCATCCAGTTATATTAGAAAATATATCGCAATACAAAACTTGCAATGATACCTAACAGCAACGTAATATTCACACACTTTTGGGTGCATAAAATGCATTCCAATATTAATGAAAGGAATATAAATGTGGAATTTCTTTTGCAGAGCACATGTGTTCTAGGTAATCAACTAGTATATGCCGATATAGACATCGAGTTTTTGGAAAGAAACAAAGTACCAAAGACAGGTGCTTACGTGCCAACTGTTTACTCAAACATTGTTTTTGAAAGAACTTCGTAGGCAGCCCAATTAGACGAGGAGCGTGCGGATTTGTTTTGACTGATTTCAGCGTTTGTTATCCGAGTAATTGCTGTTTGTCAATCAACTTATATCTCCGATCGAAGATCTAATTAAGTGGTAGTACATTTTATTGATATATTATCTAGACGTGGTTCAAAACCTAAATTTATTATTTACTTATTCTTAGTGTGAATGTATTTATTTCACGACATCATAACTATGTAACTCGTATCATCGGGATTTTCTTCAAATGAGGGCAGAATCTCTTTTCCTTAGAAAACTGGAGAGACAGAATATATACTTGTCTTAATTGTGTATGATAGTCAATTGCGGTTAACTTTAAGCTGAATAATTGCCTTTTTTGTAACTGTGTCATTGCAACTCCTGACTTATCTGTTATGTAGCGAACGGGAAGTAGCATGTTCAAGGAAACAAAATGTCTTGAAGTAACATGTTTAAGGAAACAAAATGTCTAGAAATAACATATTCAAGGAAACAAAATGTCACGAAGTAACGTATTCAAGAAAACAAAATGTCACGCGCAATGGTCAATATGATCTAGTAACTGCATTTCCATTCAAATGGGAAAGTGTCTGTGGTTGTACATATATTGATATATTTCTATATAGATTCCAAACTGTTGTTTTCTTCATGAAATTGAACTGAAAAATGCATCAGAGGGCTCTCGTCGTGACATGTGTCCTAACTAACAAAGTATTATGTACAAACCATATTTAAAGCACGTTACAGTGGTCCCAATGAGATCTCCGAAGAATCATAAGGTTGGCAAAAAGTATCTGTATGTTTGCGTTGTCAATTTTAATGTGCATGCATGTAATGTAAGCTACTACACTTTTTAATTAAACCGTTTGCCAAACAAAAACATGCACAAAGTTTCCGCTTTGGAGTAAAACTTTTGTTCCTGTCGCCGAAGCATCTGAAACAAACAGTGGTGATATATCGTGTTATCTTCCTTCTCATGTCGTATATATTTTCCTGATTGTTTTGTTGTTCCGGTCTGACTTTCGTATTATGCATTGTAAGTATTTATTTAAATTATTTTAGCATTAAGTACACATCTGTACCATTTATCGCATCACATTATAGTACTTAACACACGCAAAGTAAGATTATCATGCTGATCATAACAAAATATTCAGCGCATATTTTGCATTAACAAATACAATACCTAATTCTACATCAATCAATGCCAGATTAACATTTACAAAAGTAAAATCTATATATAGATTTTAGTTCATATATTTAAACCACAATATATATATATATATATATATATATATATATATATATATATATATATATATATATATTTATTTATCTGCTTTCAGGATAAGGCAGACTTGTCACTTAAACCAGCATAAGGCAGACATATATATACAATGATGAAACTTTCATATAAATCAGTGTTCTTTGCAAAATATGTTTTAAAACTTAATGACGTGCATGCCTTTGAAGTATTAAAAGGGAATGTGTGAGTGTTTAAGATATACTTTTTTTTAGGTCTGCCTAATTTTTACCACTGACAATGTACACTTTAGCCAGACACTCATGTACCAAATACACTTTAGGCAGACAAACACTATCGCCGTCATTAGGCAGACTTAGGAAAGGTATATATTTTACGCAAATGGACCTCTTATGTATCAATTATATACCTTACATTTTTGTTATACATATATGATTAAAGCTGTTTTCAATTATAAAACATTTTAGCAGTATTAACGCTTTCGAATTCACAAGCCTTACCGCATGTGTACTAGTGAAATGGGTACTTTACGGGACTTGTTCGTATTCCTATATGTATATTTTAAAATTAACGGTCTTTATTTGAGCACAGGAGCAAAACAGTTCAAAGAATAGTACAAGGATAAAAGAAAACAAGTTCTCTCTTCTGGATTTGAATACTCCAGATCATCAGATGAACACATTCACCACTTACATCGAAAAATCAATCGCTTTATCATTTACTAAATTTCATCTTATAATTACTCATAAACAAGACACCATCTTTAGTCAACAGTTTATATTTTTTAATTTACTCATTAATAAACCATATTCTTTTGTTTTCGGGCTATGTGACAAACATTGAACTTTTAGAGTCCACTATTTCACCAATAGTAACTATAGAATATGCTTCATCTAAGCTGTCGTTCACGTACATTTTTTGCAAGTTCATTGATTTTTCAACTTGGACATAGGCATCTAGTACTTTAGGTAGCACTTTTTCGGACGCTCTACAGACTACATGCAAACATTTGTAGAGGAACATCCTAAGTTAAATAATTCAATAGAATGACAACAATACCACAGGACTGTATTAGTGTTTTATTTATTTTACACTCATCATACCAAAGAAGATCAACCGAACAGTTTATTTTCAAAACTAATAATTTATGTGACAGTTTATAACCAAATTAACAGGGATAAAAACGGTTAAAATAGACAGGAAAGAAATTAAATCTGTGTAACGATCACTTTAGATTGTCCAATGGCGCTCTAAAAGACATTTAAAGTACGCAAAGGGCAAACAAGTAGATCATCGGAATATATTGTGATGTATATGGTTTACATAATTTATCCTGTTTTAATAGTCGGATAGAACATAAATGATTATATGCGACATAAAAAACTATAACTGAACATATATGGGCTATCAGATATAACAGCATATTTTCAAGAACATTATTAAATACATTCTAAAAATACAGCTCTTGTGTTTACAATGACAATTTATATACCTTCAATATGAATATGTAATGTTGAACATGTTGACAAATACCTCCCAACGCCGCATGTACAACGAAGTAATATCATGTAGCAGGTTGTAACAATACAAACAATGACCCTGGGCTTGGCCAGTTTTGAAAACATGTGAAACCAGATTTATGCTGCATGTACTGAATCAACAGCTGGTCATTTAATATACAACAAGGGCCAAAGGAACTAAGGTGATCACCTGCGACCCCAAGGAACTAAACTGTTCTGAGCAGGTAGTGTTCACAAGATATCACTAGACACATAAGGAAAACTGCACCACTCTGGCAGCCTGTTTTTCAATGGACCCAAACCATTTTGGAATTTGGCTGAAGAATCATGATAACAAATGTCCTGAGAGAGTTTCATGAAGATTTGACAAAAAAGAGTGTTCAAAAGTTTTCACTATATCCATGTAAGGAAAACTGTCCCCCCCCCCCCCCCCCCCGCCGCCCAAGCAATGTTTTCCAATGGACCTGAACCATTGTCGAAATCGACTGAGATATCATAAAGAACAAATGTTATGTGCAAATTTCATAATGATCGGGCAGAAAATGTTTCATTACTGCCATGTAAGGAAAACTGACCCGCCCCTTGGCAGCTGTTTTTCAACGGACCAGATCCATTTTCGAACTCAGACAAAACTATTTGTTTTGATCAAGTTTTATGAAGATTCTTCAAAAATGTGACTTCTAGGGTGTTCACAAGCTTTTTATTTAATATGACCTTTAATATGACCTAGTGAACTAGTTTTCAACCCCACATGACCCTATTTCAAACTTGGCCATGATTTCATTGGCAAAAGTGTTCAAAAGGTAAATGTTGACGACAGACAACGGACAAAGGCGATCACAAAAGCTCACCATGAGCAAATAGTGCTCGGGTGAGCTGAAAAGGACAGTATCCTTCTCAAAATAACAATAATAATTATCATAAAAATTGTCCAAGGAACTTGCTGACAGAGACACATTTATTGTTCAACATAACATTTTACATTTTAACATAATATTGTACATTCCTAAGTGCAAATAGGCCTTAAAAATTTAACACATTTATAAACAAAGGTGCTAAACTTGTATTATTTGTCCATATATTTGTATTGAGAATAACTGCCTTAAGTTCAAATAAAGTACATCAGCATAGCCTCTTATAGGAGAAAACTAGCTAACTGAAATCCTTTTGAACTAGCATACAATGTGTAATTTCAGTGTGAAAGAAATATAATTTTGACAGAATGTAAACAAAGAGCTACTTTACCTGACCTATAGACTCAATAAACTGTTTGAAATAAAGCCTCAAAACAAGCCCAAATACATAAAACTAGCTTGAATTTAATGTTTAAAGCTTTATTTGTTTTTATTGTAATATAGGCAATAAATGTTTTATGTTAACAAAGGCATCCTCAAGTCATTCCAGGGAACCTAGCTTACTGAAAAACTGTAAGCTACGTCGACTCAAATGACAATTAGAAGCTACGTTGATATGCCTGGCTAAAAAAAATAATTCATTCAATGTCAAATCATCAAAACATTAAAACTGTCAAATACAATAATACAAAACTGTATGCCAGGGAGGCAAAAACTAGAAGCGCCACAAGGGTAATGAATATACCGCTACAATATGACTTTGTCACTTAGCTAAATAAAGTGGAATAATGTTTAAACCTGTGTAATAAAATTAATCTGTACCGGGCATTTAAAACTATACAATAAAAGACAGATATTCTTGGATAACCAAATTTTTCCAATGACACATCTGTTTTTAGTTATTAAGCAAATAAGATTACTTCAATTTTGATTTTTTCTATTTTTAATAACAGTGACGGTGCCCTTGACCAAACTGCAATAATAAGAAATTCATTCTTGAGATATTCAGCACTGCAGATTTTCTATATTTAGTAATGGTGATGACCCAATCCACCGGAAACGCAATTCCAAAACGAAGTCATTACATGAAGGTATCTATGCGTGCAGTGTCATTAGAATTTTGTGGAAACATTTTGTATTGTAAGTTACATTGTCATTGATCCCACAATCACATATTCAATCCCAATCAAGTCTTGATATGATATTCTCAATCTGAAGTTGACATCCAACATCATACCCCAATTTAATAAAAATAAATTTGGTTAACATAACAAGAAATGTTTAAAAAAAAAGACAATCAGCTTTGAAATTAATATTGGGATGTCATTTTTTAAAATAAATATCATACAAGAGAGCCAGACTCATTGGAAATGATTTTTTTCGTATGCCTTAAGAAACCTTATTGGACACAAAATTAGATATAAACTACATCATTACCAAATATCTGCACCGTAAATAAATTGCTCTAATACCACTCCATGTTCACACCAGTAACATATGATACAGAAATATTGGTACCAGTAATTTATTTAAACATACTTGATATATGAATCTTGTTAGGCAAATGTAACAAACAGTAACACATTAACACTTTCAAAAATAAAAAAATTATTGCTTAACATAGTTATGTTTAAAAATATATAACACACACATCATTTTATTGATAATAGTGTATTCATAGTAGGGCATACAATTTAACAAACAAAAATAGATTATGATGTATCACAATACTACTGTCAGCAAATATGTACAGAAACATTGCGTACTTTAAATAACATCTACTTCATTAGTTGATATAAAAAATATAAATTCACATTCACAGATTATCAATTGTGTGGTGCTGGCCAGAATGTCATGGGTACACAAGTCAGTTACTATGTGCAATAATAGGAAACATATGCTCCATCAAATTGGCTATTATCTTTTTGCGTATTTATTTGGTAAATAACAAGTATGCTAATATTGATAGAGTCCTTGTAAATAAAAAAAACTACATAACACTATTGACAGGCAGATGTGACAATTATGAAGTAACCACTTCCCACCGTGTGAATTGCAGTATTGTTATTGATGTTTCTAAATTATGTCCCTTATGAAGAAATGCCAAAACATGATAACAAGAAACGTGACAAAGGCACGAAACCATGTTTTCAATATTTTACCAATTAATTAACTTTAATGAAATAACTGTGAAATCCCAAGCTAGGTCCCGAACCGAAGCATATGATTGTCAATGGGGAAGAAGGGGGCAATACACAAATTACTGAACAATGAAACTGAACAACAAGAGCTTTCCCAAGACAGCGCCCTAAACTATTCTTCCGCATTGATAGTATAATGTACATTTTCTGTCAGTCACCTGATATAATGACCACGAAGACATAATTGAAAGTGAATATCTGTTATAGTTGGGTCTACATGTAAGCTACCTACACACACAATTTCAACGCAAAACCTCAATCGAAATGCTAGTTAATGAGCAGAAACTGTTAGTTTTTCTATTTTTAGTAACAGTGACCTTGACCTGACGGGCCCCAAATGCAATCCCAAGAAAGGTCTGCATGTATTCTAGCTACACATCAAATGCAGCGAAATGCCTCCATCCAAAATCAAGTTATTGAGTGGACACTTTTTTTCTATTTTTAGTAACAGTGACCTTGACCTGACTGGACCCCAATGCAATCCCACACTAGGTCTGCATGTAAACTACATGCACTCAAAATGACAGCACAATAACTCCCATCATTTTTATAGTAATGAACCGACCGGTCCTAAATGCAATCCCAGGCTAGGTCTGAAAGTATGCTACCTTACACACAATATTACAGCAAAATACTCCATCCAATCTAAAGTTACTGAAAATAATTTGTTTTCCTATTTCTAGTTACAGTGACGTTGACCCGACTGGCCCCAAATGCAATCCGACGCTTGATCAGCATGCAATCTATCTACACACAAAATTTCATCAAAATATCTCCATCCTTACTGAAGTTATTGAACAGGAACTATCTGCTTTCAGCAACAGTGACCGTGACCCAACTGCCCCATGTATAGTCTCCATGCAAGCCTGCTATATCCAAAGTTTCATCAGGGTTGGTCAATGCAAACTAAAGTTATTGATTGACAAACACAAACCTTAACCTAAATTTTTAAGTACAAAAGGTGCATTATTCTGCTAAATTGCAGGTCAAGTTATGGCCCTTGGTCAATGAACATATATAATGACCAGTAAGACTCAAACGTTAACCGTAATTTTTCCAAGTACAAAAAGGGGCATAATTCTGATAATTGCTTGTCAGAGTTATAAGTCTTGGTCAGTTACCTTGCATGATGATCCCGAAGATGTGTGTTAAGTTTCAATTGAATATATGTGGTAGTTACAGAGATATGTACTTGTTGCACGCAAACCTAAACCTGAATTTCATATTGCACGCAAACCTTAACCTGACTTAGAAGTACAAAGGGGGCATAATCCTGCTAAAAGGCCGGTCACAGTTATAGGTCTTGGTCAGTGACTGATTATTAAGTACCTGAACACATATGTAAAGTTTTATTTCAATATCTTTAGTTGATATACAGATAAGGAGTTGCTGCACGCAAACGTTAACCTAAAGTACAAAAAGGGACATACCAAATTTGCCTAAATTGTAGGTCAGAGTTATGGAACTTGGTCAGTGACCTCACACAATGATCCCGAACACATGAATGAAGTTTCAATTGAATAGCTGTAGTAGAAACAGTGATCTGGAGATTTTGCATGCAAAACTTAACCATAGCATTACGCAGACGCTGACAAATTGGTGAGTAGTATAGCTAGAACTATTCAATGAATAGGCGAGCTAAAAAGAAATAATCATTAAATGTTATAGAGCGAAAATGAAAATTCATGACCTTTGACCTTGAAATGTGATGTTGACCTTTCACATAGAAGCGTAGGAATTGTATGTGATACATCCTCTGGTATTGGGGAAAAAATAATCCGAAATAATATTAAAATCCTCCTTGGCATGAAAAATACATAACATAAATACATGACCCTTGACCTTAAATTGTGAGCTTGACCTTCCACTCAAAAGGGGATAAGAATTGTACGTGGCACTTCATCTGGTCAAGGGGAATAATAATCCAAAGTAATATTAACATCCTCCCAGGCATTAAAAGTTACATAGCGGAAACAAAAATTCATGTGACCTTGTATAATGACCTTCACAGAAGAGGACGGGAGTAGTAAGCGACATATCGTCTGGCTATGAGAAATAATAACATGAAGTGATTTTAAAATCCTCCCATACATTTTCAAGAGTGAAAAGAAATCTGGCGCTGCAAAATTTATGCACAAAATCTTGGTCAAAAAGATCTTGGCAGCCCATCTACACCAAAAAAGAGCAGTGCTTTGCAAAACTAAATGTGTTTGACATGGATGCCCTCATGTTGTGGAATATATGTACGTTTCATAATTATCTTGTTAGCCTTTCCCTGAAGTATGATACACTGTACATATTATAAATCATTGTTTAATCTACAGAAGATTTTGGACACTGGTAACTAATGCTTCAAATCTGGAACCCAAAAAACTAATCCTAGTCCAAACCACGTTGAGACAAATGTACATATACTGCCTAATACCTCCACCTTGTTGGCGCTTCATACAACATATTTTCTGTCACTGTCCACAAATTTTCAACACTGTAGTTTGGTCATTTTTTGGTCAATTAACATTCTCCTTTTATTCCGTTCGTTCATGATTTTTGTTCTAAGCTGCAACAGTGTGCATCCAATTCTGCTGTTCTCAAGATAGACCTTTGTTCCTGAAACGATCAACAATTAAAATGGAAGTCAATAGTTACAAACTGGCTTAAGCTCAATTTTTTATTGCAAAGATTATTTTAAACGATTGATATTTGGTTGAAAACACATTCAATGTTATAGACTTGATATAAAAACTTGTGGTTTCAGAGCACATTGTTAAAGCAAACTACAATACAAGTCTAGAGAAAATTTACAACCCTTCTTTTAACCATAAACCACTTAATAAAATATCAAGTACAAAACCTTTGAATCTTCAGTTTCAAATTTTGCCTTACAATTCATTGTGAAAACTTACGAGGCAAGCTATGTCCTTTTTCAATATGTATCCATGACTGGAAATCTTCTTTTATTTTATCTGTCAGCTCTTGGCTCCATTTAAATGATGCTAGTATAGAACACAAACAAAAACAAAATTATTAATGTTAAACCGAACACAGATACACACACTCTTAATCTCATAATTGAAATAAACATGAGGCACATGAAACATGAGCTAAGTAATGAAGCTGAATGGCCATGATACTTAAAATTGTAAACTTAAAGTACAAGTTAAATCTTAGGGCACTAGTCCGACTGGACAAGTGGATTTAAAAGATAATGTCCAGCCCTGTATATACCAGAAAAAACAAAATGGCCAAGTTTTTCAACATTTTAGCAACATTAAAATTATTTTGAAATCAAACTTATGGTTTCTTACCAGAATAAATGTATTTTTAAAGTCTTCAAATTTACCTATAGAAGAAAGAAGTAACACCATCCCCTTTTGAATGCATATAAATTATTTAAGAACAATAGTAGAGGCCAACCCGAAAAATATTTTTGCCAATTTTTTTTCAAATCCAAACAGAGACTTATTTTTTGCAGATTGTCAAAGCTTTCAAAGTATAATAATATAAGGAATAAGAGGGCGCTCACCTGAGACCCCCCGAGAACTAAACTGATCTGAACAGGTAATGTAGGAAAAATACACCCCCCCCGTAGCAATGTTTTTCAATGGACCGGAAATTTTTTTCAATTTTTGAATTCAGCTGAGATATCCTCTGAAATAATGTTCTGAGCAAGTTTCATGAATATTCACGTTTCACTATAGCCATGTAAGGAAAACTGCCACGCCCCCTGGCGGCCGTGTTTTTCAACGGGCCAGAACCATTTTCAAACTCAGCTGAAATATCATTACAGCAAATGTTCTGAGCAAGTTTCATGATGATTGGGCCAAAAATGTGACGTCAAGAGTGTTTACAAGGTTTCACAATAATCATATACAGAAAACTGCCATGCCCCCTGACAGCCATGTTTTTCAATGCACCGGAACCATTTTAGAACAAAGCTGAGATATCATTAGAACAACTGTTCTGAGAAAGTTTCATGATGATTGGGCCAAACATGTGACTTCAAGAGTGTTCACAAGGTTTTTCTTTAATTTGACCTAGTGACCTAGTTTTTGACCCCACGTGACCTAGTTTCGAAATCGGCTGAGATTAGTAACCAAGATATCATTGGGAAAAAATGTTCTGACCAAGTTTGATGAAGATTGGGCAATAAATGTGGCCTCTAGAGTGTTCACAAGGTAAATGTTTGACGACAGACGACAAAGGACGGACAAAAATGACCACAAAAGCTCACCATGAGCACGTTGTGCTCATGTGAGGTAAAAATGGGTCATGTTTTTCAATGGAACTATAAGCAAGTTTTATTCTTAAAATATTTTAAGTTCCTGAGCACATGTACCTTTTCTGGAACCATTCCTCCTTGTGTTGCTTTTCATCACCTTAGTTGTGGCATCTGTAAACAGAAAATGCTCATTTCAACATTTTTTTTAGAATGTTTAGGTATTGAACATACTACATACACATGTATATGAAACATGCAAAATACAATACTTCCAATATCAGGACAATTTTGCACACATGAGAGATATTTTATTTATGTTTTATATCACTGTTTTAAAATTCTGTAAACATGTGTAAGATTTATCTCCAAAAAAAACACATAACAAAACTGATACCAGCATTCATTGTCATACTTAAGCTTCTGTCAAGTATACTTACATATATTGCTTTCAAGAAAATTAGTATTTAGCAGAAGCATAAAGGTTAGGCAAAATAAAGAAGTAACGAACGGACGATGCTAAGGGTTAGGGTTAGAGTTAGATTAATGTCTGAATACCTTGCTCATAATCCTCAGTTTGGGTACAGTTCTGGCTTTCAATGTGGCTGGGCAAAGCTGAACTTTGGCTTGGACTGGAGCTCTCTGAAGTCTGGCTTTGATTTTGTAAGACAGCAATCTGGTTTCCAGGGTATTGACTCGAACATCCTGGAGCCTGACTTTGGTTGTTACTTTCTGAAATTTCAGACCATGATCTTACATTTTAAAAATTTACAATATTCAACCTATTAATTCCTGCCCAAGGCACATACACGCACACACACATCATATGGCCTTAGATTGCTCAAGAGTGTTAAAAAAGTCTCATTTTGATTGGGCACCAAATTTGGGCTCTGTTAAGTGTTTTAATGGTTTTGTCTTGTAATTGCCCTAATGAACTAGTTTTTAATACTACATAACCCTATTTCAAACTAAGTAACTCGTCCAAGAAATCAGTGGCCATATTTATCTACAGGCGGAACCATTTTCAATTTGACCTTGTGACATAGTATTTGACCCCCACAAGACCTTGTTTTGCATATATGTCCAAAGAAACACTTGGAGTGGAACAACCTGACAATATATACATGTTCACTCTATAAGGATACTGAATAAGCGTGCAAAAGGAAAAAATCGTAGAATCTATCATATTTTTAATCGAAGGCTATAACTCTCTAAAATTATCTAAAACTTTGGGGCTGAATGACCTTACAATATGCGCATGATCACCCTCTAGGAATGTTGCGTATAAAGTTTCATCAAATTGTGATCATTAGTTCTTGAAATCTGGCATGGAAACAAAAATTTCTACAGAAAATATCCTATTTGTAATCAAAGGGCAATACCTCCATGAAAATTTTTGGAGCAGAAGAACCTGACAATATGGGCATATCCACCTTATTGGGATGCTGCATATAATCTTTAATACAATTCGGATAATTAATTCCAGAGATATCGCATGGAATGAAAGATTCCTAATAAAATATATTATTTGTTATCGAAGGGCAACTAGAGCTGTCACTGAGAGTGATCAATCCACCCAAATACTGCTTTGACAGTCACACAGACATACAGCCTTGACAATCAATACTGCATTTTGACTTTTTTTTATCTCCAAGTATGATTTTCAAGGTAGCAATGTGATTTTTCTGCAGAAAAAAAAACTGATCAAAGATATTTTTACATTTGTATTTTGGCCTTTGACCTTAATAATTGACCTTGACATTGAAGGTAGCCTAGTACTTCTCGCATGGTTTGTTTTGTTTGTTTAGTTGGATATTTTGCTGTTTTCAACAGTATTTCAGTCATATCACGGCGGTCAGTTAACCAACTCACACTTTTCCTGGGTTAGCTGGTTTACCAGTACTAAGTGCATATACCTATGCCAGTAGCTGACAACTGCCCTACTTGAATCAGAGGTAGGGGAAGAAGGGCCGTAGAAAGGATTTCATGACCAATCCCCACTCAAGTTATGTGACACATGATTTGATTTAGGTGATTAATTTTGCCAAGTAATATAAAAATCCTGCAATGCACGGCCAAGTTAAAGAGTGGACAAGCCCTATTTTGTCAATAAAGAGCAGTATTTTCACATTTGACCTCAGTTTGACCTTGATCTTGAACGTAGCCACATGGTTTTTGAGCACAACACACTGTCTCTTATAGGCGAACATTTGTGTCAAGTGATTTAAAAATCCTTCGATGCATGTTCAAGTTAAAGAGCAGATAAGCCCTATTTTGACAATAAAGAGCTATTTTTTTTACCTTTGACCTCAAAGTTTGACTTTGACCTTGAAGGTAGCCACATGGTTCTTGTGCGCGACACTTGATCTCATGATATAGGTGAATATTTGTGCCAAAATCCGTCAATGCATAGGGCAGTTACAGTCTGGACAAGTTTCGGGACAGACAGACAGATGGACAGACTGACGGGACAGAGTGATTCCAATATAGCCCTCTCTACCTAATTATACAACTTGTATTTTACTGATTGTTTAATATGTTCTCATCAAAAGTTAATCGTATATGGATAGATTAATCTGTCCCTTCTACAACTACATGCAATGACATAGCTAAACACAAGCAATAGAATATTACCTTCTAAAGTTTGCATGATGCTTCCCATAACTTTGACGGTGCGTACGCCTGGTGGGCATTGATAATTGTCCTTATTAATGCCTTCCGCATGACCCATATGATCATAAAAAATTTGACGGTCAGAGTCTGACATGTCCATGCTGGCAAAGTATGTAGACGCCAAATGCCTATTTCTGGTCGCATTGATGGATACTCCTGCCGCAGAGCACACATCTGCAACAGCGTGCCAACCTGAACACGCAAAATTTAGGCTTTTAGTCGCAAAGAGAAAGGGATTCTGTTTCGGTATGTTGCAGCTGTCCCTGTGTTTGAGGAGAATATTCACCGCAACAATCAGATCACTTGGAATCAGAACTGGCACATATTTTTTACCCTTGCCGGACATATAAGCCAATTTGTAACGTCCTACGAGAAATTTTTCTGCTGGATCTTTAATGCTCTCTATAGATTCTGGTGGTGTCCACACATCATTCATGGCGTCATTCCATTCCTCCACCAGAAGTCTACTACCTTCTTCACCTCTTCGTGCATTGTAAAGTGTTAAGCGGGCCACAATAAGAGATCTTAGCCACCCATACTCAGTGAGAGTGAAATTCTTTACTAAGTGTTCAATTTCTGCTGTAATGAAGCACTTCACGTGAGCCATCTCTTTTTGCTGCGGAAGATTTTTGGGCATGCGTGCCTTTTTAAGGGAGTTTTTATTTGTGTTATATCTGGCTTTAGCCAGAAATTCTGGGAGGCGATCGGAATATGCTTCTTTGAACTTTTTAATTTCTTTATACTTTCCATCTTCAGAAGTGCCTGAATAGTGACCTTTTAAAGTTTTTATGCTTTTTTGGAAAATTCCGTTCAAATTGACTTTAAGACCATATTTTTCACGATCAGTTTCATCAGTTTCACAGAGTTTGTTGAAAGCATCTACCAAAAGGGATAGATTCCGCCTTTCATACATGTCTTCAAAACAAGTTATTTGGTCTGACAAATCTTTGAACACCAAAAATAGTCTTGTTAATTCACGCATTTCCATCATTATTTCCCTTTTTGTTTCTTTGGATTTGCTTATCTCAACTTTTCTGGCGCAGTAGTGTTTATAACCAATAAGTTGCACAGTCTTATCTTTTCTAATAAAATCTCCAACTGCACCATCACGAAAGTTATCTAAGATGTCCCTGACAAACTCTGGATCTTTGTGCACTTGCAGTGGCTTGATAGATTGTGGTTTTAAAGCATCACCTTGCAGACAAGTTTGTTTGTGTTTATAAAAGGTTCTGTTTGAAATGAAGCACTTGCACTCAACGCACATCCTCACTTTATCTTGGCGTTTTGGTTTTCTCTCTCGCATTAGTTCATCGTCACTTAACTTGTCCAAATGTTTAATGTTATATTTGTACATTCCCTCCTTACGTTTCTCTTCGAACCATATGTTCTGCTCTTGGATTGGTTTCTTTAATTGCTACAACTTCTTCAATGGATCTGTGCCTTCTAATGTGTCGTTTCAGCTTGCCACCAGTTATAAGTTTGTCGCAGAACACACACATTCGATTTGGCCTCTGAAATAAAACAATTCATCCGTTATTAATAATATTGGTACTTTCTATTACGATTTGATGAACGAAGAGGGCCAAGATGGCCCTAGATCGCTCATCTGTGTAATGGGGCGTGGTCAGTTTCGAACCCAGGGGCATGATTTGACCAATTTTTTTAGAGGACCACTTTTTTGTAGATAACCACTAACTGATGTCACATACCAAATATCAAAGCAGCGGGCCTTGTGGTTTCAAAGTAGAAGTTATCATGCTACATAAGTCTATATAAATCATTTGACCCCTTGAGTGTGGCCAGTTTTGACCCCAGGGGATGATTTGAACAAATGTTGTACAGGACCACTGTCGAATGTTACATACCAATATCAAAGCTCTGGGACTTGTGGTTTCAGAGATGATTTTTAAGTTATTTACTATATTCAGGGATAGAAACTAACTTCTAACAGTTGGTTGCCCAGACGGGCAACCATTTGTAGTACGTTGGTTGCCCGGCCAAAGAATTAGGAGCCCAGGACCAAGTAAATGTCATTTGCATATAATACTTATTCAAAAAGATTTAGATTAAAGTGTTTCCATTGGCCTATATTTGTGAATATTTATTCTGTATGCAGTAGCTGATTTCTTCCAAAGGAGTATTCATGGTAAATTGTGTGAAATTGTTTCAAACTTTTAAAAACGCGCCCGACAGACAAAGGCGATCCCAAAAGCTCACCATGTGCATTGCACAAGTGAGCTAAAAATATTACTGTGTAAACATGTTAATCTAGAAGTATTAACATCAAGGCGTTACAGTATTTGAAGCAATTCAGGAGTCCCCTACTGGTAAAAATCACTCTCAAACAACTCTTAAATAGTATTGCAAACCTCTATGAAATAAAGATTGTGCATTTTGTCTTCAATTTATACACTCAAAATGTATCATAATAAATTGCGGTCAGTTTGTCACAAGATTTCCTTTTTTAACATTCACCAGACGTTTGACCTTTGGTGAAAATATGTTGGGCATAAACCTCATATTGCTCTTCATGGGTACAACAAGTTTCATCTTTAAATCTTATGTGCTTTTACAGTTATTGCAGTATTGAGTGTTATTAAACGTATTCTATTTTAAGTAACAGTCATCTGACATTTGACAGCTGGAGAAACAAGTCTTTGACACAATTGCAGACAATACAGGAGTCCCCTACGGAAACCCCTATCAATTAAAGATTGTGCATAATAACCTTCATATAGCCCTTTATCATTAATTTTTCCATTATAACATCCAATGTCAATTTGTCTCAGCAGCATGAGGATTTGTTTTAAAATTCACACGTGTGTAAATTTGTATACCAATTTTCATGATTATATCTCATGTACTTTTCAAGTAACTGAAGTATTTAATGTAATTGTATTTTCAGTAACAGTCACCTAATATTTGACCTCTCAGGCTCTGCAGATATTAACGGTCATGCTGTATAATCCTGTCATCACTTTTATATGCATACCAAATTGATCATATCTTATGTACTTTTCGAGTTTTTGAGGACAGACAGACAGACGGACAGACGGATGAACAGAAGGGTTTAACAGACAATGGCAAACATATATGCAAGTGTGTATACCAAGTTTCATGATCATATCTTATGTAGTTGTTGAGTAATATCAATATAAGGTTTTGTTCTTTTTTTACTTACAGTGACCTGACCTTTACCTCTGATGTAAACCAAAAGGTTGTGCACAGTCCTCACATTGTCCTTTATAAGTATCAAAAGATTCATCCAAGTATCTTCATTGCTTTTTGAGAAATCGCGGGATTCATTTTTGCAGACGGAAGGACAGACAGATGGACAGACATGACTGACAGAGGGTAAACCTAAAGTCCCATTTGCTGAAACCTGTAGGGGACTAATTAAGATTCATGCTTAATCTTATCTTCATTGTTAATAATAATACATTTATTTATACCAATTTTCGGGACCATATCTTATGTACTTTATGAGTTATTTCAGTTTTTGCAGAAGGACAGACAGACATACATATGAAGAGGAGAAGAGATTGACAGACAGACAAATGACCAACATTTAGTCCAATGTGTATACCAAGTATCATGACCATAGCTTATGTACTTTTGAGCATTACAAAATTAAGTGTAACTCTATTTTTTTTAACAGTTACCTGACCTTTTACCTCTGGTGGAAAATGAACAGTCATGAATAATCCTCACATTGTCCGAGTTTTATCCAAGTATCTTCAGTTCCTTTTTTAGAAATCCCAGGATACAGTTTTAACTTAAGTACTTTAAAAGTTATTTTAGTTTTAGCGGACAGACACACAAAAGGACACATGAACAGGGGAAAAGATTGACAGACAGCCAAATGGCAAACCTTTAGTCCAATGTGTAAACCTAGTTTCATTATAGATTTTATACTTCTTGAGTTAAAGACAGACATGATGGACAAAGGGTAAACCATCAATAAAGATTCTGATCATACTGCACTTTTTCTATACATGACACGTGTAACGTTTCGTAACCAAATCCAATTTCCAGTTATCAAGGATCAAGGTTGAGTGTTGATGTTTTTTTTTGTCATTGACCAAATGTTTGACCTCTCATGAATAAATATCCAGAAATATTTTTTTTAATTAAAAGCTCAGTAACTCTTAATAAAATGGGAAAAATACTTCGACAAAATCCCCAGGTGCAGTAGTGCAAATGTTTAAGAACATGTTAATGACCTAATAACATCGCACTGGACAGGAGAGACAGACCAGAGCTAATCTAACAAATACTACTCAGCAGCATAGTATGAACAATCTATTATAAAGAAGACTGTTGTCATAAAAAGTGCTCACCTCTTTTCTGCTTTTCACTTGTTGTTTCTTCTCATGCTCACTGTCATGTGTATTTAGAGTGTCTTCAGTCTCCTTCTCATGCTCACTGTCATGTGTATTTAGAGTGTCTTCAGTCTCCTTCTCATGCTCACTGTCATGTGTATTTAGTATGTCTTCAGTCTCCTTCTCATGCTCACTGTCATGAGTATCTAGAGTGTCTTCAGTCTCCATTTCCGCTGTGAGTTTAGTATGGCCACTACCCGAGTCGATGCTATCATCTTCTTCATTAGTCGTCCTTCGAGTCTAGAAACAATTATTTAAAATATATAAACCACAAGTTATACAAAATATTATGCACTTTGTATTAACCTTAGCAACACGATGAAACATATTCACTATGTAAGACATGAACACACATAATATATACTGTAGTACCTAATATGAATATCATTACACACTTACAACACCAGTATTAGGCAGACACCTCATTCACTGTGTAAGACGTATGCATATCTTTACACATATACAACACCAACATTGGGTAGACACCTCATTCACTGTGTAAGACATATGCATGTCTTTACACATATACAACACGAACATTAGGCAGACACCTCATTCAATACATAAGACATGTGCATATCTTTACACATATACAACACCAACATTAGGGAGACACCTCATTCACTGTGTAAGACATGTGCATATATTTACACATATACAACACCAACATTAGGGAGACACCACATTCACAATGTAAGACATGTACATATCTTTACACATATACAACACCAACATTAGGGAGACACCACATTCACAATGTAAGACATGTACATATCTTTACACATATACAACACCAACATTAGGTAGACACCTCATTCACTGTGCAAGACGTATGCATATCTTTACACATATACAACACCAACATTAGGGCGACACCTCATTCACTGTGTAAGACGTATGCAGATCTTTACACATATACAACACCAACATTAGGGAGACACCTCATTCACTGTGTAAGACATATGCATGTCTTTACACACATACAACACCAACATTAGGTAGACACCTTATTCACTACGTAAGACATGTGCATATCTTAACACATATACAACACCAACATTAGGCAGACACCTCATTCACCGTGCAAGACATGTGCATATCTTACACATATACAACACCAACATTAGGGAGACACGTCATTCACTGTGTAAGACATGTGCATATCTTTACACATATACAACACCAACATTAGGGAGACACCTCATTCACTATGTAAGACATGTGCATATCGTAACACATATACAACACCAACATTAGGTAGACACGTCATTCACTGTGTAAGACATGTGCATATCTTAACACATATACAACACCAACATTAGATAGACACGTCATTCACTGTGTAAGACATGTGCATATCTTTACACATATACAACACCAACATTAGGTAGACACCTCATTCACTGTGTACGACATGTGCATATCTTTACACACATACAGCACCAATATTAGGCAGACACCTCATTCACTATATAAGACATGTGCATATCTTTACACATATACAACACCAACATTAGGGAGACACCTCATTCACTATGTAAGACATGTGCATATCTTTACACATATACAACACCAACATTAGGTAGACACCTCATTCACTGTGCAAGACATGTGCATATCTTTACACACATACAGCACCAATATTAGGCAGACACCTCATTCACTATATAAGATATGTGCATATCTTTACACATACAACACCAACAATAGGTAGACACCTCATTCACTATATAAGACATGTGCATATCTTTACACACATACAGCACCAATATTAGGCAGACACCTCATTCACTGTGTAAGACATGCGCATATCTTTACACATATACAACACCAACATTAGGTAGACACCTCATTCACTGTGCAAGACATGTGCATATCTTTACACATATACAACACCAACATTAGGTAGACACATCATTCACTGTGTAAGACATGTGCATATCTTTACACATATACAACACCAACATTAGGGAGACACATCATTCACTATGTAAGACATGTGCATATCTTTACACATATACAACACCAACATTAGGTAGACACCTCATTCACTGTGCAAGACATGCGCATATCTTTACACATATACAACACCAACATTAGGTAGACACCTCATTCACTGTGGAAGACATGCGCATATCTTTACACACATACAACACCAACATTAGGTAGACACCTCATTCACTGTGCAAGACATGTGCATATCTTTACACATATACAACAACAACATTAGGGAGACACCTCATTCCCTGTATACGACATGTGCATATCTTTACACACATGCAGCACCAATATTAGGCAGACACCTCATTCACTATGTAAGACATATGCATATCTTAACACATATACAGCACCATTATTAGGCAGACACCTCATTAACTGTGACCTTTTGTGAAAATATGTTGGGCATAAACCTCATATTGCTCTTCATAGGTACAACAAGTTTCATCTTTAAATCTTATGTGCTTTTACAGTTATTAGAGTACTGAGTGTAATTAAACGTATTCTATTGTAAGTAACAGTCACCTGACATTTGACAGCTGGAGATACAAGTCTTTGACACAATTGCAGACAATACAGGAGTCCCCTACGAAACCCCTATCAATTAAAGATTGTGCATAATAACCTTCATATAGCCCTTTATCATTAATTTTTCCATAATAACATCCAAAGTCAATTTGTCTCAGCAGCATGAGGATTTGTTTTAAAATTCACACGTGTGTAAATTAGTATACCAATTTTCATGATTATATCTCATGTACTTTTCAAGTAATTGAAGTGTTTAATGTAATTGTATTTTCAGTAACAGTCACCTAATATTTGACCTCTCAGGCTCTGCAGATATTAACGGTCATGCTGTATAATCCTGTCATCACTTTTATATGCATACCAAATTGATCATATCTTATGTACTTTTCGAGTTTTTGAGGACAGACAGACAGACGGACAGACGGATGAACAGAAGGGATTGACAGACAATGGCAAACATATATGCAAGTGTGTATACCAAGTTTCATGATCATATCTTATGTAGTTGTTGAGTAATATCAATATAAGGTTTTGTTCTTTTTTTACTTACAGTGACCTGACCTTTACCTCTGATGTAAACCAAAAGGTTGTGCACAGTCCTCACATTGTCCTTTATAAGTATCAAAAGATTCATCCAAGTATCTTCATTGGGTTTTGAGAAATCGCGGGATTCATTTTTGCAGACGGAAGGACAGACAGATGGACAGACATGACTGACAGAGGGTAAACCTAAAGTCCCATTTGCTGAAACCTGTAGGGGACTAATTAAGATTCATGCTTAATCTTATCTTCATTGTTAATAATAATACATTTATTTATACCAATTTTCGGGACCATATCTTATGTACTTTATGAGTTATTTCAGTTTTTGCAGAAGGACAGACACACATACATATGAAGAGGAGAAGAGATTGACAGACAGACAAATGACCAACCTTTAGTCCAATGTGTATACCAAGTATCATGACCATAGCTTATGTACTTTTGAGCATTACAAAATTAAGTGTAACTCTATTTTTTTTAACAGTTACCTGACCTTTTACCTCTGGTGGAAAATGAACAGTCATGAATATTCCTCACATTGTCCGAGTTTTATCAAAGTATCTTCAGTTCCTTTTTTAGAAATCCCAGGATACAGTTTTAACTTAAGTACTTTAAAAGTTTTATTTTAGTTTTAGCGGACAGACACACAAAAGGACACATGAACAGGGGAAAAGATTGACAGACAGCCAAATGGCAAACCTTTAGTCCAATGTGTAAACCTAGTTTCATTATAGATTTTATACTTCTTGAGTTACAGACAGACATGATGGACAAAGGGTAAACCATCAATAAAGATTCTGATCATACTGCACTTTTTCTATACATGACATGTGTAACGTTTCATAACCAAATCCAATTTCCGGTATCAAGGTTGAGTGTTGTTATTGTTGTTTTTTTGTCATTGACCATATGTTTGACCTCTCATGAATAAATATCCAGAATTGTCTTTTGAATAACAAGCTCAATAACTCTTAATAAAATGGGGAAAATATTTCGACAAAATCCCCAGGTGCAGTAGTTCAAATGCTTATGAACATGTTAATGACCTAATAACATTGCACTGGACAGGAGAGACAGACCAGAGCTAATCTAACAAATACTACTCAGCAGCATAGTATGAACAATCTATTATAAAGAAGACTGTTGTCATAAAAAGTGCTCACCTCTTTTCTGCTTTTCACTTGTTGTTTCTCCTCATGCTCACTGCCATGTGTATTTAGAGTGTCTTCAGTCTCCTTCTCATGCTCACTGTCATGTGTATTTAGAGTGTCTTCAGTCTCCTTTTCCACTGTGAGTTTAGTATGGCCACTACCCGAGTCGATGCTATCATCTTCTTCTTCTTTATTCGTCCTTCGAGTCTAGAAACAATTATATAAAATATATAAACCACAAGTTATACAAAATATTATGCACTTTGTATTAATCTTAGAGTACCTAATATGAATATCATTACACACTTACAACACCAGTATTAGGCAGACACCTCATTCACTGTGTAAGACGTATGCATATATATACACATATACAACACCAACATGAGGTAGATACCTCATTCACTGTGTAAGACATATGCATATCTATACACATATACAACACCAACATCAGGTAGATACCTCATTCACTATGTAAGACATATACATGTCTTTACACACATACAGCACTAACATTAGGCAGACACCTCATTCACTATGTAAGACATGTGCATATCTTTACACATATACAACACCAACATTAGGTAGATACCTCATTCACTGTGTAAAACATATGCCTGTCTTTACACACATACAACACAAACATTAGGCAGACACCTCATTCACTATGTAAGACATGTGCATATCTTTACACATATACAACACCAACATTAGGTAGACACCTCATTCACTGTGTAAGACATGCGCATATCTTTAAACATATACAACACCAACATTAGGGAGACACCTCATTCACTGTGTAAGACATATGTATATCTTTACACACATACAGCACCAACATTAGGTAGACACCTCATTCACTGTGTAAGACATGCGCATATCTTTAAACATATACAACACCAACATTAGGGAGAAACCTCATTCACTATGTAAGACATATGTATATCTGTACACACATACAGCACCAACATTAGGTAGACACCTCATTCACTGTGTAAGACATATGCAAATATTTACACATATACAACACTAATATTAGGCAGACACCTCATTCACTATGTAAGACATATGCATATCTTTACAAACATACAACACCAACATTAGGTAGACACCTCATTCACTGTGTAAGACATATGTATATCTTTACACACATACAGCACCAACATTAGGCAGACTCCTCATTCACTGAGTAAGACATGCGCATATCTTTAAACATATACAACACCAACATTAGGGAGACACCTCATTCACTGTGTAAGACATATGTATATCTTTACACACATACAGCACCAACATTAGGTAGACACCTCATTCACTGTGTAAGACATGCGCATATCTTTAAACATATACAACACCAACATTAGGGAGACACCTCATTCACTGTGTAAGACATATGCATATCTTAACACATATACAACACCAACATTAGGTAGACACGTCATTCACTGTGTAAGACATGTGCATATCTTTAAACATATACAACACCAACATTAGGGAGACACCTCATTCACTGTGTAAGACATATGCATATCTTAACAAATATACAACACCAACATTAGGTAGACACCTCATTCACTGTGTAAGACATATGCATATCTTTAAACATATACAACACCAATATTAGGCAGACACCTCATTCACTGTGTAAGACATATGTATATCTTTACACACATACAGCACCAACATTAGGTAGACACCTCATTCACTGTGTAAGACATGCGCATATCTTTAAACATATACAACACCAACATCAGGGAGACACCTCATTCACTGTGTAAGACATGCGCATATCTTTAAACATATACAACACCAACATTAGGGCGACACCTCATTCACTATGTAAGACATATGTATATCTTTACACACATACAGCACCAACAATAGGTAGACACCTCTTTCACTGTGTAAGACATATGCATATATTTACACATATACAACACTAATATTAGGCAGACACCTCATTCACTGTGTAAGACATGCATGTCTTTACACACATACAGCACCAACATTAGGTTGACACCTCACTCACTGTGTAAGACATATGCATATAATTACACATATACAACACTAATATTAGGCAGACACCTCATTCACTGTGTAAGACATATGCATATAATTACACATATACAGCACCAACATTAGGCAGACTCCTCATTCACTGTGCAAGACATAAACATGTATTTATACTCGTACTGCACAAACTAGAGCTTGTGACTGTCACAGAGGTAATGTATACACTGACACCACATGTTTTAGCAAGTTGTAATACTGATATTAAAGACATCCATGGTACATCTTCACCTCCAATGCATGGGTTATGTGCTTTTTCACTATATGAATTGATTGTAAGCATGGGAAAAGATAAAAAGCCAAATAATCAAAAAGCAAAAATTCCCTGAAAGATCAAGAGACAGTAACAACCTGACTACATTTGAATGAAGCTATCTAAATTTATTACCGAACGTTTTTATTCCAATATATACCGGTATATTGATACACCCCGATTCACTCTGCATCGACATTAACATTACATCGACATTACTCTAAAGTAGAGCTATGTCACAAATGTGACTCATACCTCCACACTGCTTTGTCACCTATGTTCAAGTGCAAATAACTCAGAAACATGTGGATCACTGGGGGATGAAAATTGTCTTGTACATCAAAACTTCATGGTAATTACATATTAAAAGTTTCAATTTAATTTCTTGAGAAATAAGGAAGTAAACTGCTCCACAAACTTATAACATTTTATGCAAACAAACATACGACAGACCGACCGAGTGACTCTAATCTACACTGTCTAAGGGCTATAACATTAAAATCAAACTTGTTTTAGTTGATAACATTATATTTTAGAAATTTATAATTTCAAAACTAGCACTACATGGCAGGACATTTGAAAAACGCTTAAAAAATACTCATTTTATTAATTTTTTATTAAAGTATGGTCACCTTTCCATTCTTTTCATCATTGTTGACTGGAATGATTTCTGAAGATTCTGAGGTACCTTCTATTATGCTACTGTCATCAGAGCTGTAATCTTTGTAAGAAAAATAACACTTAACTAACTTGTTTTTTTTATAAAAGTAGAAGATGAAGCAGCATAATAAATATGATACTGTGCTTCAAACATGAATTATTTTACTATAAATACAATGTGCTGGAAAAAGACATCTACACATAAATTGGTTGCCTGCAAGAAAGTCATGTCTACCAATAGTTTTATGCGGATCTCCTTTGAAATGTATTTAACAGATTACTAGATATGCCCTCACATTGATAACCGCACAATTATGTTCCCTGGAAGCTGTTGACTCAGTGTAAGAAAATGTTTAACTAAATAGCATTTAACATAAACTTACATATATAAAAGATCTAAAGATGTCTTACCAGACAGTTTGTCTAGATCAAATGGATCATCGTCACTGCAGTTCTTGAAGTCTGAAAGTTAAGATTAAATATAACTAAAGCTTATCACAATTATGATCAAGAATGACCCCCAACGCCGCACGTCATTGTATGTAGCATTTTACAATCAACAAGAGGACCAAAGGCCTTAAGGCTCTCACCTGAGACCCCAAGGAACTAAACCAATCTAAACAGGTAGTGTTCACAAGGTTTCATATAGATATAAAAGGAAAAACTGCCCCCCCCCCCCCACCCTTGGCATGGCAGCCATGTTTTTCAATGGACCAGAACAATTTTTGAAATTGGGCAGAGATATCATTTAAAAGAATGTTCTTAAAAAGTTTCATAATGATTGGGCAAAAATGTGACTTCTAGAGTGTTCACAAGATTTCACTTTAGCTTTATAAGGAAAACTTTTCAACGTACCGAAACCATTTTCAAACTCTGCTGAGATATCATTAGAAAAATAAAAATCTGAGTAAGTTTCATCATGATTGGGCAAAAAAAGTGATTTATACTGTTCACAAGGTTTCACTATTGCCATATAAGGAAACTGCCCCACCCCCTGGCAGCCATATTTTTCAACTGATCGGAACCATTTCAAAACTTGGCCAAAATATCAGTAGAACAAAAGTTACAAGCACATTTCATAAAGATTGGAGTAAAAATGCGACTTCAAGAGTGTTCACAAGGTTTCACTATAGCCATTTAAAAAAAACTACTTAGTGCCCTGTCAGCCATGTTTTTCAACAGGCCTAAATCATTTTTGAACTCGGCTGAGATTTCATAAGATCAAATGTTCTGAGCAAGTTTCATGAAGATTGGACTAAAAATTAGACTTCAAAAGTGTACACAAGGTTTTACTATAGTCATATAAGGAAAACTGCCCTTCCCCCTGGCGGCCATGTTTTTCATTTAACATGAACCATTTTTGAACTCGGCTGAGATATAATTAGAAGAAATGTTCTGAGCAAGTTTTATTATGAAAGGGCAAAAAATGTGACTTTTAGAGTTTTCACAAGGTAAAAGTTGACGACCGATGACACACGAAGGGCAAAAGGTGGCCACAAAAGCTCACCACGAGCACGTTGTGCTCAGGTGAGCTAAAACAACTTTGTAGAGGACTTCTATACAATGTTACATACAAATATAAATTATAATACCTCTGGACTTTGTGGTTTCTGATAAAAAAAATTTGTTATTTTGATAATAAAGTGTATATTAATAACCATCATGTTATAGATAGTCTAAGTTGAAAAAGGGGCATAAAGTTTGTAATTGTTAATGTAAGATGATAAAAATCGAACATTCACAACTTTGAATCAAACATGTTAATAAAACAGTAATACTAACTACAAACAGTTATTTTTTCGTAGCCAATTGCCACAACAGTCCACTTCCTTTAACCATTCCCATCTCCATTTGTTTTTACCGCCTTTTCTAGTTCTTTTTTTGTCTAATCCTTGAGAGAAAAAGAAACTTCATTTTCGCTTTGTTAGCGTTTTGCTACATGTAGATTTGTGTGTTGAAAGATGTGTTTATACACCGAAATCTCATTCAATGATCCAAGAAAAGCAGCCAATGAAAAGCCTTCGTAGAAACCCCGAGAGTGATGGGAAACCAAAAAAGAAAGTTCCCAAAAATTTGCGAAAGCACTCGTCAAGTCAAAAATCGGATATTACTTGGTTTATTTTCTGAAAATACGTTTCCGAGATTGTGCCTACCGTAGAATGAATCTAAAAATAGAACGGCCTAGATAGTGATACACTTCACTGGTCTCTTATCTCTACGTTTTATCGCGAATATAAACAAGACTCATTTCGGATACTTGAAAGGTAGTTGACAAGGCCTACCCCCACCCCCCCACCCCCTCAAGTTTCTCAACGGATCTGGATGAATTGGAAAATCGACCCCTCTGGACAAAAAAAACTCCAGAAAAATTTTACACATGCAATGTGAATATATAAATCACAATTCAAATGCAAACAATTCTCACTTACCATAGACAGAAGTAGTCTAAACAAACGGTATTATTTATTACATACATACAAGAGCTGTCGGCATACTTGAACATAATGAACATACAAGTATCATTGTCACAAAGATAAGCCAGTCAATATAGTTATATTATCAGGTAAAGATTGGACAAAGTCTCAATGAGAGACTTTAGTGGGTTATCTTCCCTTGTCTAGCAGGTGCCCGTATAGGCGGCGCTGTTGTCGAATAGGTCCATTGTTATTTATTTTCCCTTCCATTGTTTACTTCCGCTAAGATTGACAGTTGATAAACAGAGTTTTAACACGATTTGATTATATTTCTTCGATAAAGGTGTAAATATGGCTTCAAAGTTTTGCAGCCTATCATTAGGACAACTTAGGACAGAGTTAAGAAAGAGAAATGCTAAGTTATCTGGACGAAAAAAGGAGTTAATCGAGAGGTAGGCTAACATGAATTTTTCTTTTCACTTTTGTTGTTGACGATTAGCGAAGTAAACAAGTTCTTTCATTAAATAGTTAAATGTAATAACAGCAATTGATGCAATCTTATATCGCTAATGTCTGCAGTTCATTATTATTAATTGTCCCAAATTCCACAGGAAGCATTGCAAATTAAATTCAAAATGTGTACATGTCCATACGTTGGAATTAGTGGGTGGGTAATGCGCTATGTGTGGTTTGTTTGTAGTAATAAATACAATATGTTCTTTGTTTGCAAAGTCGTCTTTTCTTCATTCTTTTCTTAAAGATGAGGCAGTATATGATTATTAAACAAATGTATTACATAATTGTTTCAGACTAGAGGCCTATGACAGAAACCAAAATTTCAACAACTGTGAGGACCTTATGCCAGAATTTAGGATGAGCCTTCCAGTAACCAGTGGCTACAAGGACATCAACAGTGACATGAAGATGGCCCCCATTGACCGTCAGAAAGCCACTGACTATCTGGAACGCTTTCAAGTTGAGTTCGACCAAACTGTAACTACACTGTACAATGACAAATATTTAATGTATCTTCGGTTGTTTTCATCAGACAGTCTTGACTTTGTAAAAAGTGCGTGTAGAGCAGAAATGAAGAAAAAGATAAATTATGTGGTAGACATTTCCTTTACAAAACATGGAATAGTGCACGAGGCGCAGTGCGAATGTGGAGCTGGCGAGGGTCCCTTTGGACATTGCAAGCATATAAGAACTGTATTGTATGCATGCCTGAAATTTGTTCAAACAGGAGATGTGAAGGTAGAGTCATCATGTACCGAGCAACTACAGGCATTCCATAGAGCCAAGAAACATACCGGGTCCCCTCTGAAGGCCAGACACCTAAACATGGTTGTGGCAGATATTTGTGATATTAAGGACTTTGATCCCCGACCTGTTAGTTTTCGAAATGCCCCTAATTATGAGGATCATTTTTACAATACATGTATGAACTTTAAAGGAATTTCTAAAACGCCAATATTTCAGACCTTTGCACCAGCAAATATATATGCAGTCAACAATGATCATGACTATTTTGAAGAAACACATGAAAAAAACTTTCTAAATCAGAGTAAAATAACTAAAATAACAACAGAAGAGTGCTGTGAACTGGAAGTTTTGACAAGGGGATAAAACACAAATGATCGTTGGTTCGAGGAACGTGGAAAAAGAATCCAGTCATCCAACTACCACCGGATATGTACAGCAACAGAAAAGGCCAATTTAGCAGCATTGGCTTCCACAATGGTATCTGGACATGTAACTAAGCAAAATGAAGCGATGCGCCATGGCTGTAAATATGAAAAAACTGCAATTCACATATATGAAAGTGCGCGAAATGTTAATGTTCAGGCATGTGGCATCACTGTTTCTAAGACCCATCCATTTCTAGGGGCATCTCCTGATGGAATTGTCAGCAAGGATTTAATTGTAGAAGTAAAATGTCCTTTCAATGCAAAAAATAAAGAGATAAACTCAGTTACTGTGTCATATTTAAAAGAAATCAATGGAAAACTTGCTCTAAGCAAAAAAAAATCCATATTACTTTCAGATACAGGGACAGTTGTTCTGCTCTGAACGAAAATATTGTGATTTAATTGTGTATTCTCTCACTGACATTGTGTACATCAGAGTAACAAGAAATGAGGCGTTTATCTCTGATATGGTGCACAAACTTGAATTATTTTTTGAGGCACATTTCAAACCAGCACTTTTGGAAAAGTTGTTTTATAAAGATGTGTAAAATAATGTTCTGCAAAAGAAATGAAACAAAAAGTTCATTTGAAAATAAATGCATTTTGTAATGTTGTATGAATTATCATGATATGTATTTTTTGTTATTATATTTGTCATTATATATGTATTCAAATAAATTGTTTTATTGAAATGTGTGTGTTGTTTGAACAGAACTGCATAAATATCAAGTATGTTGTTTACAGTCAGCATTCATAAAGCACCTCAGGAAAAATTTAAGTACATTCCTTAAATTATCAGAATTCCTAAAGTCTTTTGCTTTTTTATATAGATGTCTTCTTGTATTAAATTTGTTTTTGCTGTAAATTATTTACTTTTGTTATAGTATTTTGGCAAAAAAACAACAGAAATCATAATAATTTCCATAGCAAATTGTATCTGAAATTTTCACTTAAATAAAACTTAAGATTTCGCTTAGGAGCTTTATGAATACCAGCCCGTACCAGAGTTTAATTTCAGCTGCAAAAGTAACAAATCACTATTTTAAAACTTTATTTATTAAGCAATCACATGTAATACATCAACTTCAACATAAAAAATGAATAATGAACAGTCATATTGACAAACAAATGTCTAGTATTACTGTAATAACATGTACTTTCTAATACTGATAACCATAGACTAATACACATGATCATCAGACATTTTTTTATTCAGAATGGTAAATGACAACATAAAAATGACATTTTTTACTACACTTAGCTACATGTACAACCGTGATTGTAGCAATTCTTTAAGCATATGTAGACACAATGCCATTTCTGAAATTGCATAGCATGAAACATACAAAAATTATCTCTGATGACAACTTAGTCTCTGTGGCAGTCAGAGGTTCAGTTAAAATTCTGTATGTTTTTCCAAGACCAATGATTCTTTCTACATGCACACGTTTGCTAGAAATTTTCCTATCTTTAATAACAGTATCATTTGACATTCTGTTCTTTTTCTTAAAAAAGGTTGGTATATTAATATGCACATCATGTGGTGCAAAAATGTCCTGTACATTAAAACCTTTGTCAGCCATTATACTGTCATTTTTGGAACAAAGCCTGGTCAGTGAACTCCGTTCAACTATTTGCCTGTCACTTGTAGCACCTCCATAGGCTGGGGACACATAAGAAATAAGACCGCCAGGGGTAGTGCCAATCAAAACCTTAACTGTATTTCGGTTTTTGTAAGTCGAAAAAGTGGCTTGTTGAGCCGTTGGATTTTTCGGTTTTTTAATTGGGCACTCAGTACCATCAATTATGACGCGTGTTTTGGGGTATAGCCTCTTGAAGCTGCTTGGAGCGAAATAGCGGACTAAAGTTTGTGATGGCCATATGTTAATTTCTTTCCACTGTTTTTCCATGTACAAGACCCAAGTAATAAAAATGTTCGACACCACACTTTCAGAAACATTAAATAATCGCGACAGTTCAAAGTTTGTCATGTGTCGCCTTAACTTTATCAAAGTAATAAAAAATTGATCAGCAACACATATACTCGAAACAGAATGATACACATAATTAAGATGGTATGCTGCTGGTCCAAGTGTGTTCAACACGAAAAAGAACTTCATGTAATTTTCAAGTCCAGTATAGAAGTGGACGGCTGGCGCATCATTGTCAAAATTGTGGATGCTAAATGCAGGTGTTGTTGTTGTTTGCATCGCCGCATCTTCCATTACACACTCTGTTTGTACACAAGAATCTATAAATGTCACTTTTTCATCCGTGATTGAGATTATTTGCTCCACACATTCCTGCTGGGTTACAACTTCTTCGCTGGCACCCACATCGATATCAGAAATAACAATGTCTATTTTGGTTGCAATGAACTCAGGTTCAAAACTCATGTTTTCTCCAGATTATTTGTCACATCTTCAAACAACTTACGTTTCCGGTTTTCTCGTTCTAGACGACGTTCTTTTCTCTCCTGGTTCTTCGCAACAGTCGCCTTGTTTGTCCAGGAAAAAATACTGGGGACAGCTGTTTTTCGCAGAGCCCGCTTACGTCTTTCATTACCTGAAAAAAATAAGTATGTGCTAGAAACAAATGCATATATTTGGTTGTTGCAGCTTTAAGGTTAAATGGATTAAGAGAATGAGTGTTCAGAAGGTGACAGATTTATCATTTTATTGGTTTCAGTCAAGTAAGATTAAGAAACACCAACATATGATATAGTGTTAGGTTATGACACACAATATCACATAATGCATATTTAATTAATCAACAACATTACATTTAATTTTTGAAGCAGTACTGTCGTTGTTGATGCAGAACTTTTCCAAAAATAAGCCAAGTAACAAATGATGATAATTAGTATATACATGTAAACCAGTTCCATATACTGTACATATACATATGTCATGATTATCTAATGGAGAGAAAACCCAAATTCAACATTATAAGCGTAATAATTGTTTATATTTATGATGTTTTTCAACTCAATAGAAAAGCAAACTATCTACCAGCGTATGTAATTGTGTGGTAATCATCTTCGGTGAAGTGGTTTTCACACACGTACGAGTATTCGGATGGAGTCCAGATTTCGAACTTTGTTTTCACCCGTCGAATAGCTTGTACCCATGCTGCTCGACGTTGTTTGTCTTTCGGGAAGTTGTGTCGTCCTTTTCGTGAACACAATGGAACGCAGCACGTGGTTTCAGGCATTATTTTATCTTTCTTTTGTCAAGCTGTCAAACGCTTCGCTTATTAACAATGGCGATAATCTAATGATAAAATCCGAACATATCCGCATAGAGGGACCTACTCGACCAGAGCGCCACCTATATTGGGAAACAGGGGAGATAAATCGCTAAAGTCGCTCATTGATTTCTCTGATTACATATCTTAAAACCTTGAATTGTGACCTTGCCAAAATTATTTCAAAATTCTTGTTATTATGCTCAAGATTATATTTTGATATTGAAATGTGATGTACGACAAACTAAAGAAAAGCGGTGATCACAAAAGCTCACCATGAGCACCTTGTGCTCAGGTAAGCTAAAACGAAGTGGGAATAACCAAGAGTGAAACGATCAAGCCTTTCCATTCACTTGACCTAGAGTGAAATGATCAGGTTGTCATTCGCTGTTATTCTCAATTCATTCAACAGTCACCACATGTCATGAAATACACTGCAATAAACACATATTTATTTTATTACAGCCATTTTATTCAGTTTTGTATCTTTCAAATTACAGAGACATATATTTACCTCTTGTCTCCACCACAATCGCTTTGAATTCTCGCCATAATCATAAATCAGTTCTTTGCCTGCACTGATATCCCTCGTGGCAAACAAACACAAATGTGGTGTGTTGTTTAAAACTTTCAATTTCATAAAACAATTAATCATATGTGTGTCTCCGTCATTCACGTATTGGCAAATGTGTGACATAGTAGAAGAAGCATCGATGCTGAAAATTTGATATGATTGACAGTGTGTAAACCCATTTAAAACAAAACAAGTTTAACTTTCTAAGAAATAAAAGACAATAGAGCTTAGTAGTCAAGAGTTAATTTAGAATATAGGGTATTTTGCTGGTTTCGGTAGATTTCATTTAATTTCATGTCAGGGTGTCATTAACTTCTCCACTCATTCACGCAACACATTACATTTTGAATTAGTCGCTGTTCTTTTGTATATGCTTAAGATTGGGTACACACTAGTTTTGGTATCTTGTATCATTCTTATACAAGTACAGAACAAGAACATCGACAAAAGCATACCATTGTTGTCTTCCTCTAAATTTGAAGAAAAACATCATATTTTCTTCCTGTTTCTTCTCCCTCTCCTTGGCCTGATCTTCATCAAGATGTTCTCCCACATATTCTAAAAGGAAGTCCCCTTTTCTGTGAATCTGGGTGGCGAACACTCCATAGCCTACTCCAGATAAAAAATAAAAGAAAACACAGTTTACTGATACTGCCATACCTTATTAATGCTTTATTGTTTAATGTAAATCTTTGACTGAAATGTTTGCATAATTACAGTGCTCCAGATTTTTTTTCATGCGATTAGTTTTACACTTCCAATTTTTGGTATAAATAGCTTTTTACTTCCAGAAATTAGCTTCAATTCGTTTTCTTATATTAATATAAAAAGTAATTACAATATAAACATTTAATGTATGTTCACAACTTATGTCATCAGTGAAAAGTCACTTTTTCAAAAGATTTATTACATAAAATACATTTGGAAGTGGTTTATTTTCTTTACTTTTTCATTATTAAATAATATTTTAACAGGGGGTTATTTTAGAGCAGAGGCCATTTACTACCACAAGAAATTACGACACTCAACCTATACGAAACTAAACAAGAATCAAACTCCTCGCAGTGATTTCCTCCCCAAGCGGGTTAACGGTAGACAATGCATTTACAAGTAAAATCCTTCCAGATCTGGACATGTAAAAATGTACAGACTACTGGCACTCATGACTGGTAAAATATTCAGGTTAAGTACTTATGCAGTTGACTGGCCAGTAAATTGGAATTTGGGCCAGTAATAGCTGCTAGTTTACCAGACTTTGTGGCCAGTAATGACTTTGGGACTTTCCCGAAGACTGTCCATTAAAACAAGATATTTTTCAATAGAACTTTCTGTAATAACTATGTTGCCACATTTTCTAAAATAATTCCCATTTTGTATAATTTCACCGCATTATTTAATGTCAGTTTCAAAAGCGTCTTGAAACGCTTTTCAGCTATTTACTGTATTATAAACTCTTTGGTTGTTGTGAAATTACCACGTGGACAAAACTAATATCACTTCCGGTGTCCCATTGTTTACAAAAAAAAATTCCAAAATAACAAGTAGTTCAAAATGTGCGGCACGGTTAGACCATCATTTAAAAAATACTTGAACTCTTATGTTTTAATAAGCGACAATGTACAGGAATTTGGCATAAACAGCCTCAAATAACAATTATCCAAATAACATACCCCAAAATCCTTGACTATTTTTAGAAGGGCTGTCCCCAAAATGTCATTTAGTCCGATATTATTTGTATTATTATTATAGTTTATAGTATAAACTTTATACTATTCAGTGATGCTAGTTGAGGAATGTATTCTGGAGATTGCAAAAACGCGTTTTGGCCTCATTTATATTTGTCACACCATCTGTGACGCAGCAGCATAAATGCACCATCCCCCTTAAGAAAATTAAAGGCCCCTCTGAAACAAACTTACGCAGGGATTTTGATAATTAGGAGTCAAAATGACATCTCATGATCTGGCTTGAAAATATGAAGGGTTAAAATTAGTCATTTTATGGTCAAAATATTGATGCAAAAATATAAAAAGTATATCATTTTTATTGCTTTTGTAGTTAACTGGTGAAAACAAGACCTGAAGAGCATCAAAAACAATGCAGGGCATATTATTTGCAAGAGTAATACATAACACAATTGCTATTTACACGCATCAAAAAGCAGGACATGGATGTCCCCAGGAGTGTCCGGTAAAATAATAGGATAAAGGAATTTTCGGAAATGCGACATTCAGGTGGTGTTCGTATATTTCCGTAGCATCTATGTCACCGTAGTTCCGTATTTTATCGGCTGCGTCTGTTACAGTAACAAAGTGAATCATGTCTAAAAATAGCACACACACACACACACACACACACACAATTACTGCATTAAGACCGTTGCCTGGCGAGACTGACCTACCCCCCTGCAAAATCTCACCCCAGTTACACAATTCAGAAAAATGACCCTGCCAAACTTAAAAAAAAACGGAAATGCCGGCACATGTGTTAAAACTTTCACCCATGCATTCCACTTTTGTAAAAAAAAATTAAAATTCCCAGGTGCGCAAGTTCACATGCTGGTTAATATATGTTTGTAAAGTTTCATCACTCTTATGTCTCTATACTTTTGCGCGACACAAAAATCTGACTGACAGATGGATGGAAGGATGTACAGACGAACAAGGGCGAATCTGTATGCCTCCTTCTGTGAAAGTGGAGGCATAATTAAAATCGCTGTCCCCAGGAAGTTTTTTATGGAATATATGGTACACTTTTTTATCAAGTTATTGATGAAAATCATTTAAAAACGCTTTATAATTTTATATAATGTTGGTGATCATCCTTAAATAAAACAGCTTTTCTAACATGTTTATTGTCATTCGTATTATTTCACTTTGCTTGAATAAAAGGTATATTTTTGGAAGTTTGTTTTGCCAATCTGTGAACAGGTGACTGGTCCTTTATACAATTTAGTATATGCCTATATTATTATTAAGCCGAAACAAACATTTTTGACATTTAACATAGAAGCCTGGATAATGAATATTACAGATGATCATCAACTGGTACTGCTATACAGGAATTATAATCCAGGTATTAGAAGTAAATGCTACCAATACCTACTAAAATTTTGAATTGGCTACCATATTTCTAAAAAACAGACAACGTTTTCCAGCATAAAATCCAGAAATGTCTAGTGAAGTTGAATGCTTTTTTTTGTTTGATCCTGTAACAGTTCTGCTACACTCAAAACAAGTTATATTATACTGTAAAAGATGCTTATTTAATACCCACCTTTAAAATCCGATATGAACTTAACATCAAAGCCTTCTTTGTCAAGCCCCGCCTTACACCAGTATTCACACTCCTCTTGAGGTGTCATGTGTGCTCGTTTCTGTAAATTATTTACATCTATGTACTTATGATTAGTCCATTAAAGGAGCATATTGATTGCAACCGTATTTCCCCAAAACAGTGACATGAATTACAACAAGGCAGACATGAATTCCCACTATGCACATTTCACGGCTTATTTTCATCAATTCAAAATATTACCCCATTCCCTCCAACCAAAGTTATATGTTACCCCAGATTTTTAAAATCCACACATGAAAAAGTTTTTAAGAATTTTCAGAATTCTATGTCATAACGAAAATGTGTTATGATTATCTGCAAAACGATCTTTCAGGACCTGCTGACATTTGTCTGTATTACTAGAATAGTTTTTCATATCATAATTAACACGCACGCACGCACACGCGGTATTTTCATTTGTATGCTTATTAATGAGGAAACCATTGTCCAAAACTCTAAATTTCAGTAAAACAAGTCAATAAATGCTATAAAAACATTGCCTGTATTGATGTTCAATAAGGATATATATTTAAAGGAACCAGATATTTAAGAAACATATGCAATTAACAATGACAATATGAGCCACTAAGCCATATCATGTTTTCTCCGTTCAATTTGAATAAAGCCTAAATGATTTGTTTATGTACTTTTATACATGTAATATTATATTTTAACAAATTAGCATTGTGTCATACAATGACTGTTCAATGTTAATGTCCCAAAGGTCTATAAAATGTATATATGATTACACGTAATTACTTATTAAAAAGTTACAGACTGTATAATACAAAATTTCAAAAAGCTAGCTACTTGTAATGATATTTTTGTTAGTAATTATTTGAAATTAGAATCTACTTGAAATTAGGTTTGCAATCTGGCAATATATTGCCATACCGGATTTTTTTGCCGTACTGCAGCCCTACTGTAATTTGCATTTCACTCGTGGAGTTGCCATGGTTGCTGGCAAAGAGTATTTTAATAATGTCATTTACATTGAACATGTTTAACATTGCTTCTGTTGTGAAAATAATGAAATGTGGTCACATGTCAATTGCATTGCAGTAATATTCAAAATTTGTTTCTGGTCAAATTTTGCATTTAATGACTTGTAATGCGTTTAATATTCAGAAGAAACACAAGTATGCCTATATCAAATGTTTGTTTTGATGCAATATTGATATTGTTCACTCAAATAAAAAAAATCATGCGACACTACGGTCAATTTTGGAAGAAGAACATTTTACACATGCATAAGTGAAAGGTTACAAACTAGAACAAACATGCGCAGACGTCATCTTCAATGGACAATTAAGAACTCAATGACATATCAATGGGTTTGAATGTTTTTAATTATTGTTTCAAGTGGTTACAATTGAACCGTTGATCATTACTTTGCCCTAAAAAACTATTGTCCAGTTTAATAGCTGACAAATTTTGCTGTCCGGACCGAGGGAAAATTTGGAGGGCTCGGTCCGTCACTTACTGTCGAAGACTGACATTAGCCTGTGATATGCTCCTTCATTAAGGTAAACCAAATTGGCACGACATTTTGAACTACAAGCTTAAAAAACTTACTCTTTGTTCAGCATTGTTGTTTATGACTGCCTTTACCTGAAAATATAATTGATGTCCTTAATTTCAACAGATCATTAAAAAAAACACAAATGGTCGTGGACCAATAACTGAAAAACCTGTATAATTGATTAAAATCGTTTCGAACATAAGTCAAACGAGCATACAATTTGCAGCAGTAAAACATTTCTGTGAATGCTGTAAATTTTGAACTGTTTCTAATAAGTATTTATTTAACTACAGCGGTTACTAGCTTTTGTTTACAAGTGTCATGTCAAACTTGGCTGTGGATTTCCGCTTACGAGTGCCCATGCACACACAGCCTACATATGGGAGGCCTGCAATGGGTCCCGAATTTCTTTGTACTAAATGGAAACAATAAAGCGTAATTTATCCACATAACTATTAGTTATTTCCATTTCATATATTGTTTTAAAATCCGATGTTTTAATATGTAATACACATCCATTGAAATTATGCAAAATCGTCATATCGGGACGAAACGTATTTGTCTATTTACCGATAGATGGGGACTTATTTGCACAATTTGTGTGTATTTGAACAACTTTATGGATTCATTTTGAGTATTGTCATATTAAATGACTCAGCCATGTAAATCTCTTTATCTGACCATTCCACTTCCTGCAAACAATGAATAAAAGGGAATAAAACTTATTTGATAAATCATAACTTAATGATTTTGGGTACAAATAATTTTATCTTATTTATTTTTTTCTGCATCACAATATTTAAGGAAGTTCAAAATCTGCAAGACTTCCATGTTACATTTGAGTTAATGTAACAAGTCAAATCTCTTGCATAACATCTTCTGTCTTTGAAAATACACCTTCACAGTCCTACCCAAATGCCCGAAGCTGAGCATCTTCTGGAGTGGATGCTTATCAGAGTCAGCTATCTCTCCTAACTGTTCACTGCACATAAATATGTCAGCCCCACTGTGCTGACCTGGGGTCATGTAAACATTTAATTTCTAGGAAACTTTTCTCCAGTCTGTATTTTACAATGGACTTTCAATGCTAAAATTAAATGCAGCATTCAGAATGTAAACACACACTATTTTTCACCATTATAACGTGTAGACGTAATAATTATTTTGATACTGATTATACTTATTACCTTAAAAAAGTACTTTTATCATTTTCACTATTAATAAATTATAATTATGTAGAGGGGAATATTGAACGCAGTTTATAGCATATTTTTTTCTGTTTTTAACTTGTTATGTTTGTGTACATTCATGGCTAAATGATCAAATATGGGGTGGAGGTGCGGGGTATTTACAATGTTGTGTGTATTTGCATACGTATGTTTGGATTCTGTCCGGACCGCTATTTTGGCAAGCATGAGATGACTTTCAAATATCTGTGAAGTGTATACCGGAAGGCATGATGAGACGATGTGTCGCACTCAAAAAGGCCCCTATATTCAACGTCACACTTTTAATCACTTTTTCTGATATAATATATATCAGAATTTTATTTTTTTTTCAAAGTGATTAAAAATGTTGTTTTATGACATATTGATAGTGTTTGATTATTGTTTAAGTCATTTATTTCATTTTTTTCACAAGGGGGGTAGTAGTGGGGGGGGTAGTAGTGGGGGGGGGGGTAGTGACTTGGCCACGCGCCCAACACCTGTGGTTCCATGCTTACAAGTTACAAAGAAATTAAAATAAATCATTTGTTTTATTGCCATATTGGTATGATGACGATGATGAGGAGGAGAAGGAGGAGGATGAAATGCAAATTGGACCCTTTCAAAAAACAAACAAACAAAAAAACTTACGCAACGCTTTCCGTAGCCCAAGGCAGCCATTCTTCTTCTTCTTAATCTTAACAGCCAACACTGGCGAACCGTAGTCTATGTATACACTCTAGGACCGAGTAACCATTTTGCCGCCAATTTGCCGAATCGGTACGTATGGAGCCGAGTAGTTACGAATGACCTCAGAGCGGAAATTGAAAAATATATTCTCGCTAACAGACCGTTAAAAATCGATTCTTTTATTAACTGAGTTTTTACGGAAAAAAATCAATATAAATCATGTTTTACAATTTATTTATGAAGTAGACAGTCAAAAATACAAACATATTTCCATTTTCATCATTTATTTAATCTCTAACCAATGTCTGCCTAAATCCGTTAGGGTATATGTCGTCATATATATAAAGGCTTCTTGGGGGGTCACGTAATTTCAGTGGAAAAAAGGAATATTGAGAAATTCATGCAATTATGAATTGAGAAAGACACATAGAAGTATATTAAATCGGAATTGAAGCAAAAAATCGAAGGACAAACTAAGTCTGCGGACCTAAATATTAGGCAGACCAAATATTGTCTGCCTAATTCACGAATCTGCTTAAGTCTTAAAAATATATACTTCATGTCTGCCTAAAGATTATGACATATATATATATATATATATATATATATATATATTGCTCTTTCGCTAACCTAGCTGAAACACTTATACTAGTCTGCAATGGGTGCAAGAAAATGTATAATGAAAAAACTGGCAAAAAACTTAGACATAGAAGATATGTTCATGAAAAACAAACGCGAGACCCCTCAACACGACAGATGCCTTTAAGTAAACACCTAGATGAGTGTTCTACATCTGAACCAAAAATTCAGATTTTTCCTTTTTATAAACTATTTTCGGACAGTGTTTCAGCTTGTTCAGCTAGGTTAGCAAAAGATAGCAATATTTTATTCATATTTTTGTTGTATTCATATATTTAAACCACAATTACATTTTATATAATAATTGTTGACGTTATGATGTCATAATTGAAATGGCGTTATCTCTATGACATTTTGACTTATGATATATTGTATTATGCCCTGATGAGCTTTGTCGAAACGTGTTGGCTTTATTTTTTATATATATTTATAATCCTCCAATGTAACGTGTTTATACTTTTCATTATATAAAGTTCTCAATCTGGACTATTGACATTTTATTTATGTATATATATATATATATATATATATATATATATATATATATATATATATTTTAAACACATAGATTCGCTAATCTGCCATTAATCGTTGCGAACAGCTTCAATGAAATTCTTAGCTTCCCATTTGTATAATTCACAATAAACAAGCGTTTGTTTGTAAAAGGATGTGACTGCAGTCCCCTGCCCGTAGCTTGTTACAGGAAAAAAAAGGTCTGCCAAAATGTTATGACGGACAAACAAACTAATCAACAATTGCAAAACAATATGCCGCCTTTTTTAAGAGGGGGAGGGTTTATCTGTGAGCATTATCATTAGTTCAGACAACATAAAAATGTACATGTACTAATCAGTATGGATAGTTATCATTAACGAACACAAGAGAGACAAATTTAATAATGTACAGAATGAAATACACAATTCCATATTTATTACAGGTAGATATATAAAACAAAATTAAGAAATAAAAATATACCCATAGATTTCATCTCTTGATGGTGAACAAGTAATTTCAAAATCCATCCAGAAATGACAGAGTTATGAACCAGACAAGAGAAACAGACCACAATTTTGACCTTTGACCTCTTATTGTGACCTTGACCTTTGAGGTTCGAACCTGTATATTGCGCCTGACAAATCCTCTTATGATGGTGAAGATTTCTGACAAATAATATCAAATGACATTTAAAAAATGTGAGCGCAACACAGCGTCCTATGATGATGAACATGTCTGCCAATTAATTTCCCAATATATATTTAAATGACAGAGTTATTGACCGG